>JADMLD010000759.1:9720000-10040601 GCA_017589585.1 Phylloscopus whistleri
GGAAACAGGTACAGACTAATGATGGATAGCTTCAAAAATCCAAATTTGGCACTGTCCTGCTGTCTGTTTAGAACCTCCAAGTGTTTCACAGGCTTTGTTGATCTAATGTCACCCTAATGTTTTCCAAAGGAAGATTGGAAAAGAAACTGCAATGCTGACATGCCAATGGTACCAGGACAGTTTTCATTCACTTTAAATAAAAAATAATAACTTGTAAAGACTAAGTAACTAAGTAATTTCTAGCCTGTATTTTGTTCCTTTGCTTGTTTGCTTGCTTTTATACGTAGGAAAAAAAAAAAAAAAGTGTGTTCCTGCAGCATTTGTTTGTTTTTCCATGGTAATTTCCTTAAGGAACATCAGTGGTCAGTGGAGCACAAGCTGACAAAACATTGCACAGCTCTGCACACCCTATGGATCTGAAACAATCAGTGGCACAGGAATGTTTGCAGTTACTTAGGACTTGTCAGTCTGGCTGGCAAACTCACGACTCCTGGCTAAAATGTAGTTTTAACAAAAATCCCTGTATCATGAGATATACATGGAAACAATAAAGACTGGGACAAAGTTTCAGCCTTACAAATCTTGATACTGGAGCTATCAAACTTCTTGAGACTCCAGGTTCACAGTGTCTAAGATGTCTGCCATCTTTCAGGTGTACATATAAACGTGGAGGGAAAGCAGTGTTCCTGAGCAATTTGATGGCTGCTACTGCAGAGTAGGGGGGTGTGAAGCCTTCAGTGATTGAATCCATTGCAGAGTCTGGGCTCACATATGGAACTTGAACAATAGGTATTTACTTAAATTACGTCGATTACCTCAGAGATATGGAATCTGTACGTCCTGCCCACTTCCCTGAACCTTTGGAGCCGGGATCCTGTGGGGAACATAATGGGCTTAATTACGGTGTCTGGACTAGCCATGTAGGACCCGGAAGGCAGGAGTTAACCTCACCTCACCTTTTACATGCCAGTGACCCCAGGCTTGGCTTGGAAGCCGTTGAGGCCTCTGGAGCAGCTTCTGGATTACCACGACACACGCTACCTGGTGTGATGGCAAAGGGAAACGCGGCGCGAGCACGGCTATGCTGCCCGTGCCTTCTCACCTCGGCCCGGGGGTGGTGGCTGACGCTCAGGGCACACAGGGCCCGCTGCCCGCTCCCCCCCGCCCATGGAGAGGCCGAGGGATCCAAAACCCCACAGCAGCGCCCGCCGTGCTGCGAGCCCGGCCATGTGCTGCGGGCCGGGGCGGGGGTGCCACCGCCAAGGCGTGGCAGCAGCGGGGCACGATGCCGGCCCACCCGCGCCCCGGCCCGCCATCCTGCACCCCAACCCCGCGGGGCCCGGCCGCGGCTGTCACATGGCACGGGGAGGGGGCTGCGGCGGGGCGGGCCGTGCTCGGGGCTCCCCCGGCCGCGCGGAGGCGGGCTGAGGTGGCGGAAAGTTTGCGGAGTGGTTGGCGGCGCTGCGGTCCCCTCCCGCTTTCTTGTCTTTACTTTTTTCTACACCCCCGTCTCCCATCGCCTTCCCCCCTCAGCGGCCGCTCCGGGGCATGAGCGGCAGCCGCCACCCGCGCTGAGAAGCAGGAGGTCGTGCCGCGCTCGGCTCTGTGTGGGGGGAACGCCAGGGACGGGAGAGCGGGCAGCGGCTCCGAGCCCGCCATGCTCCGCCGGCCTCGCACGGCGCCCGCCGTCCTCCCGGCGCTCCTTCTGCTGCCGCTGCTGCTGGGCGGCCGCCCCGCCGCCGCCCGCTGCCCCGCGCCCTGCCGCTGTGCTGGGCACCTCGTCGTCTGCAGCCGCCTGGAGTTGAGCCGGCTGCCCGAGCGGCTGCCGCGGGGGGCGGTGCAGCTGTGAGTATCGGGGTGGCGGGCTGGGGGCACCGGCCCGCGTCCGCCCGCCCGCCATCTTCTGCCCCCGGGGCCGCGGACGGTCGGGCTTTGAGGGGAGCGCGGGTGTGGTGGCGGCAGCGAGGTGCGAGAGCGGGCAGCGCTGGGGCCGCGGCCGAGCTGTCAGCGGGCGCGGCGAGAGCGCCGGCGGCCGCAGCGGGACGGCGTCCCTTGGGGCGAGCTGCGGCCCCGAGCGGTGGTGGCGATAAGCGCCCGGCTGGAATGGGCCCGGGAGTGCTGCTCAGTGTCGGAGAGGGCGAGGAAAAAGTTGTCCTTCTAGAACAACGTGCAGTAATCATCACGTTAACGCTGATCGGTGTGTCGGGAAGGCTCCCATCAGTTTTCTTCGCGCAGTTTTCTTCATTCCTGGGTGGTTGTGGCGCTGGCGATGGTGCGGGCCCGCTCGGCCGCGCAGTGACCGAACCCAGGGCAGCGCGAGCTCAAGTGCCAGCTGAGGAAAAGTTACTTTCAGTGACAAACATTTATAGAAAAAGCATAAATTAGGTTAGCTTTCTAAAAGTTTGAAAATGGCCGAGGGACTTCTCACATTTGTTTTTAATCTCTTGTCACTGGAAGATCTTCTGTATTAGTCGTATTAATTTTCTATTACATTTTCAAAGCAGATCGAGATAAGGGCTTTAAAGTAAACAGGAAGACTTTCAATTAGTTGTGGCTAATTCTGTTCAATTGCCTCGTCTGGAGGTCATGCTGCTTTACTCATGAAATGTGGATGGCTGTATTGACACCATATGGAACTGAGCACAGGCATGGCTGTGGGAGTTGAATATTTCCAGGACTAGTATAGGAAAGTGTGAGGGGAAAGAAACTTTTTTTTTTTTTCTTATGTGATTGAAACATACGGATCTACTATTGGATCTGCTTTACATTCAACAACTGATTTTGCTTTCTATCATATTTCATCCCTCTTATTCTTTCGTACTGTTTCAGTATGTGCACTTAAGTTTTCTCACAAAACCTAAGGATTTTATTTTGATACGAGGTAAGCTTTATAGTTTAGTTTCTTAGCTTAGCATACATCAACGCTGTTAAAATTCAGATGTGGTAAATAAAAACACAAGGAGAAAATCACAGAACTTTTCAATTTTTTAGAGTTGATTTAAAAAGCATTTTTCGTTAGCAGTAATCCAAATTTGTCTTTTCCACTTAAGTTCCCGAGAGACAATAAAACACATTGCAGGGCTTTTTTTGTTAGCACAAGGGACATTTTTCTAATTAGAATTCCCTTGGTAGTGTAAATTGCCCTTATGTAAGTTCACATTCCTTTAAAAGTGTGAGAAAATAAGTTCCGCTTGTATAAATAAGCTTTGGTCTGTTGTAAGAAACCCTGCTGTGATTGCTCATTGGACAGCTGTGTCACTTGCTTTTAAACTCACAGAAGTACATCTTTGTAGGTGTCACCAAACCATGTGGTCTGGCCGCTTTTGTGTAAATATTTCTTTTGTTTGTGACAAATGCCTTAGAAGTACCCAGCTCTTTCTTCCTTCCCCTCCTAATAAGAACAAGGAAGAGTGTGGCATTGTTACCTCCAGCTACCCCGTACTTGGACCTGGGGTTGTGCAATATGATAATTAATGCCTTCTGCTTTACATATGCAAAAAAAGGTTGCACTAGTCTGGATTATTGTTGCAACAAACTGCACATTACAAATCGTAAAAGGCTGTTTATGAATTTTATTGCTATATGTCTACTATGTTTTCCATGAAACTCTAGGGTGGATATAACCAAAGGCTAGTAGTTTAATTGCAGGTTTTCCAGTTCTCTTGAGAAAACGACAGCTTTTTTACCACGTCCCTAACATATGCAGGCGAGACCCCCAAGCAGGAGAGTGAAAGCTCTTCTGCCTCAGAAGGTCTAGGCCCATGTTAGGCTTTACACCTTCCTTCACCCATCTGTACTTGCCCATATGGAGAGCAGGTTTTTGAAACTCTTGCTGCATTCTTTCATGCCTTTTTTTGTTCAAATTCCCTGCTGAAATAAAATGAGAGTGACCTCAGAATGGACAAAGGGGGAAAAAAAGTGAACCTGAGTTACGTCCTGTTCTTGGTGGCAGGTGTGAGTCTACTGCTTTGTATGGAAGTGGCTTCACAAAGTGGAGCGTAAACAGGCTATAATTGCCAACTTCACTGTGATTTTAGCCAAAAATACCTTCTTCTATTACCTTGCCTTCATGAGAGGTAACAGTCTGCTGAAAACTGATCAACATTTATAATGGCTTTGTGTACAGATAGTTTTGAAGTTGGATTTTCATTTAATTTCAGGATGTGTATCCTGATATTGCAAGAATGTGGTGTTGTTAGAGCTGGAGGAGGAGGAATGGTGTTGAGCATTGGCCAGCATCCTCCATGTGTGCAAACTCCCACTGGCACTGCAGTACCCTTCGCCAGGTTCACTTAGGAATGCTAGAACTGTCAGTGGGACAGGAGGGAAAGTCTGAAAAATGGTCTTCACTTGTGTTTGTATTACATCTTTAGTATTTACATTTTATAAATCCTCTAGTTCTCTACCAGAATTGCCAGAAAAAAAAGTTGTATGGTTTTCACAGCTGTTTTTCAATATTTTCCAGACTAAAGCTTGAACATAGCAAGCTGATTTATGAGTCACTTTGGATCAGTGTCTTAAAACAGCTACAGCCTGGCTTTTTGTTTTTCAGCTCTGCTGATTTCTGCTGAATTAGCAGCTCTATAGGCCCCAGTGGGACTGATTAAAGAACTGTTGCTGGATTTGCATTTTAAAATTTGACTTGGGGCTCAGGTTTCTGAGTTCTCTAAGGAAGAAGATGATAATTGTGACTAAGTGTTGTAAATTAAGTCAGAGTCTAAAAATTATATCTATAAAATGTGTGAAGAAGCACTTTCTCTCTCTATGCAGTAGGCTTCCTTTCAGTTTTTAATCACACAAAGGTTAATGTTCAGAGTTAAGTTTCAGCTAATGCTGACACTTGTGAGTTCCAAAAGGTGGTCATGCAAACATAATGGAACATAGAAATTAGTTTCTTTCATAGAACCAGTTCTTAGAGGGTAAAAACTATGGCATGCTTTCTCAAGTGCAGGCAATTCTACTTAAGTGTCCAATCACTTCTATTAAAAATGTGAGGTGAGGAACAGGTATATATGCTTACTATTACTATAAAGAATTTCTTAATATGTATCTGGTTTCTGACTTTTCAGAGTGTGTTCTGTTCAAGCTTCTATGACTTTTGAAATTTTAGTAGCAAAAGTAGTCACAGAGGGAATTTTCACCCTTTTGTAATTTGGTTTGAACATACAAGGAGAATTCAGAAATTGAAAACACATAGTAATAATGTTTGAACAATATCAGTTCCATTTCTGTGAAGGAAAAATAGAATTTAATTTTCTTTTTATTTGTACTTGTTTTAAGGTATGTTGAGAAATGCATTGGACTGAAATCAACTTTTAGCTTTGCAACTGGGATGATAGATTTTTATATGTAAAAAAATGGTCCCAATCCAGTGCTTATAAGTTTGAGAAACTTCTACAGGCTTAAGCTTCACTTAGATTATTAGTAAAAGCAAATATTTTAACTCTTGGTTCATTTCCAACCACTCTGATTGAACTTAAAATGTAACTTGCAATCCTTTTTTCCTGAATTTTCATGAAATTTCCTATGCTGGTAGTACTTAAGTAATGTTCAATAAAATATTTATAATACGTATTTTATGCAACTATTGGGAGACAAACATAGACTGTATGAAACAGGCAATTCAGTATTGTCTGGAGGGTTGGGCATTTTTGTTGGTTTTTTGCTTTGGAATTTTTTTTTTTTCCATCTTGTGTTTGACAACCTGCTGTAAGTAAACCAGGCATAAGAAATTTTTATGTATGTATTTTTTAAAGTAGGTGCGACTTGGAAAATGTGAATGTATCTTTAGTGTTAAAAAACAAACACAAAAAAAAAAGTAGTTTGAAACCTAGTGTTAGTTACGCTCAGGGTTGCCTTGATAGACTCCAGATGGATGTGAGCTTGAGCTATGAGTGAAAGTGTCTGGCTCCAGTGTGGTGATCATGCACAGCAGTGGTTGTAATTGCAGGATTTTTATAGTTTAAGGACTCTGCCAGATTTTTTTTTTTTTTAACATGTTATAACTCCAGCAGAACAAATCTACTCACGTCTGTTACTGTCTGGTAGGTCCTTTAGGCAAACATGCCTTAAATAAACCTTTTGCAGAGTTTTTAGGTGAAATGAAGAAATGCAGGTTTTTAGCACTGATGTTGAAAGCTCTTTGTTGAACTAATTACTGATTCCTAAGTCCTGTCTGAAGCGTGAACAACAGTAACATGTTAGGCACTAACAGCCATAACTTAACTGAATTTTGGCTGTTTATTTGCATAGTTCTTATAATCCCTACAGACTAAAGCCAAATATTGAAGTAAGTTTAAGGGCAAAAACTGTCTCTACTCTGCCTTTAAGTACCAAGTTAGATTGCTGTCTAGATTTTTGTTGCAGCATACTTTTTCAGTATTTACACTTAAGAATGCAGTGTGAGAATTTCAAATCTGTGCAGCTAATGCCTTCAGATGTTAAACAAAGGGATTTTTCTCCAGTCTATGGCCAGGAGAATGTTTGCACTAGATTTTTAAGCAGTGAAAGATGCAGTCCTCTAACTTTAGTGTGGTTACACTAATACACAGTAGAACTCAAAATCATAATGGTGAAACAAAGTTAGTGGGCTTTTGAAAACATTGACACTATATTGGTTTTTCACCATTAAGAGGAAAATCTCTAGGGGTTTAGACACCTGAAAGAAGGCACAGATATTAGGTGTTTGAGCCCAGGGCTGAGTCTCTGAAAACACACCCTCTGTGGCCACCTGAATGTGGTGGAGTGTGTTCCCCTTCCTTAGGTGGCTCTTCCCCAGCACTCAGCTCATTTCTTTTGTTCTGGAAAATGCCGTTCACACCTGCAGCTGTGCCCTGTGCACGCTCCTGTGCAGCCCTGGCTTGGGAAACACAGCACATCTCTTTTCCCTGCCTGTGGCCCTGAGCCAGGCTCTGGTGCCACAGCTCACCAGCCCGCTGGGCCTGGTCCAGTTAGCTGGCTCAGAGCACACCTTATAGCCAAGTACTGGTGGTACCCTTCATAATACCCCTACATGCCCGGGATTATTTTTTATACTTAATTTTTATTATTACTGGGGGTTTTTTAACTGCCAACTGCAGCAGAGGACAAAAGTGACAGACTGTACTGGCAACGTTGAACATGTCAGTTGGGAGAATCTAAAACAGTTTTACTACTCACGTGTTCTGCTAAGCAAACCTAGGTGCCCAGCTGGGTTGCAACATTACTCCTGTTTTTGAGGATATCAAGTCATGGGTGCAGGGAAACTGGAGTTCTCTGGATCTGTCGGTTTTCAGGATTTAGTCACAGCACAGAATGCCTAGCACAGTCCCTGAACTTGGCTTCATTTAAGCCAGTTCTGGTGTGTGTGCAGCAGGGATATGCTGTTCATCAGCTTTCTTCACTTTTGGAACTGTGGATGGAGAGTAGGCAGGTCCGTGGCAGTCAGGCCTGTGTTTGGCGTGCTCAGCATGGATGCCTGTACTGAGTCATCTTACCCAGAAGAAGTGAGGGATCATGTAGCTTCATCATAGCTTCAACTTGAAATAACAGTTCATGCCTGTGTGGTTTGATGAGGACCCCAGGTATGGTGGATGAGTCTTTAGTGCTTTATTAGCACTGGGAAAAGTATCATAGAGTGTGAGCAATTTTTTTTCAGAAGGGTGCTTTATAAAGTACTTTTCACCTGATGCTACAGCTGCTCACTGCTGAGGTATGTTGGTTAATTTCTTTATATATGTGCATTACAAACGCTCACTGAAGTGAATTTAAGAACTCATTAAAAATAATGTCATTTTTGTTAGCTGGTTTGGATAGATACAGTGTTTTAGCTTGGAACAAATACTTGCAACATGGCTGGATTGGTGCTGGTGAGGTAGTGATAATCTGTAGTGGGGGGACAGAAAAATGCATGTTTTGGTGGATGAGTGACAGGGAAGGGGGAAGCCTTCAACAGACCTAGTTATGGTTATGAGTTGTGAGTCTGTACCACTTCTGCAGAGGTTCAGAGATGTGCAGGTTTGAGTTTCTGCAATTAGCTTTTCTTTTACTTTGTAGTCACTCTTATTTCTGTTGTGTTTCCAGTACTTAGGAGGCTGCAGCAAAAATTTCTTAGAACTCTTGTATGGTGTCAAGTGTTTGAGAGGGTAAAGATGCATGGCACTGTAAGGAAAAGTATTTCTTGTGTTCAACAGGTGTTGCATTTTTAGTACCTGGCTTGTTTAGTAGCAAATGCTACAAAGATGCTAACAATTGCTTATAAACTGCTTCAGTGTATACTGGGGATCTTCAACGTGGCACAAGCTAAGTGTTCGAGCCACTTCTTCAAGTGTAATTAAGTGTGGTATTAATATCACTGGTAACAGACATCTTAAAACTCAGAATTCGCCCTTGCTATGTCTGTTTTCTTCTGCTACTTCTTAAGATTTCCATTAAGTTTGGTTGTGTGGGGATGGTGTCCTGAATTTTGTGGAAGCATAAAAATACAATAGCAATTTATGGGCTGTCCTGATTGTGTATTTGTGAGCTGTGGGTTGCTTTTGAAACGTGGGTGAGAAGAGTGAAATATGATTAACCCAAGGAATGAGACTGCAATGACTATTTTTTAATTTCCTTGTTAAAGTAAGCAAGAGGTTGTTATAGTCATATCTTTTGTTGTGAGGGGATGTGGGAGAGGTGTTGTTGGTGTATCTGAGTCAACATCTTAAGATGTTTTCCATGGGTCCTGTGCACATTCCAATAAACAGTTTTATATTGTTCAGAGATACTAGGAATTTCTTTGACACTGCTAGTAATGATCAAGGTATTTGCATTCGTATTTGTGTATTTATACCTTGTATAAGCAAATGAGTTTCTATTCTAATTTTACTAATATAAAAAAATCTTTTTATTTACTTGGAGAAAAGTGAGAACATAATTTAGATTGAAATTGTACTTCTTTACCTGATATTGTATGGCAAAACTGACAGGGTGTTTATTTTTGTAACCTCATAGGGACTTAAGTTACAACAAATTATCTTCAATCAAGACCAGTATCTTGGATCACCTTCATAGTCTTCAGGAAGTGTAAGTTAATTTGTCTTAATTAAAAACCATACCAAAACATAAACCCCAACCAAAAATACCCAACCTGTGTTTGTGTATGCTAATTGTATAGTTATTTCTCTAGGGATGGTTGCTTGAACAACAAAGATACTTGCTGTTCTGATACTTTACATTAAGTGAAACTGGAATCATTTTTTAATTTTGAGGTGACACAGTTCAGCAGTTTAGCAAGTCCAATGTACATACTTCTGATTAACATCAAAGCTAACTCTCCTTTTTGTAATATTAATAGGAAGTTGAACAACAATGAACTGGAGATCATTCCAGATCTGGGACCAGTCTCAGCAAATATAACTCTTCTGTCTTTGTAAGTAGATCTTTCTCTTGTCCCTGGTTAGTGGAACTAACTCTACAGGGTTCATGAAAATGTGTGCATTACAAAGATTAAAGTAAAATAATTGGAAATAGAGCAGCTTGTGGTTAGGAAGTAGATTATGTCATATTATTTAGTAATTCTTTAAAATTTGTATAATTGAGCTTAATCCTTGTAGTTTTTGTGCTTCCCAGATACAAAGACTGCATTAGAATTAATTTATGTTGTGGTAGTGCCCAGAAGCCTCAGTCCTGTTGTGCTAGGCACTGTACAAGCATCCGTAAATGTTACAAAAACTTGTACAGTGCTGTCTTTAAAACAAGACTTGTACTCATTATGCCTCTTGGCTGAGATCCTGATGTGTTAAATCATAGCAGAATTCCATTAATTTCACTGGACAATACAGAGAAATCCCCTCGAGATGCAGCTTCAGAGCAAGTGTCTAGGTTAGAAGATGTTTTGCCAGTGTCTTGAAAAAAAATTTTTGAACCCATTTAATGTGCGGCGCAATTTTTTATGACCTCAGCTTTTACATAAAATTGTGACACATGATTGTGTCCATGTTCATTGCTTTTCATGAAATAAATAACTAGGTTACTTGGTGTTCATTTGTAATATGAGTATAAAGTTGTAAAAGGCATAGAGGGCCCATAACCAAAAAAGTTGATTTTTAAGAAAATTTTATTCCTGATGTTTTAATGATAAATTAGTTGGATTTTTTTGTCTGTGATTTAGTTTCAATAAACTGTTGAAGGAAAGTGTAGAAAAGTAATTACTAGCATACTATTAGTTAGCAAAAAAGAAAAGACCTGGTTTTTGTGTGTGGTGTTTTCATTTTATCAATGGGAATCTAAAGTGTCTAAAGCTATTAATGTGTAGCACTCTGGCCAAATCCTGTCCTTGAATACAAATGGCAAGTTACCTTTCTTGAAGAATCCTGAAGGGTTAAAACAATACAATAAACTTTGGAAAGCTGTTCAGTTAATTAAATTGATCACTATTCAATTGCTTACATCTGGTGATTTATAGGGGTTTGTTGTTACTCTAGGCCTAGGTCAGCCAAGTCAGCTGGTGCAGCCGCTGTGTCTGGGCTGCTCTGTTTGAATAAGAACTAAGTGACATTTGATACTGATGTGGTTTCTTACAGATCAAAATCAGAAAAGAATGAAAGAAAAAACAGATGGTGTCTGACAAATAATTGTAGAATTTAAGCACATCCTTTATTTTGCAGTAGCATTGGCATTACTTTTACACTGGCATAGCATTCTGTAGTTTAAGCATCTAATTGAGCTAAAGATTATATTTCTCAGTATATATTACCACCTTACTAAGGTCCTTTTTACCGTAAGGCTAGAAATATTAGCATAATAAAGTGGTTTATATTGTCTTGCTTTACTTCTGAATTCTTAGCATTTCTCCTTCTCATGGAAACTCAACAAGTTTAGAGAATCTAAAATGATTCTTTTGTAGCTGTGCAAAAATTTTGGTATTCCTTTGAGGGAATAAATGATTATCAGTCACTGTTGAACTGTTTGTTTCATAGCCTTAGGTCCCTGGCTTGGGACATTTACTCAGGTGGTCAAACATGAAAAAATCTTGGTTAGATCTGTGCTATGCACTGCATATGCTAACATTTGAAAGAAAAAAAAATATTTTCCGAAAGCTTTTATCACACTACTAATGCAGTTAAAGTTGCTCCGGTTGGGTGTTAGCTTGTTTTCATTCTAATTCGGTGTGTGGATAAGGAGATTACTGAGTGTAACTCTGCTACAGCTGAAATTTAATACCTATTCTAAGACCATAGCAGCGATTCCTGGAGTTTAATAATGGCAGAAATAATTATTTTAATGTTTTGTTTTAACTTACGAATTCCAGTCTTATAATAGTTAAGATAATTGTTTGTTCTATATCAAAACAGATGAACATAGAACATAAAATTAGAGTGGTATTGTATTGCTCAAAAATAAAACATCTTGTCTCTTTTGTACAGCTTTTCTTCTAAACATAGAGTAGAATCACAGAACTGTTTAAATTGAAAAAGACCTTTAAGATCATCAAGTCCAGCCATTAAACTCAGCAGTGTCAAGACCACCACTAAACCATGTCTGTAAAAGCCACATATGCACATCTTGTAAATATGTCCAGAGAGGGTGGCTTAATCCCTTTCCTTTGCAGCCTGTTACAATGCTTCACAACCTTTACCATGATAAATTTTTTCCTAATATCAGTCTGAAGTTTCCATGGCACAACCTTGAGGCCATTGTCTTTTGTCCCACTGCTTGTTATTTCAGAGAAGAGACCAATCCCCATATCCTTTTAGGTAGTTTTGAGAGTGATAAGGTCTCCCCTGAACCTCCTGTTCTTACTGGTTGGATGTTATTTATGTAAAGATATTAAATTTAATTTTATAGAAAATAGTATAAATAAAGAGAAATAAACATACGTCTGTTTAGCATAAAAATATATAGAGTATTGTGGTAGTATAAATGGACAAATAATCTAATGATACATTTTTTTAGAAGTGAAAAAATACGTGCATTTGTTTTTTTTTTCTGTGGTGGATATTTTTTGAAGGGATTGAATCGAACTGAGTTAATATGTCTTAAGTCATGCAAAAAGAACACATACGGAACAATTAGAATATAAGTTTTAGAACCACTCTTCAGAGAAACATCTGATGACTTTCTCCAGCATTATAAACTATAAGAAAGGAGGTTGTGAAGCTTTTCCAAAGCAAACCACTGTTTCCATGTTGAGTCTTTATTCTGGATTTCAAGTAATAGCAGAAAAGGTGATAGTCTTCTGAAACTTGATTTGATTACACTTCTTATGAGATTCATATATCTCAAAAAAACCAGCTGTTTTTTTCCAAGGAATCTTCAAAGAATGCTATAGAAGTGATAACCTCTTTTCTTGCTAATATCTTCATTTTTGAAGAAGCTCTGCTACAAGATTTTTTTCTTTCACTTGTTAAGATTTCTCACTGAGCTGGAGAATCTTAGAATTTTACTGTTCTGCATGAATTTTCTTGCCCTGGAGAGGAAATTACACTGCTGGTATGTCTCCATAATAGTGCAGGTATCCCCACACAGCCATATGTGTCTGGATTCTTTGAAGAATATAAACAAGCATGGGTGGATTATCATGTTAGTCCAGTTTCCATTTCTGGAGCTATCTTATTTCTAGCTATCTAGTTGATATTTTATCTAAATGAGATATTTACATACTAATGAATTATTCAGGATAAACATACCCAGAGCAGGAGATGTTCCCAGTCTCATGGTCCCAGTCTGTCTGTAACATGAAACAACAATGCTAGCATTTTGTTTTTACCGATGCCAGTTGAGGGTTGAACATCTTGGGAATGAAAAGTATCAGGCAGGCACACCCCCTCACCACCACCCTGGGAGATGTGTCACTCCCACAATCACTGAGTATACTCACTGTGTAGGAGTGAGTATACATGGATATTCAGGCACACTCTTACTACATGGCTGGAGATGTATCTATGATTTTATTCATGTGATGAGAATGTATCTTGTTACATGTCATAGGAGAGCTTGTGAGCCTCCTGGGAATCTGGATACTACTGTAAGCTACATGGGTGGTAGCTTGGGCTATATCTGGTCAGGAGGCTTAGGTCAAGTCTCTGAAAATTAAATTGCAAGGTGTTCATTTTGCACAGCCAACAAGCCCTTTTATATACCTTCTAGAGAGAAGGCATGAAGAGAGCAGTATACTAAGGCAGGAAGAGGGAAGTTCAGGTATTTGCCAGAGATTGTCAGCACAATAGCTCTCTAGCCAGGAGGTTAGGTCCCCCACGTGCTGGCAACATAAGCTTTTGAGGAGAGTATTGGATTTAACAACTGCTTACCACAGGTATATAATGTGCAGATACCACATGCGTAATGTAGGTGTATTTATCTATCCCTAGAAGAAAAATATGTTAGAAGTTCTCTAGTTTGCATTCCTGAAGTAAATGTAAAAACAGTTAAATTCATGGAGAATTGCTCTAAATGGCTGTAGTCAAAAATTCTTCATTTCTTGGAGAAAAAACAATTTACTTTTTACTCTAAGATAGATGGATTGCTTTTGTGTCAGGTACAAAAATGGGCACTGATGCCCTCATTCCAGAAGAACATGTGAAAGTCCTGAATATTGTTTCCATGCTAATGACATTGTTTACTAAGATGTACCAGTTCTGTCGTATTTATCCTAAAAATCTGCCTAAATATTAGTTTCTTCTAAGTATTAGTTTTCTTCTCATCTTGACACATGAGAAGAAAACTGATATTGCCTTTTAGGTCTATTGCAGTTGTAGCTTTGGACCTAGGGTAAAAAAATCCGGAAGTAGATTGAAACCAAATAGTGTAAGTACAATAGCCTTGTCTAGAAGTCCTGCTTGGTGTTTAACTACCAACTGCTATTTGCATTGGGGTTTTACCTTAAAACTCTTCCAAAAATGTCGACTACTTTTAATGTTACAAGTACTTTGTAACGAAGAGACACTGATTTGCAAATTCAGCAATGTTATTTAAGATTTTATGTAAGGATGTAGAGTTTAAACAAGAAACCCATGCTACTTTTACTTGCAGAATTTTAAAAAATGCATAGTTGTAGACACTATCCAACATCATCAGTACTCTGTATCCTTGAGTACTGTGAAAAATGGAAGTATCCTGCCTCTCCAACTAGAATTTATTGTTATCAAAACATATGTGTAGAACTAATATTAAAACCTCCATGTTTCTCATTACCCATATCCAGGATATGTTCTGTGGTAATCCACTTGCAGTCAGTAGGGACTAGAAAGCTGTACATGCCCAAGTGTTTAGTGCATATAGTGAAATTCTAATATTAGACTAGTTTTCAAGAATTGAGTGTTTTAAGTAAACAAACTTGTAATTTTACATTTTATTGAATAGGAGATATTTTATTTAAAGGCACTGGAGCATATGCTGTAGGTGATTCAAATTGTTATGTTGTAAGGAGTGATCATGTTAGTCTAGAACGCAAAGAAATATTTGGTCTTAGTAAAGCCAGAGAGGAAAATGCAAAAGTTCTGGTGTGGAAGTTAAAGGGTGCATGAATGATTCACAGTTCAGGAATGTTTTTCAAGTCTTACATTAATGTGTGTTTTATATTAGGTTCCCGCTTCACTTTTTTTTTTTTTTTTTTTTTTAGAATGTGAAGTCTTCTGTTTATAAGAGATATAATGAAAATGTGACATGGTAGAGGTTTTTCTCTGCTCTGCTGGGGGGATCCTCAAACTCTATCTGTACGGGAACCCTTTAAGGCAGGGACCATTCACTTTTGAGTTCTGAGATAGTTAAAAGTACTGCCAAAATCGAGGCAGTTTTTTGAAATGTGACCATGTGTTTGTTAGATGAACAGAATCCACAAGCCACTTCTCTGAAGGTTTTGTACAGCCTTTGGTCTGTAATGTCTTTCTGTCAATATGTGCTGAATTTAAATTCACTGACTTTGAAGATATCTGTTGTATCCTGGATGTTTAAAACGGTAAATGAAAAAAAAGCACTAACAGAAAAGGTCAGGAGATAAAAACAGGACAGAAGAACTGTAAAGTAGCCAGTCCTACATGACTGCACAGGTCACAAGTTTTTGTAGTAAGAAAAGCTATTTCAACTTAAAATTTAGCTTTCTGATCAGCCACTACAAAATTAGCCTGATTACTTACCTTACTTTATGCACAACCGTAGTTACTGGAGAAAAGTGGCAATTAATCCCTTCTGCTATTGAGAAGGGATTTTTTTTTTTCAGTATTGTGTGTCCCTTTCTGTTTAAAATGTGGAAAAGTGTATTTCTGTATGTTATGTGCTAATGGGCATCCTGGATCAGGCTTCAGATAGTCATATTGAGAAATAAAATTCAACAAATTGAAGCAAACACTCAAAATAAATCCTGGATTTGTCCTAGCTGACAAATTGGAAATAAGAGTGATAGTTTGCACTTTGTGGCAGTAACTTAAACCCTTGTGAAGGACCTTCAGTAAAAACAGAAGGGAGGGTATGAAAAGTTTGCCTCTTTGTCATCTCACAGTGGTCTGGGAGTGAAAACTGTGTATAAAATCTAGGAGAACACTGTCTCGGTATGCAGTTAGAAAGCTGCAGTCATAAGAAGGATGTTTAGATGAAACTCCTGAAAATGAAAGCTTACATTCAGTAGGAGTGGATTCCTTTCCCTTCTGTGCTTGCCAGAGAAAGTGGTATTGTTTGTTTATAAAGCTAAACTAGCTAGCATACTAAACTCGAGTCTGGATCCCAGTATGAAGGAAATGTTGGTCAAATATTTTACATCCTTGTCATCTCTTCAGCTACCACTTTATTATGGGAAGGATTAAGATTTGGATGCTGCCTGGAAGAGTTTGTTTTGAGGAAGGATTGAAAGAAAGGATAGAGGAATGCCAGACTGGGCTTCAGGCATAAGGCTACTTGGAGAATGTCCCAAAACTGAGACTGGTGGTAAACCATGTGTGACTTGGTCTGAAGTTTTAGAGCGAGGAAGTTACTGGAATTAGTTCTTGCAGTCTTTGACATTTGGTGTGGAGACTTGAGAGGAAGTAAATGAAAGAATTTTTAAAGGAACCTGACTTAGTCAGACTTACAGACGTGGAAACTCAATTTTTATGGCAGCAAGTTAAGCTAAGTGATGGGAAAGAGAAGAAGTACATAGAAACCCAGAGTTTGTTGTAGCAAAAATATAAGGAATGAGAGCCTAGATTAATACTTTTGCAATGAAAATGGAAAAGAATGCATATTTTATGAGCTATTTGCAGTGGGTAAATCTGTCATGATTTTCTGGTCATAGTCGTAAAGGAGAAGGTGAATTAAAAAGAATAGTAATGGACTACAAAAATAGAGAACACTGTTCTGATATGACGGAATGGAAGAGTGGTAGGAATTTTACAGAGTAGTAGGAGCATATGCTATGGAAAACGAGAGAAGTGAGAAAGAAATCAAGAGGTCAGGCATAAGTGTTTGGATTATGTTTTAGAGAATTGGTGGTGCTGATTGCAATAGAGCAGTGAAATCACTTGTGCCTTGAGTGAAAGAGAAGTGGATGGGAGAACATTCCTTACCTTGTATTAATGATTGAAGTTAGGGGTACATCTAGAAGGGTGTGCAGTCTAAACTGCCTAGGCTTTGGTCTCCACCCTGTAAAAGGGAGGGTTGCTCTGTAACAATAAAGAATAGGTGTTTTTACTTAGAAACTCTATGCATTAGACTAGAAAGATGATTTATAATACTGGAGGGCACTATCCTGGATTTATCGAGGTCATATTTAAAATTTTCCAAGATTTAGCATTAACTAACTGTCATACTGCTCACCAAGTCTGCAATGGCCTATTATTCCCACTGTCAGCTCTTGCCAAAATAGTTACGTTTGCATTGCTTTTGTTCATAGTTTTTAAAATAAAGGGATGAACTTACACATTCACTTGCCTATCACATGCTAAGTAACTTGTGATTATCTTGGAAAAGCCAGAAAACTGAATTGGAAACAGACCTCAGGGTATTAAGAAGGGAATTTGGAAGGAAAGTTTAATTAGTTGCATATTGGTACTGTGACTGGAATCAGAAGAGAATTGTTATGGAAGTATCTTCTCATGTGTTTATAAGTTTGTATTTGTCTCTTTCTTCTTTTTGATGATGAAGACATATCTGATCACAGAGTTGTTTCAGTCTGCATCTTTCTCTTTCCCCTTTCACAGTTTATGTTTGATTTGGGAATCAATAAACCTTTGGTTTCAAGTTTTGGACAGGGTATCAGTAGCCAACAGAGTTCTGAGTTTTCATTTTCTGTTTTACACCTGTATGCCATAAAAATCACAAAATATAGAAGCAGAGTCTTTCTGACATCTGGCTTGAAAGAGGAATGAGGGGCATGGATCATGGAATGAAGGAGACCTTAAAAGAAAGAACTGCTTGCTGCAAGGAAGGCAAGAAGCTTGTGTGTGAAAGAGAGGCATCAGACTTGTAAACCTACCAGCAGAACTGGAAGTGAGCCAGAATCTGGGATCTATTTCTGCTGACTTTGTCTTGGAGAAAAACAGTTTCACTTGTAATATATCTGTGACTAACACTTGCAAATATTAAAAAAATCCCCAGACTTTCTTATTTCAGTCCAGTAGGGTGTCTTAATGGTGAGAAGAGCGTGTAGTCCCATTCAAATCAGAGGCTATTTTTTTTTGTAAGGGTAGTGTTCAGCTTAAAACTGCAATTCAATATTTTAAGTGATGTAATTGCTCATTACAACATGCTCAGTATTCAAATGAGTAGAAATTGAAGAAAAAAAGAACATTTTGCTCTTCTTGAGATAGTAGTTACCAAGGCTCTTCTGATAAGAGTTCCTTGAAGTTGTTTAGTCTTATCCTAAAAGCCATAAGGTGTGTGTCTTCCAGCACTCCCAATCTTGATGCTTTGTATTTAATATAATTTGTTTTTTTCTTTTTGATTCAGTTTTCTTCCACACAGTATGTTTACATCATTGCTCCCAAAGGGGTTTGGGAGGGGAGGAGAGGGAGTGCAAGAAAGAATATGCCAGCTATATGAATATGGTGTCAGCTGGTGAGTGATGGGAAGAACAGGTGAAAAACCCAGAAAAATTTAAAAGGAGGCTGTGAATTGTAGTGGCACGCAATGGAGTGCCACTACAGAACGTGCTCAGATGTGGACAGTCGTGTTGGTTTTGCAAGGGCTGATATAGCTGCCTCCAAAAGAGCTCTGATCTGGTCAGACTAGGTATCCATGGATCTCTTTGTCTCAGTCTCAGCACTGATCAGAAAGATACATCTAGTCCTAGCAAAAGGATTTCTTTTTTCCTTTCCTCTTTAAGTATCCTCTTGTTTTCCAGCAGAAGATTCCACTGCGGTTTAGTTTGCCTGTTTGTGATTCAGATTATTCTACCTCAGGGCTTAGTTGAGGGACAGGAGGTATTGTATTAGTCCAGATAGACACATATGTTAAGATAGTTACTTTACATCAAGTAAAACAGAACAGGCTGCACAGACTCTTCTCCAAAGTTGTCTTTCTAGACAACTTGTTTTTTACCAGGTGGCTTTACCTCCAGGCTCCTACACGTACTCCTTGTCAGGATAGTAGGGTGAGATCCAACTAAGACATTTTCAAAACACTGCAGATCAGGATATAGCTGGAAGAAAAAGTTATGCTGGAAGTGTAGGAGTGTTTTTTGTGCTGAGATTTCAAAGAGAAACAAAAAATAGGACTTCAGGTCCTAATCTGTTCCTGCCTTGGATTTTCCATGTTACAGTGTGCATGATGAGTTACAACTCATGAAGCTTACATGGATATTTTTCTTAGGTAGAAAACATTTCATACTGACAATCTTTATCGAGAGACAGTATGACTATCTCAGATCTTTAAAAACTGAGGGGTGTGTTTCAGCACTTAAGAGCTTTTATATCTGAAAAGCCTTAACTAGATGCTCAACAAAATTGATATAGAAGTTTCTGACCTGCTTTATATTTTTCCAGAGTAAGGAAAGTACTAGTCATTAGGTCAGATGCATAGTAGCTGGTTATATAGAATGAATTTTAAGATCAGGATTGAGTGGGCTGTTACAGGATTTCTGGCCTACTCGCGTGTTTAAAGTCATGAATGTTGAGAAGGAAGGCTAAGGTTTCTCATACCCATAATGAAAAACTGGTATTGACACAGGCTTATGTGAAAGTAGTTAAGTCAGTTTGTATGCACTCGTAGTCGTTGGTTTGTGGGGATTTTTGCTGAAAGTCACAGTGTAGGCACTAAAATTGCAAAAGGCACGTTCAAATTCGTGTAGATATTTTTTGGTGGGTTTGTCTGCATTCTTGGTGCTCCTGCTGCTTTAGCTGTAACAGAAATTGTAAGGAAGCTGCAGCATGTTGCTGTTCCTTCCACATGAAGAATTTGTAATCAAATTATCAAATTGCTGCCGTTCCATTTCTGGGAGAATTTGATGTGCTGGTTTTCTTGTTGCAGGGGACCTCTGTTTTTCTCATGTCCCTTGAAGGTCTGTGAAACTAAACCAATGGGGTGTGCAGCTCCTTTTGTCTGAACACAGCAATAGTAGCATTTCACAGGAAAGATTTTCTTTTGGGTTTTCTTACCACACCCTCCTCAGTGAAAAAGCTTTTATGTCATTGTGCCCACATGTGTACTCTTCGATTCTGTCTTGACAGTTAGATAGGCTTGTGTTTTCAACATGTCCTTTTGATCATGATTTGGCAATTATGAGGAAGATGATACATTGCTTTTTTTCAATTTGCTTAAGCAATGATTATGAAGAAAAATCAAATTAGAGTTAAACGTTCTCATTTTAAATAAAGTTGGGTCTTAAAGTAGAACTATTTGGATATCATCAGTGCTGAATAATCTTCCAGGTGTGAATTATTATATTATTTTGAAGAGAAGCTGGATTAGAGTGTTGGAGCAATAAGCAGTGAACCATTCAGCTATTTTGCAGCTGAGTAACTTCTACAAATATGATGAAACAGGAAGGTGCAGTGAGGGCTGGTTTGATTTTGATTGTGAGATGGACTAGGACGATGTGTAGTGCAATTTCAGTGAGCAAAAGAAGTTGCTTGTCCCTCCTCAATATGGCCTTACCATCTCCAAAAAAAGAAAAATGTTCCTGAAACAAACAAGCTGTAGGGTTTTTGTGTGGTTGTTTTTGTTGTAACCTGGTCTGTGTCAGGTAATTTGCCAGTTGGTTTAAGTGCTACTCTGAAGACGGTGGAAGAGTTTTATTCAGTTCCATTAGATTCAACTAAAGTTTGTAATACAGGGGCTATTATCCTGCCAGTTGTGAGGAATTTCTGTTTTATGGAGCAATGCTGACACAAAGACAGCACTGTGCAAGCCGCCTTATAACTGAACACTTTCACACTGCAATTTAGGAGGCGTGCAGTTCAGGAAATTGCTGGCTTCTGCTGGAGCACACTTTTACTACAAGGAAAATTTTATCCGTCACTCAAGTAATTGGCAATTTTAATACCGTGTTAGTAATTACCTTGTAAACAAACTAATGCATAAAGGCAAGGCTCTATGACCTGGTATCTAACTCACATTCTTATTTGGCCCATGAAACTGACACAGGGTGGTGGTGTTTGTTGTTGTTTTTTATTAAAGTAATTTGTTTCTATTTATTATAAATACTTTCAGCTAAGAGTTAAAAAATGCAATGTACCTCTACCAGACAGCCTAAGGAATGAAACATGATCCAAACTCAGCATTGGAGGGGCTGCAGGATCACTTACCCATTCCCATATGTGGTCAGAAAGCCCATTAATCTCACTTCTGGTTTAGTTTGTGAGTTAGGACTTTTTTTGTCTCGAGCGGTAGTTCCCCTACACCCTTTTGAATACATGAGAGTTGTCCATGCTACCCTAATGTGTGGCTTACTATTTGATCCAGAGCAAGTATTTCTGGTAAAGGTAAACACCTTCCAGAATTAATATTCTGGATAGTTTTGCTAAAGTTGCATTTGCCTGCCATCTCTAGGAGCTGGGGAAAGCTCCTAAATTGTGATAATTATCAAACAAGGTATAGAATGTACCACAGCTAGAACTGACTTGAACTTAAAACGGTAACAAGAATCATTTCAGGTTGCATTTGTTTAATTGGTCATGATCTGCTTTCACCTATGTACTGGTAGCCCTGAAAGATAATGTTGCTGATGTGCATGTATGATTCTGTACATTATGTAGCTGAGATGGAAAAACTGGTAGGCTGCTGGTATGACCGTGAAGTAGGATCACTGGGAAAAGTTCATATGTGAAAGTGAAAGAAGGGGTGTTCCTTAGAGCAGACTACAATACCCACATCTTCAGATTGTTGCATACGTTTTATTGTGGAATTGGGTGTGATGCTGAGCTAAAGTTTGAACAGATATGAAGTCCAAAACTCCTGTAATGACCTCTAATATGCAGAATTTTTCTTTGCCAACTCATTAGAAAAATCTTTAGGTGGGAATGCAAGGTCTAATTCCACAATTGTAGAGTGTTTTTCAGGGGGCTGCACAGTCATCCGTCTTTTACAATCTAGCTCTGTGTTTTTTTCTGGAAACTCCGTTGGACTGCCATGCCAAGGGAGTTTTCAAAAAACCCCAAACACTGTTTAGCTACTATGATATTAATTTGCTTAAAATAGAAAACGTCTCTAACCTTATTTCATTACAATACATTTGTAATGTGACATGTGACATACATTTCCATGCAAGTACCAGATATTTCTACTGTTCAGAGACAGATGGTTATAGAGTTTTACATCTCTTTTTAAAAGCCATGAATTGCAGTAATTTGATTATATCGCATTTTTTGTAGTTTACTGGAATTATATTTTAAGAAATATTAATGAAAATTTATTCCAGTTTGTGATTTCGGATTAGTGTTGTGCATAGAGAAACATACTTCATTGCTTTTCTGTAACTCAAAATTATTTTCAAGTAGGGGAATTAAGAACTAACATTTGCCAGAGTTATGTAGTTAAGATGGTGTTTGCTCTGGAAATTACAGTTTTTGCCTACTGCCCTTAAATTTCAGGACCAGTAACAAGATTGCCAACATTTTGTCTGAACATCTGAAGCCATTTCAGAGTCTAGAAACTTTGGATTTGAGCAACAACAACATATCGGAGCTAAAAATTGCATCATTTCCATCATTACAACTCAAGTATCTGTAAGTAAAAATGACTTTTTGTTTGTTCTTGTTTTGTTTTCTTTCAGGTAACTTTCAAAAATCTTGTTGGATAATTTAGATTGGCAGCTGTTTATTAAGGTGCTTAATCTTCTTGTACTTGTAATGACATTAAATATTCCTACTTTCATCTGTCTAGTTTAACATAAGCTGCTAACTTGAATATATGAGTTGTTACAGTAAGATGTTTTAGTTCATTAAAAAAAGCAAAGGCCATTGTCTTAAAATGAAACAAATAGATGTGTCTCTTGAGAGAAATATTTAAGTGATAAAATGAATTTGGGTTCCCTGTGGATGGGCTAGTTTGTATTTATATGGAGTTTGATAGGCTTCTGTGAATACGCTTTTAATTCCTATTCAGGAATATTGCAATGCTAGATATACTGACTGATAAAAAAGTAACAGGATTGCCAGGTACTATCTTCTTCCATTATCACACTCTGGCAGAGTAGGGAAAAATGGTGGTGAAATACTATTTGGCTATAGAATAAGCTGTCAAGAGCTCTAACTAATATGAAGAAATTCCATTTATAAATGACTAAGCACCACAAGAGCTTTGTTTTTCACTACTTGGTGTTAAGAATGTATTAAATAACTGTAAATTTAACCTTCTAGACATTGTTTCAACAGGTATATTAACAGTAACCGAATAACCTCTATGGAGCCTGGTACCTTTGACAATTTGTCTACCACACTTCAAGTATTGAAACTGAACAGAAACAAAATTTCAGCAATTCCTCAAAAGATGTTTAAACTGTCCCATCTGCAGCACCTGTAAGTGTAACCTACAATTGACTAATTGTTTTCAGGCTTTCCAAAGCACTGGCAGTGGTTGAACTTTAGCCTTTAATTTAACCAGAGGCAGAGTGAGACAGACAGAGAAAACATATTACTACAACCCTTACTAAACTGCAGCGTTGTACTGAACAAAACTAGTCTTATATGTTGGTGAGATGTGAACAGTCTTTGTGTTTAAAATTGTATTTGCCTATTAAAAGTTTAAAAAAAGGCTAGAAAAGGGGTAGTAGCAATATTTCTGTAAAAAAGCATCAGGAAAGTAGTAAGTAAAGTAAACTTACATAGTTCACTGTAGCAGTCATTTACTTTGTGCTTTCACAGTGAAATGAAGGAAACTGATTTGCTTTCAGATGGCATGACAATAAGCAACATGCTTGAATAACTAGACTTTCAGCTTTACTGATACTGTGCTGTCCATAAATGTTTTACTGAATAAATAATAAAGTTAAATGAAGGAGAATTTTAATTGGAAAACTTAGAAAGTGCAGAAAATGGACAAGAGAATAGGTTTCACTTTGTCAAATCATGGATAATTATTTTCCATATCTGATAGTCAGGAGTTAAAAATCTATTAGGTTCGCCTTGAAAGTGATAGGTTATAAGAACATTGAAATATTGAGGTGCTTGACACTTCTGGAAAGAGTGACTGTGTTTCTTCTGTATACGAGTGCTGGAATGGTTTTACTCAGGCCTCAGTAGAAGAATGTGAAAACAGTCCTGCAATGCTCAGGATTTGTTAATGAACTTGGTAGATGTTCCGATTTTCAGATTCACCTTAAATTTTGGATGTTGGTTATATTCTTGCCTAAACATGTTCCCTTTCTTCCTAGTTGGTATGCTGCTAGAGTTATGTTAGGTAGCTTTTCTGCAAGGAAGGCAAAAAATTTGTGTTATCACCTGAAAGTATTCAGAGAAGAATGAGGGAGAACTAAAGTCTGTTCTTACCGAATGATCTTCACTTTTTATTCGTATTTAAACACAGGATGAGAAATAGGGTTCTCCCTCAGGTTTGTTATCAGGTAGATTTTGTGTCAGACTGCTGTAGAGGAAAGCTGTATTCTTACAGGGCTGTGACTCTAAAAATAATGATGTTATAACTATGGGGAGAGGATTATTTAGATGTTTACTTTGCATGAGGAAATAAGTATTGGAAGTAGAGATTATTCCTAGTTTGGTAGACCCAGGAGGTCCCTGAAGGGGCAAATGATCACTCCTTTTACTACCTTTTGGTAGTATTGTCTAATCCTGTCACTGCATCTTGTCCTCCAGCTAGTTATGCTCTACATCTCCCTCAGAGGATACACATTGCTCTGAGTTTCTGACCTGCACAGGGTGAGTGTAGTGGCAGAAGGGCGAGTGCCGAGACCGCTTGAGAAAGAGGGAAGGCACTATGTGTAACGGGTTGTGGAGGAGGGAGAGATATGGTGAGTGCCTGGCTACAGATACAGAAAGAGATCACCCAGAATATTCAATTTTGTCTAGTTATCACAAGTAAAATTTTAGTAATTTCTTGACTGTTGCCATTGATTACAATTATAAACCAACCATAACACTGGATAAACTGGATAAACACTGCTTTCAATTTTGAATTTGGGAACTGGATTAACTATCACATTTTAGGTCCATAGGGTTAGTTTGCCAGTTCTTTAAGTCTGAAAATGAAGGAACTACCGAGTACTTCTCCTCAGTATTGGAAGGGCAGAACAGTATTATCATTGAACATAATGTGCTACAATAAAACGTTTAATATTTATTGCTTCTTGTCTTTGTTTCATGTGCAAAAAAAGTGTTTAAATAAAGTTTTTTGAAGAGGGAAGAAAGGTTGTTGGCATGTAGGTAAAATTTCTGTGCTATAACTACAATTTTGATGCAGGGAGCTGAATCGCAACAAAATCAGAAAAATAGATGGGCTCACTTTCCAAGGACTTCCTGCTTTGAAATCATTAAAACTGCAGAGAAATGGGGTTACGAGGCTCATGGATGGTGCTTTCTGGGGTTTGACCAACATGGAAGTCTTGTAAGTATCAAACTTTTGCTGGTAGGTTCTGCTGATAACATATTAAGTGGTTTGCACAAAATCAGTAGAATTGTGTGGTAAAATTTAAGGGCGTTTTTGAATTAAATTGTTTTGTTGTGGTCAGAAAAGCAGCAAGCAGTCAGTAGTGAATGTGTAGAGCAGCACATTTTAAATGCACGCATACAGTTTGAGATTTAAATAGAGGCTCCAGCTGTCTAGCCAGTGTGGTGAGGTCAGATGTGGACCTGTGGCATGCTGCTGAGTTTCTGAACCTTGTCTTTTTCTGTTTGTGGGTGTTTGTAGGCAGCTGGACTATAACAACTTAACAGAGGTAACCAAAGGCTGGCTTTATGGCTTGCTGATGCTGCAGCAACTCCATCTCAGCCAAAATGCCATCAGCAGGATCAGTCCTGATGCCTGGGAATTTTGCCAAAAACTCAGTGAGCTGTGAGTACCTTTATTCTCTTTCAGTTTCAAAAGCCGAGTACATGCCAAAACATGAGCTTCTTAGCACTGATCTGTGAATTTTTCATAGCAAAGTTTCCAAGGTGACAACAACTTTGCTGTGTAAGACAGTTATATCTTGTTGAAAGAAGTTGAAGTTAGCTGCAATTGCTCCATTTCACTGTAGCAGTTGTACTAAAGCCGTAACACAGTAATTTTCAAATGACAGAAATCAATTCTGCAGTCATTTGTGAATTGCTTGAAACAATACAAAATGCTGTGTGGTCAGAAGTGGTGTAGTGGGTTCTGTGATAATCGTAAGGGGAAAATTATGCTTCCCCCATGAAAATTCATATGGGTTGAACTAAGTTAAATAAACGCTGCAGCATGGACATTAATATGGTTTTTTTCCCCCCTTAAATTTGCAGAGATTTGACATTCAATCAATTAGCAAGGTTAGATGATTCAAGCTTCATTGGTTTAAACGTGCTGGTTGGTCTGTACATTGGAAACAACAAAGTAAATTACATTGCTGATTGTGCCTTCAAGGGACTTTCCAGTCTACAGGTTTTGTAAGTTGACAAACTTAATTTGTAAGGTCAAAAATCTTAAGAAAAATCTTGTGTTTATAGGTTATATCTTTTCTTTATGAAATAAACAAGAATGTTTTGTTAACTTCCCCTGATCAGCGTATGATTTTCTTACAGTAAGATTTCTTTCCAGAACAGTTGAGAAAGGGAGGAGTTCGTCTTTTGTTAATGCTGTGCAGTATGGATAGTGGTAACTGTGATAAAAAAATTCAGTAACATTGTGAGAGAGGCGTATCTCTGCCTGAAGGCAGCAAGCAGAGCACTGCTACCCACAGTTTTAGAGATCTGGATCACAGTTGTGTCTCAACTGAATCATTTTCCCTCATAGCAGAGGGAATAAGAAAGATCACAAATAAGAAGACAAAACGCATCGTCATGACTGGACAATTGCTTTAAGTAGTAGAGCATGTTTTGGAATAGCATTTCTTAAAGGAAAGGAAAGAACAAAGTAAACTAATCTAAGTACATTCCTCTTCATTAAAACCTTCCCATTGCATACCACTGATCCATCTGTCAGCCAGATGAGCAAAACTATTGCCTTTCCCTCTAGGCCTTACTTTCAGGGGTTTGCTCACATGCTCACACTTAGGGCATCTAGGAAAGATGCAAATTAGAAGAGCGTACACTATGTTTTTTAAGAATATAAAGAGTTGGAGATCATAAAGAGGGGAAGTTAGAGAATTGTGAGGTGTTTAGGTATTAAGTAGTAGGCTTTTTCTTCTAGATTTTCCTTTCTCCTCCAGCCCTACACTGTAGATCGTTTGCTGACACACCATTCTGTACACAAATCTCTAGTCTCTTTACACTTCATAGGTAATTAAGCAAGTGTTTTGGGATGTTAAAATTACTCTCCAAGTGTTAATATGGACTTAAAAAGATGTGAGGGTGTTTAGTTTCAAAGGGACAACAGTTGATCCTTTCCCTTCCTGTGATGCACATTCTCTTAAGATAGTCCTGTATCTGAATACCTTTAGAGGAGTATATGGGTTGGTTTGTTCACAATTCTAGAAATAGTTGAGTTTGTGATCTTTTTAGTTATCAGTGGGAAAAATACCTAATAGTCTTCAAAGTCTCTCAGTAAAAATTGAAATGATAAAGTTAATCAGAAAAAGCTTCTCTTAAAAAACCCATAAAAACAACTGAACAAAAATCCAACCTAACATAAAGCTATTATAGATTTTTTTTAAAGTAATACATGCTGTTGAAGAAGTATGTGTCTTGTTCTTTTAATAGCTTTTGTGGTTTGATTTCCCCTCCCCTCTTAAACAGGGATCTGAAAAACAATGAAATATCATGGACTATTGAAGATATGAATGGTGCTTTCTCTGGCCTAGATAAACTTAGGAAGCTGTAAGTATTGCTACAATATTTGTATCTCATCATGCCTTAAAAAATTAGCTTATTGTGTGTCTTTCAAGGATCAAGCCTCAACACTTAAGAATATTAAGTTTTCCATAGCAGAGTTGATTTTTTTATCCCTTACCACTTTGTTCTCTATAACATGTTCCTTTTCAAAAAAAGAAATTCAAGATTTTCCAAGTCAAACTAATCTGAAATATTTTAATTATTATTAATATTTATGGACATATTTATCAAAGAATGAGGTTTTCCCATACTAAGAAATAAGAAGTGTATCATATGACAAAAGCATAGTGACAGGCTTAGTCTTCAATAAGGTGAAGCAGCATCCAGTGGAATTGGCTTCATTGCATTGAAATTTTCAAAAGCAGATTTATGAAATTAAAACATGTTTATAGTTACATATTTAGAATAATCCATGTCACTTAACTGTACACCTTAAATATCTTCTAAAATAATTGTAAAATGTGGATATTTATTCAAGGGGAACAAATCAGTATCTTTTAGACGCAATACATTTTGATGCATTGGAGATGGGTGAATGGTGAATACTAGTCACAGTTAAAAATAAATGCCAAAAATGCAATTGTTCAGCTCAAAAATACGCCCATTTAATTGCATTTCTTTTGCATCATGTGCTTAAATTTTTCAGGATACTCCAAGGAAACAGGATTAGATCCATTACAAAGAAGGCATTTTCTGGTTTGGATGCACTTGAACACCTGTAAGTAGTAGAAATTCACATTTTACCCAAAATTGGAAAAAAATGAATTTTGATATTAACCGAATTTAAAGTAGGACTAATAAGCTTTATTTATGACTTGGGATGAAATACACTTTTCATGGTTGCTACTGTGGTCTTCAGAAGATTTTTCAGTTTTGGAATTACACTGAGTGTGAATTTTGGAATTAATGCAGAAATTCTTATGTATTAAGTGTGTTAAGAAACTCCTTATTTGCTTCTCTTTGGCTTCTGAGCTTGAGCATCCTTTGTATATAATAAAACAGCAAACTATTGCTTGGATCTTAAATCCATTCAGTTTAATTAATTATTTTCTTCTAATATTTTCTTCTAATCCTATTTTTCTTTTTTCTTCCTAGAGATCTAAGTAACAATGCAATTATGTCAGTTCAAGGAAATGCATTTTCACAAATGAAGAAACTCAAAGAATTGTAAGTTTCTATCAAAAGACATAATCTCTATTAAGTATATATATCTTGAAAATGTATAAATAAAAGCCTTGTAAGACGTTGCCTGATGCAGTGATAAACCCCTGCTATAATCTCTCTGAAGTAACATAAAAGGCTTATGTCAGTGTTCTGGGGTTTTTTTATTTTTATATGATGGGTGTATTTAAGTGAGAGTGTAGGATAGGAGGCATTCATTTTCTGCTACATTTGTTTTCTCTAAACTCCTTATTTTAAATTGGGTAATCTCTAACAGGTTGTAGATAAGAAGACTTTGATGTAATGTGCTCTAAGATCAGCAGTGCTATCACTGAGCTAAAGCTTGCTGGACCAGTGAAATGCAGTGCTGTAATTCTTTTATAAAGACCTGGTTGTCAGTGCTTGTAATTGGGTCCTTCTCTCCTGCAGCAGCAGAGAGACAGATCTTCAGAGAAGTCGTGAAGCGGTCACTGCGAAAAATGTATTTTAGTGAGGATGGGTTTTTGTCCTCTTACCCTCTGTTTGTGTAGATCAATGCAGAGCGGTGCTGGCTCAATGCTGCGTTGGGTGCAGAGGGTTATACCAAAAGGGGTGACATCACCCCTTCGGCAGCATGTCAATAATGGGGTTCAGCAGGGCTCCATCCATCAGCAGGGCGTCCATAAATGACTTGTACTCAGGACTGGAAGAGATACTGAGCAAGTTCACAGATGGTGCAAAACTGGGAGGAGCTGTTGACTCCCTGCAAGGCAGGGAGGCCCTGCAGACCTCAACAAATGAGAGGGCTGAGCAATCAGCAACTGTATAAAGTTCAGCAAGAAAAAGTGCTGGATTCTGCACCTGGGGTAGGGCAGCCCCAGGTGTATGGACAGACTGGGGAACAAGATGATGGAAAGCAGAGCCATGGAAAGGGACCTGGTGTCCTGGTCGATGGCAAGTTGAATTTGAGTCAGCAGTGCCCTGGCAGCCAGGAGGGCCACCTGTGTCCGGGGGGCATCAGGCACAGCATGGCCAGCCGGGCAAGGGGGGATTTGAGCAGAACAATATTGCCATCTTTCTCTTGCACTATATGTGTTTAAGCTAAAACCTTAATTCTGTTACAAAAGTGTGCTCGCACAGATATGTATTACGAAGAGAAAAAACCAAACAAACAGGTTTTGATTTTAATTGATTTTTCTTAGGCACTTCAACACATCAAGTCTCTTGTGTGACTGCCAGTTAAAATGGCTGCCACAGTGGATGTCAGAGAACAACTTCCAGAGCTTTGTAAATGCCAGTTGTGCCCATCCTCAGCTGCTAAAAGGGAGAAGTATTTTTGCTGTCAGCCTCGATGAGTTTGTCTGTGGTGAGTGTAGCCTCTATTTCTCATTCCATAAAACAAATTTTGCTGTGTGCTTGGGATTTTTTTGTGGTTCCTTGATATGTTGTGATTTCTGTAATAAAATTGAGAGGATGTGATACTTAATAACATTTTATTCTATTCCCAAACTGTGATGTAGATGCTCAAAGCTTGTGGCTTTGAACAAGACAGGGAGTGATGGTATTCTGACTTTCAAGTACAGCTTGCTTACATAGAACATATTACAGTGTGCAAGTGAAAGCTTAGTAGTTTGTGAGGGTAAATGTGTGTCCCTCTAGATTTAAAATATATTGTTTAGATAACTATAGTTTTTAAATGAGATGTATTTTGGCAAAATTAAGATAGAGGTTTTGGGTTTGGTTATTTGTAAATTTTTTTCATACTCCTTTAGTCTTGAGGTTGTTCCAGGGCTGATAAAATTTGAAGGCAAAAAAGCCATACTGGCCTCAGCTCTGACATTTTTTATGTGTGCTAGTTGTCTGCTTTAAAAATAATTTGAAGTATGTAATTACTGCCTTTATATAAACTGTGTTTAAAAAAAACACCTGATAATCACAGTTACGGTACTGGTATTTCTTTATTTCAGTTTGCCAGATAGTAAATGCTAGTAAAACATTTTTACTTTAGGACCTGAGAATTTGAGGTGATAGCATCTGCCTTAAACATGAAATTTTTCTATGTGTGTTCAGTAGCATTCATGAACACCTATGTTATGTTCTCTATTTAAAGCAAAGTGAAGCTAAGCCTTCAGAGTAAGGACATGTGTTTGATTATTCTGGTATGTAAAGTGGGAACTTTGAAAATATCAGGAAATATAAAAGCTAACTGCATTTTATGTATTTTTTGAATACATTTTATTTTTCTTACTAAAGAAAATTCAAACTTTATATTCTTTGGAGACAAAAAGGTAAATATCTTCCCCATAACTTCATCTCATAGCAAATATAACTGCTTAATTTTTACTGTTTGAACTCATACCCTTTTTCAGTGGAAAAGCAGGTCCAGAATATGAACTAGTATACCAAAATGTTGTTTTTTCCCTTCCTGTTAGTGGTCAGATATTTAATAAATTAAATAATGAGCAGATTCTAGATACTGCTGAGAAGGAGAGGATAACGTAATGTAGGGAATTACAGATTACTCAGTGGCTAGAAGAGTATATATGAAGTAGACATCCTAATTTATGTGAAATGCATTCTTCAAAAAATTAAACTGGGGGTTTAAATATATATCTTCCATTTGTTATATCAGGGGGAATTGTGATCTTTGTTTTGGCTGGCGAATGCCGTTTTTAGGTAATTTTAAACCATTTTAAGATGTATTAGCAAAAAGAAATTTACTGAGTCAATTGTTACACTTGATACAGCTAAAATTTCCTAATACAATCGTTGAGTGTTTCAGTTATATCTTTAAAATGTTGTTATCACTAGACATTCAGGTGTACACACCTTGCCTTAAAAGTTTACAATGCCTGGTCTTGCTTTTATAGAATTACTAAATGGAGTGTGTTGACTCCACACATAAAAGGTGTGTATATATGTGGATGTCTTTGTGATACATTCATTCAAATATGCTCTCATATTATTCTGTTCTGACAAAACATAATGCTAGTCTTATCCTAGTGTGGTCTGTATTCTGTACTGTATGCTTATTTGAGTGACCTTTTTATCACCCCTTCCTGTCAGATAATTAAGATTGAGGTATGTTCTCCCATCCTTTCACAAGGCTAATTTAAGTACTTAGAGTGTTTCACTTAGTTATTCCTGTGCAAAGTCAGTGAATGTATTAACTCAATTTGCAAATAGTAAGACATAGGTATGAAGCATGAAAAGCAAATGGCCTGGAATGTTCTTAAAGCCCATGCTTAGAGCCCCAGATCCATGTTGCCCAACTGTCTGCTGGAGTTTTGCAGACAGTTCAAGGTTAGGCTATCTGCATGTCTCATTTTCTTTCATAACAGAGTGGGGGTTCTTCAAGGAAATAACACTTTGACCCCATAGCTGTTCACAATAATTTGAGATGAAATAAGACAAAGGGGCTAGGAAAAACAGCAGGGTCCACAGGGAGGAATTTTTGGGGCACAGGGTTTTCCCTGCAGTTCCTGTGACGTTTGTCTAGAAATTGGACACATCTTGAAAGTTGGGAATATACTAAGGCTTTTGCTTTTGGGAGACCAGGCATTTACTTGCCCACTCCTTTTGCTCATGCAGTGTACACACAATTGAATAAATAATTCAGAAGGCAGCTAATTTTGTAAACTCACAACATGCCACTTTGAAGGTAGCTTTTCTATAGTTAAGGGACCTCCAGGAGTTCTTGAAATTGTTGTGTTCTGCCCCACTTAAGGGACCTTCCATCCCCTTTGGCCCAAACAGACGCAGATCACTGGAACACTGACTTGTGTACATGATTTTTTTTGTGGGTTTGGGTAAAACCCTCAACTGTAACTTGCAGTTTCTGATAGCTGAAGAACTATGCTTTCAATAAAGAAAAACTCACAGCAGCCTGAGGTGTTGTAAAGATGAGAGGTAGGCTTCATGATTGATGTTCAGAATAGTTCTTATGGATGTCAGGGGGTAGTTCTTCCATCTTTAGTACTGCTATTGAAGAAACAGTGCACACAGTCTACTTTTAAATGTGCTTTCTCTTCAATAAGAGATGGCTTGGCACAATAAACTCATAAATACAGCATCTTTAAATGCCCTAAGGCTAACAAAATTTAAAACAAAAGCATTGTGGATCTATTTAATAAATACTTACCTGACTCTTCTCTCAAACCTATAAAACAAGGCTTACCGACTCTCTGGAAAGAGTCCTCAGGCATCACATATATTTTTTTTTCTTTTCCTCTGTGCAGATGATTTTCCTAAACCACAGATCACTGTCCAGCCAGAAACCCAGTCAGCAATTAAAGGCTCCAATTTGAGTTTTGTGTGTTCAGCAGCCAGCAGCAGTGATTCCCCAATGACTTTTGCATGGAAGAAAGACAACGAATTACTGCAAGATGCTGAAATGGAGAATTATGCACACCTCCGGGCCCAGGGTGGGGAAGTGATGGAGTACACCACCATCCTTCGACTGCGCAACGTTGAATTCAGTAATGAAGGGAAATACCAGTGTGTTATTTCAAATCATTTTGGTTCATCCTACTCTGTCAAAGCCAAACTTACAGTAAACAGTAAGTATGTTTTGCTTGTGGACTTGGAATGATTTTAATCAACATAGGTAATCATAGATTTTCCATTCTCATCATCTGCATCTGTTAGAAGATCCAAGAGATAATTTCTTAAAAATTTATCCATTTCCAAGGTCACCGTTCAGTTTTACCTCTGGTTCCAATGTGCTGAAGCATAGTGTTGGAAAAAACAAATGACATACCAATTCATAGTAAATCTAGGGAAGTCAATGTTACCAGATGGAAAAATGCTAAGTTTTTCTCACAGGAGGTAAGCGTATGCTCTGTGTCAGATGCTACGGAAAGGTCATCTAGGAGGATGTTAGCAAAAATGAAATTTTGATCTAGGTCATCTCATGTGAACGTCTTCACAGTTCCTTCCCTTTCTGCAGGCTGCTGATCAATTTAGGTTATATGTTTCTCTAGTGATTTTAGGTCCATGAAAGGTGTTCAAGAAAATGCTGTACAAAAAAGGAGGAGTATGTTTCATGTATTGATTTTGGTATCACCAACTTCTCTTTAGTGCTGCCTTCATTTACGAAAATCCCCATGGACTTAACCATTCGAGCTGGGGCAATGGCACGTTTGGAATGTGCTGCAGTGGGGCATCCAATCCCACAGATTGCTTGGCAGAAGGATGGTGGAACAGATTTCCCTGCAGCGCGCAAGAGGCGCATGCATGTCATGCCTGAAGATGATGTCTTCTTTATTGTTGATGTAAAGATTGAGGACACAGGTGTTTACAGCTGTACTGCACAAAACACTGCTGGAAGCATTTCAGCTAATGCAACATTAACAGTACTAGGTAAGACATTGGCAGACCTTAACAGCACAATCGATATTATGATTCAAAGTAATAAAAGTTAGTTATGTTTCTCATCTGGTACGCATGGGATGGAGGGAAGAAGGGACTTCTGTGGAGACAGCAGTTTTGTTTAACTTTTGATTTCTTGACATTTTGCTAACCATTTTTATTGTAGTTCTCTGCAATCTTAAGCATGTATGATTTGGTATTTTTACCTTGTATGGTAGTCAAGCATGTAAATCAGATGACTTGACAAGTAAATTGTAGGCTTTAAGTACAAATTCTTTAGTTTCTTCTTAAAACGAGACTGAGTTTTATTAGGCCTTACTGATACATTTAATTGAGCTGTGAAGGGAAGGGACACTTCTTACTCTTGCAAGATCGTTTAGAATATAAGGCTTGTGCTTTCTTTTCAGAAACACCATCATTTTTGCGGCCTTTGCTTGATCGAACTGTAACAAAAGGTGAAACTGCAGTCTTGCAGTGCATTGCTGGTGGTAGCCCTCCACCCCGACTGAACTGGACTAAGGATGACAGCCCTCTCGTGGTAACAGAAAGACATTTCTTCGCTGCAGGCAATCAGTTACTAATTATTGTGGATACAGATGTAGAAGATGCTGGAAAATACACATGTGAAATGTCTAATACACTTGGAACAGAACGAGGCAACATCCGTCTCAATGTAATTCCTACTCCCACCTGTGACTCTCCTCAAAACATTGCCCCATCACTTGATGATGATGGATGGGCCACAGTTGGCATTGTGATCATAGCTGTGGTTTGCTGTGTGGTGGGCACTTCCTTGGTGTGGGTGGTCATAATCTACCACACCAGAAGGAGAAATGAAGATTGCAGCATCACAAATACAGGTGTGTAAACCGAAGGCTTAACTTGGAAAGGAAAAAAAAAAGTTTGTGGTTGCTTTGCAGTGACTTTATTGTAGGAACATTTGTATGCTTTGACTCAGAGGCAGAAAGGTGAATTATTTGTTACTTTCAGTGCTTTTTTGACAAGTTTAAAAATATTTCTACAAATTGAAGTATGCTGATGGTTTTTGTATGTGTTTTGCTTCCCGACAGATGAAACAAATTTGCCTGCTGACATTCCAAGTTACCTGTCATCCCAGGGGACACTGGCTGAAAGGCAGGATGGATATGGCTCATCTGAAAATGGCAGTCACCATCAGTTCCTCTCATCTTCTGTAGGAGGGTATTTCCTGCAGCAGAGGGACAGTAATGGTAGGTAGAAAATGCTAAGCAGATTTTTCATGTGGCTTGAGTAGCTGCAGTTTGGCTATTGTCTTTCTAGCTAATAGAAATAGCACTAAAGAAGCATGTTTACAGAAATTAAATAGAGGATGTGAAATTTATTGGGATTTTTTCAGTAATAACTGGAACTTTGTTCTGTTCATCCAAATGATGTTATGGTGTTTATTAAATCGGAAAGTTTATCTCTAGTCTCAAAGGTAAATTTTAGATTTAAAGTGATGAGGATGTGTGCAAAACAAGTGTCCAAAAGAAATTACCACGACATGCCTTCATCTCTTACAGCTTGAAAAGGGTGCTTTTAGTGGAATGTAGGCATGTATGTCCAGTGGAATTTTAGTATAACTGTTTAAACTTCCCAGTTAAAAAATCATTATGGCCAGAGTCAATAAAGGATTTAAGGTGACTGCAAGTTAAAAGCTCCAGTACTTGACATTTATACATGTGGCTCCTAAGAATCTTGTACATACCTGCACTAGGGAGGAAAAGACAACTTTCTGGGAAAGGGCTCAGGGTTGAGATACAGGCAGGACTGGAGTGATGGTAAGATAATTTTGCAGTTGTAGGGTGATGAGAGGAACAGGCTTTTTGTGGATCAAGAACCAGAGATTGTGTCCAAGGCTTTCAGGAGCTATTGGACTGAAAATCTTTATAGCTGTTCAGGCAGTCAGTGACTCCCTCAGATTCTTCCAACCAGGACTTTGACATTGACACTCTGCTTTGAAAGGTGGTTATCAGACAGATCATGAATTCGTGTTCTGTGCTTTGGAAGAAGCAAGTCCCTGGTTCTGATCCCTGTGATTGGTTTTGTTTTGTTGTGTTTTGTTACTCAGGGATTGTACAGTGAAGTGACACATTCTCAGTCAAGCTAATTAATTGAACAGTTGCTGGAATTAGAATTCTCATCTGAAGGTTAGGTTAAACCTAAGCAAACTCTAAACTACACTATGAAATGTAGTTGAACACGTGGGGTTCTTAAAACTCAAGAAACTCTAAGCTGAAGATTCAGAAAAGGCCATGTGCTGACACATAGATTTTATTTTTAAGGCATTTGCCATCTAGATAACAGCAGTGAGACGGACTTGGAGGGTGTTGCAGATCCATTCCTATGCCACTATCTGGGGACTTCAGGGACTTTGTATTTAAAAGGCAGCACTTACAGTTGTGATGCATTTGAAGCATACAGTACAAGTAAGTTGGTGGGGGGAAGTTTTAGTCCTAACTCAATCTTTGTTATGCTGAATCTATATAAAATCAATTTTTCATTTCCTTTAGGTTGCAGCCCTGACCAGAGAACAGCAGGCTTGGGCCCTTATGAGTCTGGATATTTAAAGAAAAAGGAATGCTATCAATACTCACCTCCACAGGAAGATCCCTTTGACCAGTGTGTTGGCATTATTGGGACACAGGCTACAAGCAGCAGATTGATGAACTCTATTTATACTCAAAATGAAGGAACTGGACTGAAAAGCAAAAGTCCCAACTCAGACACATTTGATTTAAACAGAAGCTTGGAACCCTCATCTGTTACAAGTAACAATACTTTCATGGGTATGTTCTAGGTGTTGTTTTTAATTCAAGCTACCGTTGTCTTTGCTGTCTTGTTTCCTACTTCCAACACTAAGTAAAACTGATTTCTCAGCTTTTTCTTTCCCAAATATTTGAAGCTGAGGAGCAGAAAAGCGACTATAGCAAAACTGTGTGATGAGGATATTTAGGTTACCAGATCTTAATAACTCACACTTATGTAAAGATCTCATGTAAAAATCTCATCAGTGATGCAATTCTTATCTTCTGTCTTAATATAGCTGGCAGTTTTCTGTAAATGCTAGCATACATAACTTAAATATACCTTAACAGTCTTCAGGCATACCAGAAGTTTTGCCTGACAGGCAAAAGGTTTGTAAGGAGGGCTCAGGTGGGGAGACTTGAACTTGTATGCATATATATTGTATAACACAGTCAACCAGAACTATTTACCCTTCAAAACAAGGCACTATGTGAAAATGCCCTCTCTATCTCTCCTTTGTCGTTTTCTCGTGATGTGCATGACAAAAGGATTACTGAAGTTTAATTTAGGGTTTACAATTTTAATCCAGATTGCAGAGAGAGATGGGGGAAGGAGAAAAGCATTGCTTTATCCTTGAAGCTCATGAAATTTTGGATGTTGGCTTGGTTGCTTGGTTTAAAATGCATATAAAACCACATCTGCTTTCATCCTTGTGATATCTTAGCGCCGGGCACAGCCCTGGTACCATGGATTGTCTCCCAGCTGGTGTGTCAGCACTGGCTGATCGAGATCTGGGTCTGCTGGCTCTGAAGGGAACTTGGGGGAATGTGCATCACTGGGCTCTTTGTTCTCAGGGGGCCGGGAGGGAGGCGCAAGCTCTGAAGTTTTCCCCCTTCAAAAGCCAGATGTTTGAACTATAAAATGTTGCAGATGCCAGGACATCTGGCAGAGACCCTGGGACTGCACATGGCCAGCCTCCTGGCTGCCTGCCACTATTACTGTGGTGGGACTGTGCAGATAGAGCTTTAGCATGTCTCCTGCAGAAAGCAGTCCAACTGTATGTTCGTATATCCAGGAGTTAATGTCACCTCAAGGGCAGAGCCTTCCGTCTGCAAAATCCTCCTTTTTCTAAAAATCCATGCAGTTACTTCTTTCATCAGCTCTCTGAGCATACTACCCCAATTAGGTTGCATTGTCATTGCCTTGGGTGCTTCATAATCAATAACACTTCTCTCAAAGAGCCTGTGGCTGGGTCTTGGAGGTGGTGGCTATGGAAGAAGTTGTGATAGATTTCTTGTCTTTAGTTGTGAATTTGGTTCTTCAACGTGGTCGTCAAATTCAAGCCCCCTTTTGCCTGTATAATCACAGTGAAGGAGACAGCTGGCATCAGCATGGTTTATTAGCACGGTTGATGCACGAGCCAGAAGGTTCATAGCTTGGATTGTTGTTTTTAAGACAGTTCATTTGTAGCTTTGGTGCTGTAAGGAACATCCTTTCCTATTGCGTTAGGTCAAAACTGCTCTACAAATCATTGATGGAACTAGGGATTTTGTCCAATTCCTTTTTTAGTAACTTCTCATATTGCAGTTTTACTTGAAATCCTTGCTCCTAACAACTAAACAAAAGCAGAATAGTTGCATTTTGGGTTCAAAATTTATTAAAAATGTAGTGTTAAATTACTAATAAAAACTTGAGTTCTTCAAGTCAGCCTATGGCACATTCTTCTCTGAAAATAAGTCCTTACAGTCAGTATGACTTACAATGGCTGTGTCTTTGTTCAATGAAAAAAGAAGGCTCTTCTTGTAGAGGTGTTGATACTAAAAGCTTCCCCAGTGGTGAAGAGTGACACACACTGATTGTTTCCTGACTAGTAAATCCAGATAATTATTAATAATAATTTAACTGAAATGTGTAAATCTCTTTGGGTTGCTGCTGTTCTCTTTGCCCACAACTGGCTGGCTGATCAGTGGTGAATGGAGCATGTGGCTATCTGCATCTTTGTTATTAATGGGAGATGCTAGCCAGAAAAAGATTGCGTTAGCATTCAGACTGCACTGTGGGACAACATTGTATAACCTGACAGAGGTTGTGGGGTTACTTTTTTTTTAAATTCCTTTTTTATTTTTTCGGGACTGCACAGCAGGTTGCACATGGCATTCATTTATTGAAGATCAAAACAGGGAGTGACTTTTGCATTAGAAATTGTCTTGTGATGTGTTTGCAGTTTGGTCTGTGTTCCCACCTCCCCACTCACCACCCTCCCCAAAGAAAAATGGGTATGGAAGTAGTCATGAAAACTAAAGAAATGAAGTTGTAGGTGGCTATGCAACTACTTAGAAATGTTTTTGATGCCTCTGGTGGCAGAATCTTGACTTACGCTTGTGATCTCATGGATGTTTTCTTTTAAATGGTAAAACAACATTTAAGTAAAATCTCACTTTGGTGAACTTTTTCTTTTGTCAATCCTTGGCTTGCATATCAATGCCACTTACGTACACTAGGATGAGACACAAAGCTTTTAGCATCAGTATTTCTGTGCTCACTCTTTTACTGTTTTTCAGGAACATTTGGAAAACCTTTATGGAGACCTCAGCTGGACTCTCTCTCAAGCTGTAGACAGCCAGCAAATTGCCAACCAAAAACCTCCCATAATAATTATCATGTCTCACTGGACTTTGATGCAGAGGCAGATGAAGAGGGAAAGGAAAGGACAGTTTCTAGAGGAGAAAATAGCTTTTATACTTGCAAACAGTCCTTTGAAAACTTTAGGACTTCTACTTTCCAGTCCTGTGATTTGGATACGTAGCTCCTTTTGAACTTGCTGATTTCTGGAACCAAAGAAATAATTTGACATACTACTACCTCAGTATGGAACTTTATTTAAAAAGGGAATAAGGAGAAGAAGGGAAGAAAGGAACCACATGATGCTCTGAAATAAGAAGAAAATATTTTTTTTTTCCAATAAAGCATAATTTCCACGATGCTCTATGTTTGTTATACAGGGAAAAAATCCATATAAAAATACTATATTTGTAATTATTTTATAGCCTTTTTTATGCAAAGATTATGTTTTGTAAATTAATGGTGTAAATAATACAGCATATGTATTTCTATGTGAGACTTCATTTTCTTGAAATGAGTAGTAAGCATTCTAATTTTGTACTGTTACTTTTACCTTTTTACAAATGGAAACTCCATGCTGTTTGCAGGTATCATGCATCTTATTTGCACATTACTTTAATAAAATATGCTGCCATGTGGTCTTTGACCCACATTAGTGTATGAAGAATGAAAAGTGTGAATGACATTTGTAGACAGTGTTGCAAATGTAGGTGCTTTCTGATGGATGTTTGCACCTCTATTTGACTTACCTTGTACCTTTAGAATTACTGTGTAAAATACGTTCATCTTCAAAGAGTGGGTGTGGTCCTGCTGCAGCTACTGGTAAGGTGGGTTGCAGCTGTGTGAACCAAAGCAAGACTGTAAATCCTCCAGTGTGTGAATTCCCCGTCAGATGTGCACACACATGCTCTCAGTTTTTATGCCCATGAGGCTCTAGTAGCAGCAGTTTGCCTGTGCCTTTGTTAGTATGCCTGCATCTGGTAGAGGGATATACACAGTAGATGCACAAATTCATATCAAGCTATTTAGTAGAAGAAGAAAAAAGGCACTGGATATCTGCCCGGGAACCTAGCTCTTCTCTGAGTGGCTTAGTGTCAAGTGTTTGCCAAATATGCAGTGCGTGCCTGAGTCTTTGCTTTCCCACACCCTTTCTCCCTCTTTTTTACTTGTGTAGCCACTCCCTGCTCAACATGAGGAGGTAATCCAAGAACAAGATAATGTTTTCTTTGGTTTAATTCATGCTTCTGTTCCTTACTTGGCTGCCCTTCTCTGGTTATGGATGAGATCTGTGCTTTATTTAATTACTCAGTCAAGTTGAGCAATTGTAGACTCTTGCTGGATTATATTTGTAGTAATGGACCCAGTATCTATACAAAGTCAGAGAAAGAGGATTGCTTACTGTAAAACAGTAGTTAAAACTGAGTGAAAACAGTCTTTATTTTGTGTTTCCATGTACGGATAGATGCCTATTGTTTTAAAAAGCTGTGAATCCTCTTGTCATCAGTGCACTAAAACAGTGAGACTTCAAAATGGTTAATTCTACAGAACATTGGCTTTTTAAATCTGCCTGCTTTGAAGGTGCAAACTTACATGGTTGCCAAATAGCTTCTTTTAAACTAAATTAAGAGCAGCTGTTAGAATAGACCATCACAGGCATCAGGGCTAAAGTGAGAGCAAAGATTTTGTTGCCTGGTGTAGCTGAACTAAGGGCTTTAGTTGTCTGCAGCCAGAAACCTGGTACCCAGATTGCAATGCAATTTCCCTTTAATTTAGGCACCAGTATTAGAGACAGGAAGTTAATCCATCCTTAGTCACTGGTGGTCTAAGGGTACAAAATGGGTTTTGCATGCTTTAGTTGATCATATTGCCAGATTTTTTGACTTATTGTTAATTTGTCTTCATTGCTGCCAGATGTGCTGATGTGGTGACAGACGTTGGTATGGGTATTTGATTATAATTAAGTGCATTTGAAAGAGATTAATTTTTCCTCAGTTAAGCGCAAACCTGTAGGTCAATAAGGTAAGAAATCCAAGATTTGATTCACTCAATATCTCTCCTTTTTCTCCCCCAAGCCCCCCTCCCCAGTGACCCTGTTTTTAGGGAGAGGAGAACTGGGGTCTGTGATAGCTCCTGTTTATAACCAGACATCGCTTTTTTGACATATTAAAAATACCAAAGTTAAAAACAGTAACTCCAGATGTAGTGTTTATCCTTAAGAACTCCATGTTAAAGGTCTGTCATGAAAAACAGGCTTTAAATTCTGTAGTGGGTGAAGGTTGAGAACAGAGGCAATGTCATTCTTTTTTCATCTCCCTTGCAAAGATACTAATCTTCCAAAGGCTTCAATGTCTGTACCTAAATAAATGTTCAGGGTCAAGGACTGAATTTTAAACGCTTTTCATAAAATTGCATTTAGCAATCTAGACACAGGAAGGATTTAAAATTTTATTTGATGCCTTAAATGCCCAGAAATGGAAATGAAAGCTCCCAAGTTCTCTTTTCTGCTAGCCTGAGGTTTTGTGTCTCATAAGTGGATTGTGCTTTAATACAGTGGCAATCTGTAAAAGTGCAAGATAGTTTCAATATCTTAGTAGTTCTTTTTAAAGCAATGATGTAACCAAACACCTGTTTTAAAGGCTTGGAGGTTTGCTTGCCTTTTTTTTTTTTTTTTTCTTCCTCTCTAAAAGGCAGATGTTAGTGAGCTGGTAGTTGGATATTTACCCAGCTGAAAGCTAAGTCCTAAGTTGATGTGATGAGGAAATAAATTGCAGCCAACCCTGAGTAAAGCTTACACTGCACCTCAAGAGTTAGAAGGAGAAACAAGTGTTGTGTTGCTGAATGACAAAACAGACATTTTGCAGTTTTATGACCAGCAGCAGCTGGAATCTTGCCATGGGCTCACTTAAAACTTGTAGAATGTTCTTTAAGGGCAGTATCCACTTAATGCTTTACACAACAAAATGTTTTGCCTGTTGAACTCACACAAGCAATTGTTGAGTGTAGTTTCTACAAGCCCTAAATAGTTTTAGATAAATGGAGTTACTCATTTACCACAATCTCTCTGGAGCAAGCGTTTCCTCAATGAGTAACCTAAATGGTGTGTATGAGATGATACTAGGGATACCTGCATCATGAAGGGTGTTACAATCTCAAACACAACCTTATGGAGTACTTCTGTATTTCAGCAGCAAATGCTTTAATTTAGAATTCTTAACTGTAAGGGGATTTTTAAAAATGGCAGAGTTAGGCGCAAAGCTTTCTCCAACCGAGGGCTCGTTAGTGTCACCAAGCATTTCTTATTTCAGTCTCGCAGATCTCAAACACTTAAGCCTTATTCATTGAGCCACTTCAAAGAAGCTTAAAACTAAGACTTAGCTTTGCACTGCAAACATTTGTGTTCTGCCAGCCTTACAAACCAGGAATATAATTGGGGATTGTGTTCCTTCTTGAATATAAGCATAAGCAGAAATTCTGTTAGCTACTTTCAAGATTTCTTGTTGCAGATATGACACAGAGTTACATTTTCTCTTTGTTGTTCACTTTGTGTATTGATTTGTCATAGAGAATGTGTCTTGACTAGCTGGATGTTAGTTTACAACTCTTGTGAAATTACTTCATTAAGAAAATAAGGAGAGAGGAGAACCTCAACCTGTTAGTGAAGGGGAAAAAAACATTGTATAACAAGATGCAGTTTGTGTTCATACCATTTTATTCTGATTAAGAATTTTCCAGATACCTTCCTTTTATATATTTTAGGGAAGTGTTACAGGAGAGAGTATAAGCAACAATGTCTTGGCTCACTAATATGTGGCAAAAGGTTGCTTCTCCTGGTTGTTTTGTTTAAGTATTAAGGGGTCAGTTGTTTCCCTGAAATAAATATGTGCACACCCAACCTCTTACCGAAAGGCACGGGGGCTTCTCCTCTTTCCCATGCTGGTCTTTTTCTCATAGCTCGGTACTGCTCCCACGTCCTCAGGGGACCCTCTCTGGTAACCTAAGCTCCTCAGTTTTCCAGTTTCTCTGCTTGCCTTGTCACTGTGGTGACAGGCTGGGACAAATGGACTCAGTGTACAGAGCACAATACAATTGCAGTCAGTAAGTCAGCAGTGGTTGTGTGCTTGAAGAGAGGAGGGGAGGTGTTGGAGAGAGACAGGCTAGCCACAGCTTTAGGAGGAACTTGGTATGAGTGTGCAGAAAATGCATAATTCAGGACACAGGGATAAAATATAGCACAATGTTATAAGCATAATAAAGAGCATTTTTGTACTTTACAAGCTTTACAATGCCTTTTGCCTCTATGCTTTCAAGTGCCAAAAGCAGCAATGCACCAAAGAGCACATCATCTGGAGAGTTACCTCTTACTGCATCTAAAATCTCCTTTTCTGGTAGACGAGAAACAAGATCCGTTTGTTTTTCTGTATTTGGGTTCAAGACTGAATATTGCTGGTGCAGTGCATAGTTTCCCAGAGTCATGTAGTCTGTGAGGTCCACTGTGTCAGAATGCATGTGATCAATGTGACTCAGGAATGCCAGGGGACAGCAGGACCTGAGGGTGAGGTTGGTAGCAATTCTAAATTCACTGCTTGTAAAACAAATTTAGGCTTTGTGACTTCAGAATTTTTTTTTCCCACACAACAGAGAACACAACCATAAATTACTCTCGGTTAGGGACTAGTGAATAGCACTTCTGCATGATCCCTGGATCTCAGCCATCAACAAGGGCATTGGTGTTATTCCTGTTCTGTTTGGCTGTTGACCGTGGGCTGTTGACCAGCAATTTCAGTGCAGGAGTTTGCAGTCTGAGTACCTGCATGTGCTCTGCTCTGAAATTAATGGTGGCATGTGAATTTCAAATATGGCATTGGAAATGAAGGTCTAACTTACTTGACAGGTAGTAAGATCCCCTGGATATAGAACAGGCTTTGGGATTTTGTAGGCCTCTACTTTGAAAGGCTGGTATGCAACATTGTCCAAAGACACTCATTTGCCACAGCAATATGCGACTGACTTATTTTCAGCACTTCCTTTGTAGCTGTGCGTGGAGAAGCTATGACTTGTGATTTGGATCTGCTGCTGGATTATCAAAATCCAGGTATTGATTAAAGAGACCTGTGAAATAACATCCTTTTGGACTGTGAGGCTTCAGATTCTTTTATGGCAAAATGATGCAAAGCCACATCAGTTCTTACCCAGTTAAAGAAGCATCCTTCAGTATTATTCCTGGTGTTCACCCTACTTATTTTAGAAATCACCAAAAAAATACTGTAATGGAGGAATAGACATCGACGTCCTTGGGTTGCTTGCAAAATGCAAAATGCTTGCACTTTTTTTTGCTGTGTCATGAAGAATTCAGTGCTCCATTCAGCCTCTGTTCATCAACAAATGGTGGACTACTTTCATCCTGATTTTCATAGATGTGCCAGCACTTGACAGACATACCTAGTTCTGTCCTGTGCTAGCGTGCTACATGATAGGGGAGTAGTCAGAGCTACTGTAAGGCAGAGCTACACAGAAATACTTTAAAGGGAATTCAGGGGATGAGGACTGTAGTTCCCCTCCATGGAGGGGTTTTGAATAGTTCCCTTGTTCCAAAGGAGTAACTTGTGCAGGTTTTAACATTTACTCCATAATTCTATAAGCTTATCAAGGAATTAAAGTTGCCACATTATTAGCCCTTGAATGGGGAAGGTGTGCATTTTCTGCAGGACAAATTACGTTGGAGCTTTTGGAACTGCTTTTTAATCTCATTGTGATTCTAGACTCTTAGAAATAAGCAGAAAGACTTGTTCCTTCATTTGGCATATGGAAGTCCTTCATGATGTGCCTTACTGCATGCAGAAGAATTTTGCAGTCTATGACTAACCAGAGACCTCACACTCAAAAAAATTGATTCACTGGTACCACATAATAATTTTTAACACATCTCCAAATGAATCTTCCATTCTATGTTTTTTAATAGCTGTGGCTGACTAGCACAGCAATGAAGAAGCTGCTGTTTGAGTAAGTTGTGGAAGACGTATATAATTAAGCCAACTCATAACTGAAACTAGCCACTCTTCTGGCTTAAAATAAACTGTATTTGTCCTGCTACCTGCTGTGGGTCTGTACACCAGCAGCATTAAGAAAGCATCAGCGCTACAGCAGCCAGCTGCCTGTAGCCTGGCCTCTGCCATAGAGTGATCGGATTCTTTATTAGTGTAAAGTTCTTTTTCTATTAACCTTCCCTCAGGAAAGGGGAAACACGGCCTCCATTGTAATTAGCTTACACAGCCTTCCATGTAAGCTAAAGAATGGAAAGTGTCAGGAGTGCTTGCAGCAGCCTCGTAGGTATTTGCTGTTAGCAGGGAAAAGTTAATCTGCTCTCAAATTTTGGCAAGGGCACAAAAACCCACGTGTAAAAATGTTCTTAGAAAGAATTAAATTTCACATAAATGTGACCACACAGCAGGTAAAGTAGTAAAATGGTGGTGATGATGGAAAATATGACTAATCAGACAGCTGCATTAACTTTATGAATAAAATTATCCTTTAACATAAACTGAGGTTCTTAAGTGCCTTATTTTAAAAATGTGTTTGTTTATTGTTCTGTAGCTTATAACAACTGTGTTATTTCACCTACCAGCACACTAGCAGTTTTGTCTGAAACAGCATTTACATTCAAAGTATGGGGTCTTTTTTTTTTTTTTTTTTTAAAAAGATGAAATCAAAAAGCAACTCTGTGACAGCACTGGGTCACTGAACTTGTTTTACTAAGTGGCTTAAATCAGAACATGAAAAAAGTGTGAAAAAAATAGCAATGTTTTGATTTTTCACTTTGAAATTACTTGTCTCGAAATTATTTTCATTTTTGTTTTTGAATTCTCCCTTTTCCATTCAGAACTGGAATATAAAGTGCAGAGCCCCTTGGGTTATCAGGGCAGCACAGACCAGGCACATAGTGGAGTGTGCAGAGCTTTTGCTTGTTCTTTCCCTGCTGCACATCCCTCTTCCCAAATCCATTTGATCTGAGTTTGGCAGGTCCTTGTGGATTGATTCTCCTTCCTGCCAGAGCATATTTCTCTCCTTGATTTCTTGAAAGTACTGACTCAACAAGTTTCTGTAATCATAAAGAGTCAGGTTTGATATTTTTCTGTGTGATTAGAAATGTTCTGCTCCCTGTGTGCTTTCAGAGCCGGAGGCTGGTCCCAAGGTGGATTCTGAGCAAGCCCCGAGTGGCCTCCCAGTGTTGCTGTGTGTGTGTTGGCAGGGGAGCCACAGTGGCAGCCTTGCTCTCCATAGCTCCTACCCTGGGGATGCCTTCATCCATCAGATCTCAAACAGCACCTCGGATTCAGGAGCTGTGCCAGCAATGCCCGAATCATCTCTTCCCTTAAACTGCAGTGCAAATAAAAGGCTGCATCAGACAGTTACCTCGCAGACAAGGCAGCTGAGGAAACATCTTTGAGTCTGTAATGTCTGGTCATTGATCAGGTGCAGAGGCTGAGGAGAGGGAGCTGAGAAAGGCATTCTTACCTCTTTCCTCCACCCAAAGCATTCCAGCTGTTCAATAGTGTTGGACCTCTTTTCTCCTCACAAAACATTCTTAAATGGAGAAGTAGGAATTTGCTCTTATAGTTCATAGCAATTACAAAGCAACTATTTTATAAGTTAGGTGGGATTTTTCCTTTTTTTTTTTTCTAATGAGGTCTTTCACAAAGGAGATTTGAGCTTATGTGGGCTTCTTGCTGAAGTTTCATATATTTGTCAGGAAAGAAAAAAAATAGGGTCTGGTTTTTTTAGGGCCAGGTGTTTTATGTGGCTAAGTTAAGACATGCCTGAAAAGGTTGTGGTTATTTTCCTGTCTGAAAAGTACTGCATTTATTTGTTATTTTTTCCCTTCCTTTTTGTAGCATTAAGCACATAACCTTTCAAACGTGCTATTTATTTCTGTGTTTTCTGTTTGTGAATCCCCTGCGACCATTAGTTTCTTTGGAACACTGGAATTGAAAGTGGACATTAGTTTCCTCCTCTCCTCAAATATTCTTACAGATGTTGCTGTAAATCAATTGCAGGGCTGACATAGCATTTGGCTGCCTGACAAATGTGCTATAATAATGCAGCTCAGTAAAATGTGGAATTTCTGAGGTACTGCTTGTAACTTTTTCGAAGCAGTTGTAAATTCTCATCCATGTCAGCACAGGGTGGAAAGACAGCCACAAATAATGTATGCACATGTGTGTGTGTGCACCTGTGTGCATCTCTGTTTGTGGAGTGTGGGGTGTAGAAGTTGCCTGTACTTAGTCTTTCTAGAGAGTCCTCTAGGTGGTTCACCACTTCCATTATTTAATTCAGCTACTTGAAGCCAATTGGAAAAAGAAATATTCTCATTAAACTCAAAATGATCTTGCTAAAAAAGTTTTGGAGAGGGAATGTGTGCCTGCAAATTTAAGCAAGGAGGACATGGCAGCTGAAGGTAGGAGCTGGGCCTGGTAAACCATGAGAAGCTTCACAGCAGCCCCTCAGGGAATGATAAAAGAGCCATTTCAGGTACCCACCATGAGCTTTGCTTCTGAGACAGCTGAGCCAAGCTGCTCTTCATCTTCAAGAGAATTCAGTGGTGAGCTGGAACGCTGTGCTGGTACTTCACAGAACTGGGCAGGGAGGGGAACGCCTTGTCCCAAGACCTTTTGCTTTCCTGTTTCCTTGTGTGATCAGTTCCTTGTGTGATCTGTTCCTTGTGTGATCAGTTTCGAGCGGCGAGATGTTTGGATATGTTTAGGAATTACAGCTAATCCCACTGAATGGTCCATGCTGACAAGGCAGCCCCCATTCAGCCTTCCTGGCTGTGCCAATCATTCTGCCTCCCTGGTGAGAACTTGCTTTTCATCTGAACACATGCTGAGCCTGACAAGGAGCTAGGCCATCCTTTCCACAAAAATAAGAATTTTCTGTCTGTTTCCTTTGAATACATGAGTATAAGACTACTCAGGAGTTGTTACACAATAGCTAAGGGCAAAATATTTGGAGGAATCTTAGAATCTGATGAGCTGCTTCTGCTGAACTACCTGAGAGAAAAGCCAGGCAGAAATTCTGGGAACACTGATTTTAGAAATATTGCCTCTTCTTACAGTGAATGGTAAGAAGTATATTTGCTTAAAAACTACATAATAAGCTCACCCTAGAAACTTCTTTCTTAGCTATTATTTCAATCATCACTACAGAAACATGATTTAGAACAGAATTCCAACTTACACTACATAGTAATATTTGTAGAGCATGGATACGGTGATGAACATCAAGCAGCACACAAAACTAGTGTTAAAAGAATATTTATTCTCATAGTTAGAGGCTTTAAAATCTTGTGGTTTTAAAGGTAAAAATGAGTATTTGGCCTTGTCAAAGTCTTCATGAACTGCCTATCTTTAGCTTCTTGGAAACAAGGAATTTTCTAAATCTAGTAATGTAGTAGGTATAAGGTGTTCCCACTTCTTATATTTTAAATACTCTCCACCACTAAATGCAACACAATTTTCAACAGACAAGGATTACTAGAATTTAAAATTTGTGGAATAAATCAGATAGCTTACTTGGAAGACTAATCAGTGAGTATTCTAATATTTTTTTCTGGTTTATGGTTATTAGTGTTTATACCAGCATTTCCTGAAAAAGAGCATGTTTAGACCCAGGTGCTCTCATTCATCCAAGTATTTGATTTTATGGGAAATATATAATTCTATTCTCAACAGACTTCAAAATCAGCCTACTTTTGAAAATTATTACCCGGCATGTTGCAAATTAGCACACTTCTAAGTCCCGTATAATTTAAAACCAGTTGATCCAAAAGAAGACCCAAAATAATGTAATTTCCCTTAAGTGATAAAAGGGTGGCCCCTTGTTACTGCTTCCCAGTCCTTTTATGTCAGTGATGATACAAGACTGGCTCCCACTTGGTGACACTGTTGCCTTGGACCTCAAGATTTCACAGAGAAGGCAAGGGCTTAAATAAGGACATGGTGTTGTGAGGTAGCTCGTATGGTTTTATCAGGAGCTTAGGGTGGAAAGGCTCAATAGGTGTGGAGTAGAGCAAATGCAGGAAAAGAGAGTGACTAGGGAGATGTGTGGGGTGGAGGGATATAAGGAGTGGACCATAGAAATATGCATGGACTGGGAGGAATAGGGATGACCAACTACCTAAAAACTCTGAGAAGGTCCAAACAAATCAGCAGAAGGGTCTGACTGGCTCATCCCTGCAGCTGGGTCTGTAGGCTGGAGGTTGGGTTGGGAGGAAGGAGAAGAGAAAATTGAGCAGTTGCCACAAAGAGGATCTGCTCTTCACAGTATAAGCTATTCTGAACAAATTTAAATGTCTGTTCTGCCAGAGATCATTACAAAAATACTTTCTCTGTCTTGTATTACCACCACTCAAACCACACACCTGAAAGATAATGCACATCTTCAGGTGCACTATGAAAAGCATTTTCTGTACAGTCTTCAGAGGAAGTTTTATCTCATACAAGCAGATACAGGTGGTAGTAAAGGCTTGGGTTCTTCTTGATTCCTGTTAGCTGGTGGAAGGCTGGGCCTGTAGCCTCTGGTAACTGTCTTGGTTTCCTCTGGGCTCAGAGGATATGTGATAAGCATCTCAGGAGACCTTCTCCCCATGTCTTGGAAACCCATCTGAGAAGGTGCTTCACTGCTGTTCAAGGCTGCCCACAATCCTGCTGACAATTTCAGAAAACAGATCAAAGTAAAAGCTTAACTTCTGGTCAGATAGGGATAGATCAGTAAATCTTGTGCTATGACAATCTTTGTTACTCACTAGAAATGAGAAAAAAGAGTACAGTTCAGCTGACTTCAGAAAGCCACAAACAAGTTTATGGAAGCTGCAAAAAAACCCCACCAGATATTTAATTGTAATTTGTTGCATCTGATGATGAAGCTGAGATCATTAACATGATACCCTTTTCTGCTGACTTTAAATGCTTATAATAGGAATGGAGTTGTGTCTATTTTGACAATACTATGACAAGCAAATTATTGCAGAAAGTGTTCCTTTGTAAAAGCCATCTGTGTTTCCTCCTTCAATCCACTTAGAAAGGTCTGCTAAAACCTGTTTTCTCACAAATGTAGGAGTCTCTTTCTGATTTTCAGTCCAAATTTACCCAGGGCAGATATTTGCTCTTTGTATAACAGCTTTCTGTTTCTAAAAGTGGATGGAACAGTATCCAATAAGTAGATTCCAGTGTTTTCATAAAGACCAAGCATATTCCTTCTCTGCCTTCCTGGTCTAGAGAAGCCATATTTCTGTACATTCCTTTGAATATCACATGTTTTTTCCTTAATATTTTGGGCATCTCTTTCTTCTAAATTTATAAATCAAATAAAGAATCACCGTAAATCAACAATAGCAATCATCTGAAAAATTTGCTTTATTCAATACTTTGAGTTAAATGTTGACTTATGTAGCTCTAGGAAGGAAGACAATTTCTGTTGAACAGAATCACAAGAAGGTTCTGTCTTGTTCTAAAACAGGATGAGTTACACTGGGTGCAAGTTGACCTTATTTGAAGTCAACGGTAATATTTCCATTTAAATTAGGATTTCATTAGTGTCCTAGCAGTTAAGAATAGGATGACTGAAGGGGCTGGTTTACACTAAAGGGGAACACTGGGTTTGGATCTTTCTGTTAAAGTGATCTAATCTCTCATTAATGCAGCAAGCAATTAATTGGCACTTACAACTAATGGAAAAAAATCAATTTGATCAAAATTCAAAATGTGTCACTTCTCAGAAACCTGAATTTTAATGAAAAGCAAGAACGTATTCTGACACTTTAGCTTATCTGATCTCCATTCTAATCTCACTGAATGTTAGCTGTTTAAAGCACTTGAACAACTATAACTACACTGTACCATTTTATCATTCTAGGTTTAAACCTGACATTAAATATACAGAAGGCAGTGAAAGAAAAAAAGCAAAGCCTCAACTTTCCTGAGCAATTACTAACTAAGCAAATGAATTCACACTGCTCACATGTTCAACATTGTTGCGGCTCCCTTCAAAACTTAGTGGTCTTGGGGTTTTTTTTGTTTTTTGTTTTTTATCTCCGTCTTGCTTTCAACTGAGACGCACCATGAAAGAAATATGGCCTTTCCTCTGAGTTTGTAATTGCTTGAATTATAAGCTTCCTGTGGGAATGGCTACCATGATGCTATGCTTAGGCATTTATGAAATGTCTTTGTTTCTGTCTGTGTCCTGACATGGGGAAAAGGCCAAGCAGGAAAAGCAGGTTATTCTTTAAAAGGGTCATTCCTTTGGGAAGCAGAGGGAGCCTCACAGCTGCCTGCAGAGCGTTCCCCAGTTCCAACTTATTTCATCCCTCAAGACCAAATGGGCACCAAATGCTTCTTTTTTTTCCGTGATTCTTCACACTCCTCATGATTTCACAAATCAGGCAGGTGACTTTGCTCTGCAGCTGCAGGATGAAACTGCATTAGCTCAAAATGTGCTTACTTCTCACTTTGGCTTTGGTTTAACTTTTGCTTTTGTGTATTTGCTAAAGGGTTTTGCCCTTTCATGTACCCAACATTATCCAAAGGGAATTCATTTTCTCACAGTAGATTGCTTAGTCCCCCATTAATACTTCCTTAATGGAAAAGGTTGTTCAACCCCCTCACTAGCTGAGCATAAAACCACCTAAAAATATAAGAAAATATACAAATTAAAAGACAAAATGTGACTATTTTACTTTTTTTAATGCATCTTATCATTCCTGAAACACTTTTCAAGTTTTTGGCAAGAGTGCTTCAAGTACTGTGCTCATCCATGCCTTGCAGAGACTGGCTGAGCCCATGGCCTAAGACAGCCCTTTGGAAGTGCCTGTGTTTCTCTAATGACAGGAAAATGCATTTGTGGCAGAGACCTAGGGAAACGTCTTGGTTAGCAAGAATCACTCCTGGGCTTTTGCTTTGTGTTGCTCTTCTCACACATGATGGAGAGACGACTTCATCACTAACACCCATTCAGAAATGTATTTGTATATGAGGTTCTAACAGCTAGGATTTCATCATTAAGCTGGGTGGAACTGTAAAGTCTTTGTTTAAGCACACAAATGTGAAAACAGGCACAATTTTTTATCACACACTCCCCAAAGACCTAATATATTCAGTCTTATTCTGAATCCTGAGAGGTCAGGCTGTAGAACACGAAGCAGTATTGTATTTAATTTACTGCTTTATTATAAAATGATCCAGCAGGTGGATATTTATTTTGTAAGTTTGAATGGGAGAATTATATTTTGGTGCTGTAAAACTCTCTAACTTTATACTACCAGCAAGATATAAATAAATAAAAGACATTGAGTTTCTTAAGATACATAATAGAAAAAGAGATTAACAATTTTTTTCAACAAAAATATTGTTCCATATTGATAAAATCCTGAAAAAAATGTTAACTTTCTGAAATAGCTGTAGACTGAAAAAAATTATTTTGTTTTGTTTTTGTTTTCTAAGTTTGAATCATTCAATTTTAGTTTCCTCTAGTGAAATTTCAAGGGACTTCCAAGGCAGTATCCTCAAGTTTTCAGAAATGTCCAAATGTCTTTATCAGTTTCCTTAATGAACCAGAAATATCTGATACTATGATACATCAAAGGTGTGTCTTTCTTATATCAGAAAGATTCACTCTTTTTATCCATAAACTTGCACAGCAAAATGAGATTTTCTGATTTGGACTCTGCAGAAAGATGGGAATACCTTTATTGTCTTAACATCTGTGTTTCCCTGTGTTCAGGTCTTTTTTTTCTCTGTTCCCAGTGGTCAGCTGGGGAAGGAGTAGCAGCAGTGCCCCTGCAGAGCCTACTCACATGCCTTCAAACCAGGGCTTCCAAAGCCACGTGTTTTCTTTGGAAACACAGTGCTCACACCATTTCATTATATGTTGAAAAAAAAGGGAGGAAGGAAGGAAGGAAGGAAGGAAGGAAGGAAGGAAGGAAGGAAGGAAGGAAGGAAGGAAGGAAGGAAGGAAGGAAGGAAGGAAGGAAGGAAGGAAGGAAGGAAGGAAGGAAGGAAGGAAGGAAGGAAGGAAGGAAGGAAGGAAGGAAGGAAGGAAGGAAGGTTGGTTTGAAAATTCTCCAGAAATGGTTTCACAGAGGTGCCAAATGGAGCCAGGCTGAGACTAATTAATTGGCACTTACAACTAGTGGAAGTAAAGCCTCCACCTCCAAATGGAGCCTGGAGGTGACCAAGGCTATTTGGAAGAGTTCTACCAGGGCTTTGTAGCAGAACTTGTCCTGAGCAATGTGAACACAAAGCCACACTGTGTCATTTGATCTAGATACAGATTTTGGTCCCTTGGGTGGATGGCTCTGATGACTCTGTGATGCAAAACAAGTACTGGCATTCTTAAAAGTACATTTTAGGGCTTTAACAGCATGAATTCCCAACCCAATCTGCGTTAGGAACTATAACATCATCAGTCTCCATGTACAGTCATGGAAGAAAGAGGAATACCTTTAAGCACCTATCAGTTTGGGGTTATTTGTGATGTTTGTATGTGCTTCCACTTATTCAAGGGGTCTCTGAAGAAAGTTTATGATTGCATGTTATTTTTAATAAAGCTGTGGTTGTAAACTTTGTTTCCATAGTGAAGGCATGTGAAATGAGGAAAGGGAAGGAGAGGGTTGTGCAAGGTCTTTAGGGTAAAAAAAGGGAGGCTGTCCCAGCTTTGGCTCCTCCCAATGCCATGTGGACCCCCAGCACTGACACAGAAAAGGCCAGGATGATGTGAAAGCACTGCTCAGCAATGGCTAAATCATCAACGTGTTACCAACACTGTTCCAGTCACAAATACAAAACATATTGCTCCATTCAAACTACTATAAAGAAAGTTAGTTGTGTCCCAGTGAAAACCAGTACAGGAGGAAAAGGCAGAGATCATCATTGGGGAATATTTTTAATATTTACCTGATAGTATTCATTTTTACTTATTTTAAATGTGTTTTCTGTTTTACTCCATTGCATTTTTAGTTACTTCCAAGACATGCAATATGGCTTCTTGTCCTTGCTAAAATCAACGAGCTTTGGACAGGTCAGCATTTTACCTAGGAACTTCTAAGGGAAAAAAAAACAACAAAAACAACTTGTATTAAAATATAAAAAAGATTTTTGCAGGTAAACTCTATTTGGTGACTTTACATAACCAGTAGAATGTGAACTGGGAAAGCAAACTCTTTTAAAAATTACTAAGAACTTTTCAGAAAAAGAAATTTGCAGAAAAGGTCATAGTTTGGAAAAAATTTGGAAAACAGCCATAAAATCATCTAATCAGCATTCCTTAGGGAACATTTATTCAGGGCAAAATAAATCAGATTAACTGAAATAATTGCCTTCCAGAAATAATTTGATCAGCTCTCCATTTAACTTGACATTAATTTGACCAAAAAGAGGAAAACAAAGTAATGTCTGGGCTGGAATCTTCTGTTTATTGTTCCTTCCTTGTTAAAAAGCTCACAGATAATTTTTATTGGTAGCAATTTGGTGTTAGTAGATAACCAACAATTTATTACTAGATTCATGCCATATTGCTTCTTCAACTTGCAAAAACCCATTTCTTTCATCGATAAAACACTTTTTAATTTATCACCTCTTGAGAGCACTTAAGCAACTGTGATTCAATTAAACCAGTGTTCAATGTCTGTGCCTGTGTTTCACACTTGGCTGATAAAAGAAAAAGATGGGGCACATTATACCTATTGATGTACTATAGCTTATTTATGGATTTAACCTATAAGTCTTTACCCATCACCTGATTTTTGCATGTGTGTGTGTGGAGAGTGCTGACCTGATAAACAAAATCTATAAGTGCAACCCACACAGAGAAAGGAGAAACATGTTTTAAACTTTTATCTAATTATGTAGTGGATCTATAGCTTTTGGTTTTGTCAGTTCCAGAGAGCAATTTTCTCTCCTTACATGCACAACAGGGATGCCACAAGCACTAGCAGTGCAACCTTTCCTAGACTGGAAGAGCCACAAATGCTATTTTAAGGGATTTTCACAGGGATTCAGTCTCTCATCCATTCTGTTTGCTTCCTAAACTCCTGTGATCAGCTTTCTGGCAATGCTGTAATTTCAGCTTGTAATGTCAATGCATCAGAGAAAGGAAAATAATCTTTCAAAATATCCAGGTGAGGAAACTATATCAGACAACTATAAACTGGTTTGTCCAAGGTCATGTAGAAAGAGCCAACAAACCTATTTCCTGTATAAATATACACACACATATATATAGAGGGAGATAGATAATATAGATAGATAGATAGAGATATATAGATAAAGGTCCAGACTGGGTTTGAATCCAGAGTGGAACACAAAACTTCAGAGCCACCTAGTTTAGCTGAGGGAATGAAGAACACAAAAATGAATTAATCTCAATCTTTTAAAATGTAAAAGGAAGAAAAAAATAACATGATTCCACTGTTTTCAGTCTCTATTTAATCTGCCATATTGCTCTCACAGGGAAGCTTTGAAAAAAAGAATCTCAGAACAGAGAATGGAAGGATAGATAGTGAAAGGCAGTTGAAGTTCTTACCCTGATGTCTATTCCACAGGCTCACCTGAATAATGCCTTTTGAAGCTGTTATATTGTAGGGGTTCAGAAGAACAAGGCAAAATGTTGTTTGTGTTTTTATTAATTCCCTTGTGCAAAATGCAGCTTTTGGGGATGTTGTTTCACAAGTACAGCTGCCAAGATATTGCCTGGGATTCGAAACACAAAATCTTACTGACATGAACAAATTTGCATGAGGCTCTTGTACTTAATAAATCCTTTACAGTCCACAGAAAAGGCTGGGTGAACTTGTGCTTTGAAGAGCACAAAACATTATTGCAAAGAGAGGTTTAAATGAACGTGAAAACAGTAAGTTGGAACTGGTATAATATTTTTGTTTAAAACTTTCTTTGGCATAGAATGTCTTTTAACACACTTTTTTTTTTTTTTGTGAGGAGCTCTGACATTTTATATATTTCTTTTATAAGAAATATTACTTTTATAAATAGCTTTTCTGTAAACATAGAAAGGAATTTTGTAGGATTCATGTTGGTTTGTTGTTAAGGAAAAAATTTCCTTTTTCCCACACTTCATTGTGTCCATCATGTAATGATGATGATGACAACACAGCAAGGGTGGCTGAGCTGTCAAGTGAAGGTGGGAACCAGCAGATCCCCAGGGAAGGTGAAGTATTCCCCCAGAGATTTCTGATCTTTGTTGAAGCAAATGTGAGAATTAAAGATTAATAATGATTTCATTTTTGTTTTAATATGATTTTCTCAAACTTTTCATCATAGAAAATGTATAAAGATGAGGGTTTTCTTTATCTTGTTTTGTTGTTCATTTGTTGGGTCTGAGTTTTTTCTCTCCTGACTAAAACTCTCTTCTGTGTTGTTGCTGCTCCTGGTGTTGTTCCTGGTTTATTTAATCCAGCTGTTTGGATTGGCCTTCTGTTTTACTTTGTGTTGAGCTGCTGATTTCTGGCTGTGGCCTCTACCTCTAATTTTGTACATAACGAACAAAATAGAAGAAAAACAAACAATGGCAAAATATGTCATGATCCTTTACATCTTTTCCATCTTTTTTGTTGATCATATGCACATCATTTGTCATGCTGCCAAGAGCATCTGAGCTTCAGTCTTTGGGACTGTACTTCCTTTATGATCTATTCTCCCATTTATTTTGTTCTGAATGGCTAAGCAGTGCAGCTTGGAAAAGATACAGGCAAAGGTCTTTGGACTAAGTTTCTATTGAATTAACATACCATTGGCTACAGTCATAATGCATTTGGGGCTGGCAATTGGCCTTGAGAATACAAATCAAATTAATTTATTTTCTTTTTCAACTCCTATCTACTTGGAGCAGCAGACATTCTTATCACAAGCTATGCCAGCAACATATTACAACTGGAGAAGGGTAATGGATACAAGAAGTTCATTCATTTGTGTATCTTGGTATTTATCCTACACATGTTAATAGAGTGTCTGCCACACAGAATTAATTCTATTTCATTTATTCTGCTTAGTTCTTGCATATGGAAATATAACTGCATTGGGTTTGTTGGGGTTTTGTTGTATGGGTTGTTGTTGTTGTTGTTGTTGTTGTTTTTAATGAGGTGAGGAAAGAGGAATATGATTTGCATTATTCATAGGGGAAACAAAATATGGCCAAGAGGTAGGTTGGGCAAATTGAAGTAAATCACAGGGTAAATGGATTATTAAACTTATCTATCTAATGTACATAGAGCCCAGTATAGCTCTCTGTCTGTGTTTCAGAAGATGCCTTTGCAGTCAGACAATGGTAGTTATCAAAATGTCTCCAGTGTAGGTGTCTGTGTTGTAGAAATCTATATCTAATGGTATTCCAATCTCCTTTTTCAGACTGCTGTGAGAAACAGCTATTCCTCGTCTCACCCTGATTAACAGACTGAAAATATCATAATAAACGTAAGATTTAGTAGTGCCATTTGCTCTCCAATAAAAGGAATCTAGCTGAGCAACCCAGATGTACCTGCCTTCTCCATCAGTTGGTTGAAATGCATGCCATTTACAATTTTATAGAATTAGAAATCTTGCACTGATTTTTTTTGATATTGAGTTGTGTTACAAATCATGGCATGCCTCATGATAGTGGCTAGCACCCTTCATGGTGAAAATGGTGTATTAATAATTCTGCAGTGAATGAGAATCAAATATTGATCAGTATGCTTCAATGCAGATATGAGATTTAATCATATGCTTGAGTACGATCATCAAATATTTGTGCACGTGGATTGATAAAGATTAAGAATAAAGTTAGCATGATATACACAACAATTACTTAAAAGAAAAATACTTCTTTTTATTTCTTATTATATTTTTATTTTACTTCTTATGAAGTAAAAATTAATAGTCAATGTAACTATATACCCCTGTGGACAGATCTTAGATAGAGACTTGCATTGTGACCCAGCAGGTGGTAAGAACATTGCAAGTGCTCAAAAATATCAAGGGGTTGGATACATTGCTCCTGACCAAGTAAGTACCTGAATTAAAATTCATTTCCTTTAAATAATGATATGAAAAATTTGAACTGAAAATCCCTGTGTCTGTCTAGCTGCAGAATCCTAGTTAAAGGGAGCAGTTGGGGTGGGGAAATCATAAAACTGTATAATATGAACCCATCACTCCTGGGGAGTGAGATTAGAGCAGAGAGTCAGCACAGCCAATCTCTTTGCCATCTGCTCCTGCAGTTCCTTGACCAGGTTGCAGGGCAGGCAGTATCCTCCCTTTTGTGCTATTAGAAGTGCCATGTGCTGTCTTCTGCATCCAGGTGTTTGTCGCAGTCCAAACTTCACACATTCTGAGCTGAAATTCATCAGAGCAGACTTGGACTGAGCCATAGGACGTCATCCTACAGCAGTTGTCCATTGAAGCATTAAACTCACTAAATGTAAATTCAGAGTAGGCAGTGCATAACTAACTTATAAGAACCAGTCCTAAATGAGCTAACGTGTACTGGAAGACAGGAATGCATGTTTTTTCCCCTAGTGTTTGATCCCACTGAAGAAACTCTTCTGAGCTAAGCCTCTAGGGTAGCTCATTTAAAGTTATCATGGATGTTTCTACAAGGCTTTGCCCTCCTCACACGTAGCCACGCCTTGAGCAGACTTCTCCAAACTACAGCAGAGGGTGTTTTTATACATGGGAAATTACTGCATCAAAATATCCTCCATGGAGAAAAGACAGGCAAAACGGCAAGAAAAATAATTTAACTATAAATATTTTGCTCTTTTTACCCTGACTTCTTTTACCAAAATTAAAACGCTTGATGATGTTATTTTTAAAATTAGTTTGCTTGGTAATTCTATGTACATTCAGTATATTTGTGTATATTATTTCAAAATATAATTTCCTTTAAAGAAAGTAATCATTCAAATATTTATAAATGTTTTGCTAAAATATGAGAAACTAATTTTATTTTTTTTCAGACCTATATTAGGGACAAAACATTACTTAATTATCAGGTTTTTAATACTGAAGATTACAGCCTTAGAACAAAGGTTCCCATATAATGGAAAATATAATTTTGAGGAATGTGTACTTAGTGAACCTGTGCTGTGATATACACAAGAAATGCATCTTTAAAAGAAATATTATTTAAGCAAATCTGTAATATATTTATAACTTTGTCTGAGTATATATTAAGAATCTATATTATATTTATAATATATTTAATCATCAAAAGGAAGGTGATTTGTTCAGCAGATTCTGTTCCTTTTTTTCTCTTTTTTTCTTTTCATAGTCTTTTCAAAACAACAAGTACCAATACCTTTTGTAAAGAACAGCGGAGGAGGTGTGAAGAGATGAAGAATGTAGGTGTTCTCATCACTGGCTGAATGTATTTTAAAAGAGCAAAAGAAAATAGAGAACCTTGGTTACACAAAGACAGGTTCAAGAGATGACAATTCCATTAACAGTGTAGAGAACAGAAGTGAATGAATGAATCACACTCATAAAGGATCAGAGACTGAGGGCTCAGCCAGCATCTGGAATGAGAGGTCTACATCAAGCAAATGGAAATACCTCAGCTGCAAGTGCTTTATAGCCATCCTCCATACTTTTATTGTTTTCTTTGTTACTTTAATTGAACTGGGAATTGTTCCTTGCTGTGAAAACCACAGCATCTTTCCTTAAAGAAATACAACTGTTTTTGTGGTGTGGGTTTTTTTTAATTTCATTGCACATTAGAAGACTATAATTTATTTTTAATTTACAAAATCGAGCAAGATTTTCAACCTGGGAACACAGAATCTCCTGCAGTGGAATCTGGGTATTTCTTGAAGTCAGTAAATCAAAACCATTTCAAATCTCTGATGCAGAAGAAAAAAATATTTAAAATCCAAATATATGTAAAATAGTTTCGGGGGGGAAAGAAATTAAAATCAACTAGTGCACAATTGAATTAACTACCTCCCAAAACTGTTATTAGCTGCTGATATCCCTTGATGTAATATGCTTTTGTGATGGTAATGCTTTCTCATGTTGTGTCATTCCTCTTGATGCTAATGGCCTTCTGACTTTGTAGGATGGATTTCCAGTTGGTAAAATGTAATCAGCCTTTCTGACTTTGAATTGTCTCTTTAAAAAAGATGAGCCAAGCTAATTATTTGTATTCTGAAGGCACTTTCACCTTGTCCTCCACTTTTCAAAGGTGTAGTCAACATTGGTCAAACAAAGCAAAATTGACGATACACTGTTAGAAGGTAACTCTTCCAATGCTGTGCAGTGGTACAAGTTCCTGGGAAAGAATAATTTTAATTTTCTCTATTTTTAAGTGGTGGACATCCTCAAAAAAATGAACATTTTTGTTGTTGTCCATTAAAACAAAGGACGAACTAAACAAGCAGTTAATGAATCACAAGGAGCAAAATCCAGCCTGCTGTAATTCCACTAGAGTTTCAGGCCAATGTGCACATTTTTTGTCAAAGACACCAAAGGTGAGGCTAGAATCCAATTTATAATGTCTGATTCTCTTCTATGTAAAAAAAAGAAAAAAAAAAAAAAGCTTTTTCAGCTGAACATTTCTTAAGGCCTCGTACAACACCCAAAAATACAGCACAATTCCTATGTATTCATTTTATGTCTCACATTTTATGTTACATCCTTTTTGCCCAATATTTAATAATATTACTTTTTTTAAAAAAAATCAGTTTAAGGTTTTTTTTATTATTATCACAAGTTTGAAATTTATTTTCAGTTTCTCAACTATCAATAGCAGACCACTTTCAACTCAGTAAATGCAGCTAATTGTGCGTGTGTATGCACACAGTGGAACAAAGTTGAACCAGTCTATATACACTCAACTCACTCAGGCCTTTGAACTAAGCCAGTGAAAGAAGGCAGCTGGGAAGGCCTGGTGGCAGCCAAATCTTGAAATGTTAACAGAAGCAGCTAAAGAAACTCCTGCCAAGTCAGCAACACCACTATCCCAACTGCATCCATAGCACCGAGCGCTGCCAGCAAAGGAGATTACAGGGTTTGGTTTATGAGTTCCTTGTCTGCCAGGCAGGCTTTGTGTGTGGCCATGGATGTGACAATTAGTCCTTGGTGAAGGAAGGATGGGTACCAATGCTAGTGTGCAAGGGGAGAATCAACAGGTGTTCGAAAGGGCATCTCTCTTCCCTCAGACATCACTGTCTGCCATCCACGAGCCAAAAATGACATTTTTGTCATACAAGGCTGATCTGCTCAGTGTGGTCAGAAATGCAGTTGTATGCAGTGGTCATTGAGCTCTGTAATTAATGTGACTAAACTAAAACATCCAGCTGTTGGGTCCCCGTTTTGCCCTCAGCTGCATGTGTGTGGCTTCCGTGCTTCAATGGGAACAGTGTGTGCATAGCTGGGGATGGGATCTGGCTCTGTGTGTATGCATTTGAGCCTCTGTATATACAATAGCTTTAAGGAGAAAGAGAAATATGTTTTCCTGAATTATCATATTCACCAGCTTCCCATTTTCTGTCTGTACCATTCTGGTACTATTTGCTTTTAGAGTTGGACCTTGGTGTGTAGCAGTCTTCTTTGGCAAAGCATGTAGGTAATTTGGTGACCCTGTTTCAGCCAAAGCAAAGCTTTTGTCCTAATCTCCAGCTGAACCACAGCCTGAGCTGTTTGGAAATGTTAGAAGGGTGGGAGGAGAGGAGAGGAGAGGAGAGGAGAGGAGAGGAGAGGAGAGGAGAGGAGAGGAGAGGAGAGGAGAGGAGAGGAGAGGAGAGGAGAGGAGAGGAGAGGAGAGGAGAGGAGAGGAGAGGAGAGGAGAGGAGAGGAGAGGAGAGGAGAGGAGAGGAGAGGAGAGGAGAGGAGAGGAGAGGAGAGGAGAGGAGAGGAGAGGAGAGGAGAGGAGAGGAGAGGAGAGGTAAAACCCAAAATGTTCTGTTTGTATCTGAAATGTGAAACAGCAATGCCAAAATATCCCAGGAAGTCTATTCTTGCTGTACTACTGACTCAGCCAAAACCAAGTGCTTCTGGAAATCTTTCAAGAAATCCTATTTAAGTTATTTCCAGTCCTGCTTCCAGACCAGAGAGGCTTGGATAAGACATTCAAAAGTTTGAATGTTTATCAACTACTTTTTCCTTTTTCCTCTCCCTATCTAAACAAGAACCCAGATTCATCATCAACTCTTCATGGATATGTCACTTCCTTCTGCAGACATCTCTGACTGGTTGTTCACCAATACAGGTCAAAAAGTTGAAACAACTGAATTTAGCTTTTCTAATCATAAAACAAAGACCCTAAGATAGGCAAGTTGTTAAGTAACATCCTATAACTGAGCAAGAGTTGATGGTGATATTGTCCTTCCTCCTGTGTTTCCACTTGTGCACTGAAATATTTTGAACATCAATAGGTATCCTCTTTGGCTCAATAATTTCAGTTTGTTCAGTAACATGACTTACCATTTGCCTCTTGTTGCAGATGTGGTGTTGCATTTCTCTCTGAAGCTGCCTCTCTGTATCTATATGAAGCTGAGCTTGTAGTTCAGGCAGCAGCTGTGACTTATTTTTACTCCATTTTTTTTCAGAGCAGAGCTAAGAATATGAATTACTTATTCTCTTTAAACTTACTGATCATCTGCCCTGATTTCATTTTTCACATAGTCATCCACATTAGATTGGAATCTGGGACAGAGGTGGTTTATTTCATATTCTAACTGAACTGTTTTTCTCAGTCCTCATTATCCCAAAGAATTAAGGGTTGGAAGTAACTGGAAAAAAAGTCATTTTGACTAAGAATCAGAAAAGAACACTATCTTTTTTCATAGCTATTCTGCTTCCTAAAGAAATTAGTTCTTTGCTATAAATATATATACACATATATATATATACACTTTTTTTTTTTTTTAAGTATGCCATCCATAACTAAGCCTCCTTATTCTTATAGTCTAAATCTCTCAGTTTTCATTCCTGCTTGGTAGGTCCTCTCCAGTCAAGCTAAACCTTTTAAAATAGGTCTCTTAAAAAAGCCTCAAAAGTCTAGCAATCTATAACCTTACTTTGAATTATTCAAATTCAGTTTATAATTCTGTTTGGTTTGAAATAAGTATTATTGCATGACTCATAGGTTACATGTTCATAAATGGACCAGTGTGCTCAACTACCTCGACCTGTGACACAGGACATCAGGCTAGCCCAACTTAGATATTATTGGAGCTAAATCATGACCTTTGGGACAACCTTTTATAATTTTTTTTCCTCACATAGGTCTAAGCAGGCCAAGATCACCTCATAGCTTCAAAAGATAAAGTGCTTGGATTTTTTTACCATGAGTCATGTCTTCTAGTAATCTAATTATTCACACAAATCTTCTTTGAACTCTTTCCAAATATCAATCCTTCTTGTATTGCAGGCAAAGGAATTTACTTGAGTATTCTAGTAAAGTTTACTTTGGGAGAAATACAGAAATGCTATTTACTCTTTACACTTACTCGGTAAACCCTTCTTACTAAATTCAAGAGTCTTGTTAGCCTTTCAAAACACAGACTTTCATGGGAAGCTCAGATCACTTTAGGGTAGGATCATCCCAATGGTTCTTCCCAGAATTACTCTTTCATGTGTTAGCATCTTCTCTTCTGTTGGTATCATTTATGTCCTTCCTTCTTTAGTCTCCCTCTCTCTCTCTCTGCTTGTTCAAATCAAAACACATACTGTTTGCAAGCTTATAGCTTATCAGGCAATCAAGATTGCCCTTTGTCAATAACATTTCTTCTTTATTATTAGCCAGACTGTAGTTCTTCCTGGTAACTGCAAACTTTGTTAATGATATTCTTGTGTTATCTTCCAGGTAATTGATAAAAACTCATTAAAAATTATTATGAAAGCATCGCCTATGGGACCACACTAAAAGCACACCTGTTTGATGATGATTTCTCTGATGTCTGTTGCTTAGTTAATGGATAATACACACAGTGTTCACTGTGTTAAATTGGTAGCATTTTAGACTTTTAGTCAAATTGTCCTTGACATGCAGTCAACAATTTGACTGAGCTTTGGTTACATACACTGATATTACTTCCTTTTTCAACTCAACTTTCAATCTCAAAAAAAAAAAAATCATGTTTCCTTGAGAGAACCTGTTTAGCAGAAGATTAGTTTGAATGGCATTCCTAACATTTTATTATTTACTGATGTAATGTATCTGTTCTACTATTTTATTTAGGTTGAAGTCAGCCTGATAGAATATCTTCAGGCAGTTCGTCTTGTTGATCCCACTTACAAACTGGTGCAGCATTAAATTTCGTCCAGGTTCTGAAATTATTCCAATATTTCTAGAGTTATTGAAAATAACAATAATAGACCCTTTCAGTCACCTCTAAGGATTCATAACTTTTGTAGTGCTTAAGTCATAGTTCATGAATATATGAATGCTCTTGACAACCTTACCCAAAGACCTGGGCTGCTGAGGCACAAACTATGAGTACCATAGGTGTTATTAACAAAGAAAAATGGTGTGGTTTTTTTAATCTTTTTCACAAGATCTTTCTGATTTTTTTTGTTCCACTCTCCTCCCCTAATAGGAAAAACCTTCAATATTATGACATATTTGAAAAGAAAAATATCTGTGGTTAAGACACTTAGCTTGGATGGCACAAAAGAGGAGACATAACTAAGTCTCCTAAGGTACTGGTTATAGAATTATTTATTATCTCAGCTAGTGGTCTCTCAGTTTATGCTTGCCTAAATAATTTTGAATGCATTAGATAACATTGACTGAAACTAGACATCCTTTACCAGATCTCCCCTGACAAAATGATGCCTTGCCCATATAGATCCCAGTTTTAAAAATATTTTTTATTGGCAGAGAAGATCTTGAGGAATATTCACTATGGAACCAGGAGTAAGAAGATAGTGAGGACAGTCTGGCCATGCTTTCACCCTGCAGCTGAAGCAAAACCTGTCAAACCTTGACTAAATGGTTGCTATCACTTACTCTTGTTCTCTCTTGTTCAGTTTCATCTCTTGGATCTGTGAGCTATTTCTCTTCTCCCCTGGCTTCTATGGGAGTCAATTCAGCAGAAGAAGACATGAGAAAAGTTGAAGATATGGAAAAGCAGAACAAATGAGAGCAATTCTACTTGGAAATAAGCTGTTATATGTAGTTTAAATGCTAAAAAAAAAATACAACCGACAAAATAAGAACACATTAGCAGGTTTTGAATACATACTTTACATTTTTAGTTGAACCTGAACCATCATTTATTAACTACAGATTAGACTTAAACTAAAGATGAACTCCAGGTTGTGACTTAAACATACATATTTAATTTTCTTTTTTTCTTGGTCATTAGCTGTAACTAGAATGACAATGCTTTTTTTATTGCCAGTTACAATGAAACAACAAGAAATATGATTTACTATAGTAAGAATTCGAAACTGCAACAATTTTATCATCTGAGAACATCAATATGAAATGCAGGAGTTATGAAAATATTAATAAATCTAATATCTCAGGATGAGAATTTGTCTTTTAAAACTCATTAGCACAATTAAAGCATGGATAAATTACAGAGCTAGATATGCTTCTAATAAAGAAATGTGCAGTTTAACAAATAATTGAACTCAACTAGAATAATGTTTCAGAAAAGCCACAAATAATGTATTTGTTAAAAAGACTTAAAGGAAGCAATATATAGTACACTGTTTGCATATTGCCGTGCCAAAACAAACATGACCACATAAATGCAAGACTAATTTGGAGAAGCAGTTTCTAGACTGTAATTCTGATGCTGAAACCCGTGATTATGGCTGCAATCCTGCAATCCCCAGCAGTTGTACTAGGTTTACTCAAGCCAGTAATTGCGTTGGGCATTCCCACATTCTGACTGTTGTTAAATTCTTCTGATTCACCACACATAAAGTGCCTAAGCTCAGTGTTTTCTACTTTCTTCACAAGTCCATTGCTACCACTTGTTTAGTTCTGGAGTTGCTAACAGCCAGCAACTAATTTCTAAAGACTGTGCATACAGTTTTATATTGTTTGTAATAGTTTTGTCATCTCTAGATGTTTATTTTCTACTTTGATTCTTTCTTAAGGTTTCCTCTCACCATGGGCAACCTCTAATGCCTTTTACAATCCCACCTTTCTGGTTCCTGTAAGTTATGATTCTGGTCTCTATTCCTTCACCATGACCACTTACAGTGACCATACTACTACTAATAATAATGTTGTTATCCTTATCTTCCTTGCTTTGTTTTTTCTCTCCTTTCTTTCTTCCCCAGTAGAAAAAAAATCTATGAAAACTCACTTTTAGCAAGTAATGCTATCAAACCCTGGCTTAATTTGTATTTTCTTAAATATTTCTCTAATTTCTTTATATTTGCATGTAACATGGTTTGGTTGACTGTTTATTTGGCCCCTAAAGAATGATCTGTAACATTTTCCTTTTTACAATACCCAGTAACATCTAAAATCTGGTAAATTAAAATTTTAGTCTTGAAATGAATATTTATGCCATCAGGGTACTGCATTTGTAGACATTTAGAAACAACACCATAACAAAACTTTGAAATACAAGTCATAAAGAGGGGACTGATGATGTAAATTCTGTACTAGGTCACTGCTGTGAGAGAAAACTCCACAGGTGAAAATAGTTGAAAATGTTACTGGCTACAGAGAAAGAGAAGACCAGCTTGCCCACCTGTCTCTACATATAATGATTGGCCCTATAGTGGTTCTGGATGCAAGGGAAAAACATTGATGAGTTGCTCAGATCAACCAGGTAGAGTCCATGTCATCTACACTTACCTCTGAAAACAACACAGTTGTGTGGGTCTGCCTTTCTCTCTTATAAATCCCTCTAAAGCATGAGTCATCAAATCAAAATAAATACATCTGAAACCAAGTAAATCAATTAAATTCTGTGGATGCCTGATTTTCCCCATTAACTAGTTTATTTTTTTTTCTTTTTCTAGATGACTATTTTTAAGATGATAATTAAATATTAAAATAATATTTGAGACTGGTACTGTTCCTTTTGCTGCTCATGGCTTTGCATTGATTGAGAAAGATTCAGGCACTTTTGGTCACAAAAATCTTCTCTGTTTCTCGAGTTCTTATCATGCCACTAATTCCATATTCTCAAAATAATCTTACTGATGATACAAATATAAAGACATGTAAAGACATTTTGCTAGAGGTTAAGAAGTAATCAAATAATCATCTCTAGGAGTTCTCTACCCAGCTGTTCAGGATTTGTTCAGCACAGACTGAGAAAGAAATAGAAAGGAAAAATTATCTTTGCATAAAGAGTAAAAAGATAATTGCCAGCAAAGTCTGCCTTTTTGACAGTAGTTACAAAGCTGTCAGTGACAAGTGAGGATTTTTTAAAATGATTGGAAGAGATATCAAAAAGTTATTAACTATTTGGGTCTTGCTGATTCAATTTCTTGAGAGCTTGAGGGGAAAGAAAAAGGTATATTATTTTCCTAATATTTGTGAGGCAAATTCCCAAGAGATGGAATTTCCATCAGAATATCAAGAAAGCTAAATAAAAAAAAAAATAATTAAAAAAAGGCAAAAAAAACCTCCCAACCAACCAACAAACAAACAAAAAACCCCAACCAAACAAAAATACCCCACAAACAAACAAAAAATCCACCCACTTCTTTTCTTTCATTGACAGTTTTACATTTAGGATTCAATTCAAGTAAGTTTGAAAGCTAGAAATGAACTTGATGAGCTTTAAAATTAAGGCAATATGGCAAAGAAAACCAATGGCCAATGCCCAATTTACAGTTGTTATGGAAATTACACATACCTACCACCATAACCAGCTCTAAGTTTCTGCTGAATTAATAAGCCAAAAAGAGATTCTTCTATAACATCCTTTTTATTAGTAACATTACAGCTTTGAACAAAGAAAACCCTGGGCAATTCTACCATTATAACCTGAATTCCCTACCTGCCATGTAACACCTCAGAGCAGTTGTAATATTGTGTTTTGGGATCGTCCCGTCACTGGGTCCTTCCATTGTCTCCAGATGAGCCATTTCCTCTCTACTCTCAAAGGTTGAGCTTCTGTTAATGAATGTAACGTTCTTATTTTCTGGCTTTAGCTGTCTCTGGGTGCTACTTTTCCTTGACTAGGTGAAAGTTACACACGGCAGTCCAAAGTTTCAGCAAATTTATCAACTACTGGTAAGGAAGTTGTGCTAAACAAGTTCTAGGGGAGTAGTATACCAAATCACACAACGCAGAAGATGAGTAGGAAAATTTAAAACGGTCCCAAACAGAAATAATAATTATTTAAATATTAATAAATAATATTATTTAATATGGGAAATAGCCTTGTGCTACAAAATTCAAATCCCTGTTTGCAGCCCAAATTTTGGCAGTTGTTTTTGAGTATAATTTTCACTGTGGCCCTTATTTTCATGTGTGCTTTTTATCCTTAATGCTCATAAAAGAGCACAGAGTACCCTTCTTGAGAAAGTTGTGATTTTTGTGACAAACTAACATGCTTTTCTTTGTATCAATAGTAATTAAGTGAGCCAGCATGTAGCTTAAAACATGACCTGATCATTTTTTTCTCTCTGTGTCTTTATATCTCACAGCATGGGTGGGTTGTTATAACTTACTGAAATCAGGTAGATGTGATGGATTTTATTAAAAAAGAAAAACCAATACACAAACATATACCAGAGAAAAAGCCTGGGTGCCTGTGATGTAAGGTAATTTATCTGTGTAATGTAATTTCCAACTGAGGGCTTACAGTCAGTTTGTTCAAGGACAGGTAAATTACTTTAAGAAGTTGAAGTCTCTAGAAGACTTCTCCTCACATTTTTCACTCCTTGCTGAATAAATTTTTAAGTCCACTTCCTCATCTTGATGTTAAGTGCAAAGTAAAGTGGGTGCCACCAAAAATAACCATCCATAAAGAAGTTTTAAAATATGAGCAATTAGTTTTTCAAACAGCATATCAAACATTGGGTGGGTGGGAGACAGTATGGATTTAGCTTAAGAAAGTGCCATAACTTTGCTTCAGTAGGGTTAGGGGAAAAACTATCTACTAATGATAGTCTAAGTTTTACTAGGTTTTTCTTATGGTAGACTTAGAATTAAATCTATTTTCACACCTTCAGATAAACAAGGATTTAGTAGATCCATGCTGTATTCAGGCAATAAGAATGTGTTTCAAATAAAGAATGATTTTGCATCATTGAATTTCAAGTAACCAAGATTCAACTGCATTTCATAAGTTTACAGTAAAGCAAAAAGGGACTTTCAGCCCACTCTTAAATATGTGGTAAAGGTAGGTGTGCTGTTATTTTGTGTCTCTAAACCCCCTCTACTAATGGAAATATAATGCATTAATAATATGTGCAAATCCTTTTTTGATACTTTTATGAATATTTGAAGCTTGAAATAAGTCTGAAGAAAAGCTAATGTAGAAAAAACAGTTCAACAAATACTAGTGGAATAAATATACATAAAAAGAAAAAATTTCTGTACAGTACAACACAGCACAATGCTATCTATACCTCATGCATGTTATACATGAATTTTAATTTGGAGAGACTTTCAAAAGAAGAAGGAATAAGACAAAGAAACAACAAATGCTTTCTTTCCCTTCAGCTCTTAAATGTGACTTAGTTCAAAATATCCATCACTGTACAGAATGACACAGGAACCAGCTCCTTGGCTCTTTTTACTCTACTATAACTCATCTTTGTCAGGAATCGTCACCCTCTAACAACTTAGAGTTTTCCCTTGGCTTCATTCTCACAAAGAGTATCTGGGGAAAATGATTTACTGCATCTGCAGAGGCAGCATCAGAGGAAGAGATCTCTGTCAGGGCAGTGCTCTGAGGAGTGAGACATGCTGATTTCCCAGCACACCTGCCAGCATGAAGGACCGACTCTGCTTTGGTTTGTTCAGCAAAATCTGGTTTGCTCCAGAGTCACTGCAGCACTGCAAAAGTTGTTTACAAGTCCTGAGATAGCACTGCTATTGTGGGAGCCTTCAATATATGCTGAGTGTGCCTTTATGGATCCTGACCTTGGCTTTTTAGAGGTGTAGAAGTATGTGTGTTTCTGGTGCATTACTGGTGAGCTCATTTACTAGACATGACATTTAACTTCATCAGTTTTGTGCAGAGCCATCCCTGACTGACCCTGACCCCTTTGCTGGACTCTACCTTCACCCAACCCATGGCCCAGGACCTGCTCTGCCCATGCCCAGATTGGCCTCTGCACATCTCCAGGGCTTGGTTTGCCCTGGCACCTGCCAGCACTTAAAAGTAAAATAGTGGAAGATGCTGTGCTGTAGAGAAGTAAAGTTAGAAGCTGTTTGATAGAATACCTGATTTGGATAATGCTCGAGAGGGACAATGCTTAGTAGCATATCAACCAAATATAGTTGAAAATAGTCACCAAATCATTGGGCTTTAGCTTCCTCCCTGACAAGTGGGAGAAATACGCTCATAGTCTTTTGCATTTTCTCTCCCCTTGCCCACGCATGCTGAAGTCTGTTTGGGTGTCTGTTGCAATACGACACAAAAGAAACGACACTTGGGCACTGAGATGTCCAAGGCAAAAAAGGAGCAGTTTATTTACAGACTTTGACATTTATAGAATTCCAACAGTGACCATGGATTGGATGTAGAAAATTGCCCTCTCCAACCACACTGGTCAACCCAACAGTCCAATTCTCTCCTCCTCCAGAAAGGAATTCAAAACAATCATTATGTACATGAAAAGTGGATGAGAAACTCCATTACAAAAGGCAAACACAGAAGGCTGAAACAGAATTTTAGAAAAACAGAGAAGAACAGGGCAACAGGTGTCATTCTTACTGCTTGACTTTAATTATGGCTCTAATGTCAAACCAATGGCCAGCAGCATTTTTATTCTGTCAGCATTTGCATGTAAGTTCTATCAGAGCCCATGAACTTATGTGTGTCTGGTGTGCCTAAGCATTCCTTGACCTCATCTTCTTCTACCAAGGGTACTTCTTCCTTGCTCCAAATTATTCTGCTGGTATCTGGAACCTGGGATTCCTGAAGGACAGTCTTGCTAGCAAAGACTCGAGCAAAGAAGGCTTTCAGCATTTCAGCCATATTCCAATCAGATCCCTTTGATTCAGGAATGTGCCCCCATTTTCCACATCACATTTTTTGTCACCCACATACTTACAGAAGCCTTTCTTGTTGTCTTTGACATCCATTAGCAGGTTGAATTCCAATTGGGCTTCTGTTTTCTTGACTTCAACCCTAGATGACTGAACAGTGTCTCTGTATTCCTCCCGGGTTACCCAGCCTTGATTTTACCTCTGTGTGCTTCCCTTGTGTGTTTGGGTTTGGTTGGATGTTTGTGTCTGAGTTTGACCAAACCAACTGATAATCTTACTGAAGGACTCTGCCCGTATGAAAGGGATATAAAATTTTCAGAACAAAAAGCTAAACAGGACAAAGCTAAAACTTCACATTGTCTTCCCTACTGGAACAGCTGTCTGAAGTTTTAGAAGCATGGAAGAGAGGATGTAGAAGCATGTAAGTTTTAATCAAGTTGAGAACTTCACCTAGAGAAACATATTCAGTTTATTATCCTTTTTAGGAAAAAGTTCACTTTTCAGTTGATGCCCAAGGCTTTCCTCATTCTGGTTTAAGTTGCAGAATTTACCTTGTTACCTTCCTAGTCTGACATGGGCTCCAGTTTTGCTCCTTTACTCTTTATCTTGTGCTTTATTTTTTGAGGAAATTGTTCTGCCCTCTTGTTAGAGTGGGGTAACAGTGTCTAGGGACTTCTGCAGCCTGGGGACAGCTTCCTTCTGGTGGAGTCTGATATCTCACAATTTTTTCATCTGGAATATCTGGGAAAATGACCCAATCTATCTCAAAAGACTGAAGCAGGGAAAATTATTTCTTAAAATTCTTTCAACAATAAACTTAAGTCAATATGCAGACATCAATTTAGGAGTTTCTTCAGCAACTAGAGATTGCCTTTTCCAAGTAAAGTATCTTGATTTATTGTTTTTCTTATATTATCTCAGGCTAGTATTTTCTATTTTTCTGATCTTGATTTATTGTCTGGGCAAAAAAGAAAACTTCTAAAGGTTTTCAATGTCTTATAGCAATGTCAAAATTACACAGATGACAATGAACCAGCTTGCTTATTTGCATGACATCATAATCTTGACTAACTGATAACAAATTTGGACTGATAGCTGTATAGTTTATTCTTGATATCACTAGCCATGAATTTTGGACTTTGCCTACGTTAAAGGAAGTAAAATGGAGGCTCATTGTTTCTCATTCTGTACATGAGAAAAATGCAAAATGCCTGTTTACATCATTCCAAGGACTGAGCACTACAAGGTGCTTGAATTATTGTTCGTTACAAACTTCAGGAAAGTAGAAAGATGCCTTAGAAGAGTTAAATATTTACTCATTCTTAGCTATCTTAAGAAAATCTTTTTTTAAGGCTACACAAGAAAAAACCAATAAAAAGTTGTTGGGGGTGCTTTTTTATAGTTTGCTCTTTTTTCCCTTTATCTTTTAATTATAAGTATGGGAAATCAAAGCAAAAAGAAGAAGGCAGGAGCATTCTGATGTTTGAATACCAGCCTGTTCCTGACAAGAAATGGTATCACCTTCCAAGTGAGGAAGCAGCAAGAATTACAGTAAATTCTCTTGAGGGATGTGGTTCTGCATTTGAACCTAATCAGACTGTGGGATGAGGAGCTGCTGCTGTAGTAAAGGATGGATTCTTGTGTTCCCAGGTTAGGAAGCAGCAGAAATAGAACAATGCATCCTGGCGATGGGTATTGCAGCTCAGTTTGCTACATGAGCATGAACTGCCTATAGCACAACTCAGGAATGCTGAGCATTCATAATTAATTTAAAAAGTTCTTTAAGAAAAAGAGAAATATTCAATAACAAGCAATTGGACCAAGCATGCAAGGACACTTATTCTGGGTGGGGCTTTTTCTAATCAATCAAAACTTGTGAGTTCAGCAGGTTTATGTTTAATTTCCCCCTAAAAAGCAATTGTGATTGGACTTCTAAATTATCTTCTTAATATCTAGTTGAATTTCTATGTCTGCCTAACTAGCTTATAACTTTCAGTTGTCAAGAACGTGTTAATAGACATGAGAAGATCACGCAAAAGCCTTTAAAGATATTTTTGACAAGTTATTCTTGTTTGTTTGATAAAAGTGGAATTATAATTGTGAATGGTATTTATTGCAAGCTGCATAAACTAGACACTTTGGAAGTGATTTTGCCCCTCAGGTCCCACATAGTTCTATAGCAGATGTATTCAGCTGGTTAGATATCCAAACAATATTAGTAATTGTAAAATTTTCACTGATGTTGGTACCTTACCCTGAGGTTTTGTTCTCTGTGCAAAAATGTTGCAAAGCCTTAAATGCAGGGGGCCTGTCAAGGCAGTTAAAATAGTTTAAGTACCTTGATAACTTGCATACCTGATAGGAGGAAGTCAGACACTTCAAAGAACCAGAAAGCCTCCACCCAAAAGGAAGGCTTGTTTGGACTTAGCCAGTAAGAACTGTCAGGCACAGATCTGTGTCTTCACTCAGAATTCAGAACATGTAGGGGTTTTTCTTATGTTTTTGTCAGTGACAATCATATGATGTGGGCTGATACTTTCTAAAAACAGTTTTTATGGAACACAAATGGAGGTGTGTCCAAAAATACAAGGAGCCACACACCTTTGACACTGAATGCTGACCATGATGGAAATCTGCATTAAGCTCTCTTTCAGACAAATTTCCCTCCCTTTATTCCCAGGCAGTGCCCCTATCACCAAGCTGTAAGCTAGTCCAGACAGGGAAGCACTTCACTGCTCTCAGCAGAGTGTGGTTGTGGAGCCAGTGACTATGGTTTTGGGCCAGCATGGAGACAGCAGTGGGAAACAGTGGAATATGACTGCTTCTCCAAGTATGCTGCTTAAGAGTATTGAGCTGGCAGGTGACAAATCTGGCTTCTGATCTATGGAATCAGTATTATTACTGTTTTTTTCCTGTCCTGGCAGAGAACCAAGACCCTTCCTTTTGGAAAGCTAGGGGCAGTCTGCTGCTCATTCCTTCTTCTTAACTCAATAGCTCTCAAGTCCCTCTGTTCCCAGCAGCAGGTGTTTAACTGATGGAAGAAGAACACAACTTACCAGAATACTAATAGCATCTCTGGTGTGGTGGAAAATTCGTCAGAATCTCCCCAAGGTGGTGAGTGTGTTTAAAAAATCATTGTCAATACCCCATGTTAATATTCATTAAGCTATTACATAAAATTATTAGAAAGAGAAGAATTTTTGCTGCTTAATTTTCTGTGACGAAGCCCCCAAGGGTTACCTCAAGAGGGGATGCTGCACTGTGAGTCCCAAGGTGCATCCTGTGTATCTAAGTCCTAGGGTAATATTGACACACATACTGATGCATATCTACACACAGCTTTCCTCATTGTTTTCTTCTTGGTGGATGCTTTCTTTGCTCTTGTTGCTGTCCAAACCACTCTGACATGCTTCTTTCTCTCCTGCACAAAACCACCTGGATAGAATGATGCCCTGGTGTGGTTACTCTGTATGGTATAAACCTAGTTCTCTAGGAACTACAGGTATGTGGTCATGGGGAACTGTTGAAATCAGTTGAAAACATTTCACGTTTTCATAAAGGTGTATTTTTCACATGACAGCAGATATTGCTAAAAATTAATCTTTCTCTCTCTTCTTCATTAATTGCAAAATGCTACCTTGTTCAACCAATTTTTCTGTTTGGTGTTGTTTGGGTTATCTTTCTCAGAGTCTGGAAGGACTGAAAAGAAACTGCGTAGGAAAATCTAAGGGTTTATCACTTTTGTGACTTCCATAGGGCATATCCTGAATTAAGAATAACAATAAACTGAGGTTATGGGTTGCATTTAGCCCTGAGTGAAAAATTCTCATGGTAAGCCAAAACTTGAAGTGTTTATAAGGCAAAGATATACTCTGTATCATTACATAAATGATGATTTTCAGGCACTAGCAAAATTCTGTGAGGCTTCTTAAAATATTTAAGATGTTTAAATGAACATGCCTTGTCAGTAGTGTAACCTACCATATAATTGCCAGGATCATTAGAGCTTTACTGAAGAAATGTGATCCGTAGAGTCACAGCAGTAGATCTGAATGTGATAGAAGATGTGATAATGAGATAGACCTCGTCAAGTATCTCACTGAGCAAACAACGAGCTAAGTCAGTAAAGCAGTCTGTTTGCATGAAAGCTGTAGGTGGTGGGCATGAAGGGGAAATATAAGGATTTCAAGGTCAAGGAATCCATGGCATAGTGAGCTGAGTTCTTTACTCAATTGTCTTTTGTTTCAACCTCAAATCTAGAAGCAGAGTGAAGCCAAAGTTAAGTAACAAGGTCATTATGAAACTCAAACGTTTGATGGCTTGGTAATCATTAAAGATAAAAATACTCTGGTAAAAAGAATCCTTTTAAAGAGCAATGTCAGAAAAGTGTGCAATGGCAAAGGATTTACCAGGTGAAACTTCCACTAAACTGAAGAACAAAAACAAGGAGCTGTTAAATGTTTTGACATAATGTGTTTGTTTGGGTTAAATAGCCCATATATCCATCATGTTTGTGGGTATAATGTGTCTGCAGGATACACTGTCTATAATCACATAAAGACTTTGTTACAAAAACCTACTTCTTATGTTCTTAGAGAAGCAAGAAAATAAATAAGTTACATTCATTTCTAAATTTGTGAACAGAAAATCTGACTGCATTTTGGAGGCAAAATAACTAAAACATTATTTTAAAATTAATAATAATATTTTTAATGTTGGCATTTTTGCCCCAATAAAATAAGCATTTCAAATTTCAGTTCATGATTAAAAATTGGCAGACTGCATAAGGCAGACTGAGTGGCTCCACTTCAAACAATATAATGAAAAAATATTTAAATAATATCATATTTAAGAACTATATTTGGCATAAACTCTGCCATTGTAGAGATTGGCTATGTACCCTGTGGCCTTCCCCAAAGTTCTTGAACTTGATTCTGGTAATCAGACCAAAAGTCATGAGACACTAAGGAATGGAGGAAATAACAAAAGTCAAAACTGGTGCCATTCCTTCATCTTGGAGGATGATCTGAGTACTCATATGGGCTATTTCTTCCTTCCTGGATGTTAGAATGCCTAATACAGGAAAGATTATTCCAAAACAGCAATTTGATCCTGCCATACTCAGTGAATAATCCCATTGTAGTCACAACATATGTTCTTTCCTGTCCAAGAGTGGGTGGGAAGAGGCAAATTCAGGAAATGACACCCGCCCCCACACTCTTTACACACACCTCTCAGCTTGACCTGATCTCTCCACTGTTCCAAGAGTGCAGCTGGAATACAAAATTCTTAGGTAGATGTCACAAGTAATTAGTACAGCTCAGAAGCTCAGGTCTCAGTTCTGTGGACTCATGGATTGCAAACCAATACGAATATTTTACTGTAGTTTGGTTGAAGCACCTATGTGTTGTGTGCCCCTGAAGTAAGGATGACATTTGAAAATATATTCCTATTGCTCTAAGAAGAAGTGGAAAGGAGTGTCAGAAACCAGGGGCTAGTTTAGTCATTGCTACACTCATGGAATCACAGAATGATTTGGGTTGCAGGCACCTTTAATGGTGATCTAACAACTCTGCCATGGGCAGGGATGCTTCCTACAAGACCAGGTTGCTCAAAGTTCCATCCAGCCTGGTCTTGAACATTTCCAGGGGTGAGGCATCCACAGATTCTTTTGGCAACCTGTTCCAATATCTCACCAACCTCACAGTGAAGAATTTCTCCTCAGTGTCTAACCTGAATCTATACACTTTTAAACCCATTACTCCTTGTCACTTCAGGCCTTGGTAAAAAAAATTCTCTCACTTCTTTCTTGTAGGCACTCTTTAAGTACTGTAAGGCTGCTCTGAGGTCTCCCTGGAGCCTTTTCTTCTTTAAGCTGAACAACCTCAACTCTCTCAGCTTTTCTTCGTAGGAGAGATGTCCCAGCCTCCTGACCACCTTTGTGATCTTCTTCAGGACCCTCTCCAGGCATCCGAGCTGGACACAGCCCTCCAGGTGGGGTGTCACCAGAGCAGAGTGAAGGTAGATAATCACCTTCCTTGACCAGCTGGTCACACTCCTCTTGATGTATCAGGACATAGTTAGCTTTCTGGGCTGTGAGTGCACATTGTTGGGTCATGGCCATTTTGTCATCCACCATGCCCAAGTCCTTCTTCACAGGGCTCTGAGTTCATCTTCCAGTCTGTATTGATATTGAGGATTGTCCTGATCCAGGTGACAAATCTTGTGCTTGGCCTTGCTGTTCTTCAGGAGGTTCAAATGGACCCACTACCCAAAGTCATCCAGGTCCTTCTGGATGTCATTCCTTCCTTCAAGTTAATCAACTGCACCACACAGATTGGTGTCATTTGCATATTCAGAAGTATTCTGCTGTTGGTTTACAGATACAAGACATGAACCATTCTTAAAGCAGCAAACCATTTGCAAAAAGAGAAATATATGGTTAAAGTCCACATGAATTGTAATTACAATATTTTGAATTAGCTTTTCTTGTCACATGCTGAAACTATGCTACCAAGGAATTCAACAAATTTTAAACTACCATCAAGAAAGAGCACACACCTGACATTTTACAAGTATTAAAGGAGAGTACACGTACAGTACAATACTGAGACTGTTAGGAGTCAAGTTACAAGGATTGTTTAGGGACCCCTTATCCAGTTTACAGCTGGTGATTACCTTAATTTTCATCCCACCTTCATAGCTCATATAACATACTAAAAATCTATAGCCTGGGAATGTAGCAAAGTGATAGACTCAAACAAAGCCTTACCCTGCTCTTTCTTTCCCAGTCTCTGAGGAGAGTACTTACTGCACAAGTAAGTATCTAGTGCTTTTGCTCTAATTCAGAACATATACTGTCTTGTGCACTGAAATAGTTTATCCTCTGTGACAGGTTTGAATGTAATTACATACCACACTGTAAAACATACCTGAAGAAAAAGAAATTAGGGTTGTGTGTATTTTGGTAGTTTCCAACATCTGCACTTGGATTCTCTATTTGGATTTGCAATAATATTTCCTCTTAATGCTCTTCAGACAGTTCATGTTTAATAATCATATGCCAAAATGTCTCTTCTGTTACTCTGAATTTCTACCGACTTAAAAGTTTGGCTTTGAAGCTGTATTACTGATACTGAGTCAGGTCCATGCAACACAGTGCCCTAGATCCATCCACACATGCTGAAATAGCCAGTCAGCAACTATACCTAGGTCATGAAATTTCAAGGATTTGGATGGAAAGTACCGTACTTGTGCAACTCTGCTCGGAATTTCCAAGTCCAGATGAAGTATTTCAATGCCGGCTGTCCATTTTGGTACACAAGCTTCACTGCAGAGCATTGGAAGCTGCAGAAGGGCTCAACTGTTTCAAGGAGCTTCATATATGCAACTTGTGTGAGGCATGGTGAAATTCATTGTTTACTGAGTTCATTTCTACAAACAAGCCAGTGCTTGACCCATAACTGGAGTCCTTTACATTCCTGGGCTCCTTCACACAGTTGAGACTAGAGTCCTGTAGCCAGAAATAGTCTTCATTCAAAAAATTGGACAAGTCATATATATGGGGAGATTTTTACTATTTAGAAAGAGCTCAGTTTCTCAGACTGACTGAAACTTCAGGAAATAGGCAAGGAGGTGGGCAAGTCTCTGGAGCAGAAACAGAGAGAAATTGTTGAACCTATAGAGACATTTAAATTTGCTTACTGGCCACTGGGGATTTTCTCAGTGTGGATAGGATTCATTTGCCAATCCATAGGCGTGTAACATCATTTCAGATGTACCATGGTATCCTGTCCATCTTCTGTCTGACTTTGTAGAAGACTCCTGTATAGATACTGTATGATACATCCTGGCCACAGACAACTGTCACACCTTTGCACATTTTAAATGACACTAGATGAACGTGTTTAAGCAAGTGAATCCCAACCAATGTGATATTTTACTTGTTTCCTTGCATTTAATCAAAATTTTGGCTCGCTGATTTTTAATTTTATGGGACTAACTCAGGATGCTTGAACCTCTGGCATTAACTTTTAATTCAGTGTGCAAATCTTTGAAACTGTTTTCATTGTGCGGACAGATTTTCTGCTTACTAACCTGGTTGGATACTGATATACAAAAAAACACAACAGCATCTCCTTGTGTTGCAGAAGGCTAAATATTCTTTCCCACTGAGTAGTCCCATCATTGTCTTTACAGCTACCAGGGTTCACTCAAGAACACATTTAAAGGAAACAGCACACACAGAGAAAAAGCAGCTGACCTGCTGTTTGATACTGCAAATGAATGGTGAGTGTCTCTGTAAAAGGGAAAAAAATGCTGATGGTAGTACTGTTAAAAAACAAAGGAGAATGAAAAAAACCTTGAGTGTCCCTTGGACCAAACTCATTGATATTTTTCTGTGATATATGAACTTGCATACAAAAACTGCTAATTTGCTGCTTTCTTTAACAAAAAAAAAAAAAAAAAAAAAAAAAAAAAAAAAAAAAAGCACCATTTGAGTACTTTGATTTACTAGCCTAATTTGTGGCCACAGCAACTGCTACTATCAGCTGCATTTATGGTAACTCTAATACATCACCCAGAAACTTATAAATGTCAGCACTGCAGCTCCCTGTAATAGAAGTTTTTACTGATGGAAGACCACAGACTAATTACACAACCCAGTTTTTGCTGTTATTCATCTAAGACAGAGTTGCAAGCCTCCCAGTTACTGAGAACAGTGAACTAGCATAGTTAAAAAATGTACTTAGAAATTCATGTGTGGAAATCTCATGTTTTTCCCAGCATTTTTGAAATTTATCACCAGTATTTTTCTCCATTTACTAAGAGGCATTAATGACAAAGTTTAAAAAGTGTTTTAATAGTGTTTACAGTTCAACTGATCTGTTGTAATATCCCCTTTTGAAGCTATTCAAATAAACATTATAAACATGTTTGCTATTAACATATGGTGCTGATACAAGAAGAAGACTTAATTCACTGTGTTATTTATGCAGCAAAACGTCCTAATGGTTCCCAGACCAAGATGAAAAGCTGTTGTGGCACCATCCATGTATTAGATAATGTCTTGGCACTTTCCCTATTATACTGTTATAAATAAATGTAGCAATTAAACCAGGGTGCTGCCTGGTGCTTTAAGATGCATTTTTGTCTTTTCCCTGTTTCCAGACCAGATCCACCCCCTGCTGGTAGGAGCCTTTTTTACACAGGTCTGGTGGAGAAATAAAGGCAATAAAAAGCACAGGGGTTGATTTAAAGCTTTTGAAGCTAGTTGATGAGTTCTAATCAAGCTGGCAGGTCCTTGTACTGTTGCACTGGTGACATATAAAGAAGCAGGATCTAGGGACCTACCCAGCCATTAGATAAATAAATGAGCATGCCTTAGGTAGGTCTTACTTCAGAGGAAAAGAAAAAAAAAAAATCATTCTTTTCTCTCATATTGTTTTTTATCTGCAGAACATTTCCATTATTTCTCTCTAACTGTTTGCCCTCCTCCTTTACCTCTCTATGTGAGATATCTCATCTCTCTCTATTCTTGCCTTTCAGAAAAGCAGAAATAAACAAGTTCAAACCAGCTGTGAAAATGAATTTTCATTATATCTTGCAGCTATCCAACATAAATATTAAACATGTGAAACAAGAAAAATTTCCATCCTGGTGTTGTGCTGCAGACATGGCAAATGAACAGCTAACCATGTGTGATAAGTTCGGGATCAAATGGCCTGTGTGAATACTTGGACCCTGTGGTAAGTCTGAGGTAAACAGCAATGAAAGACATTCCTGAAATGAGATCATATGAAGAGACATTTACTCAAAACCATAAAAGCAGCTTCATATACTTTATTCCATTCAGGCTGGTGCTACCACTTCCTGATTTACATGAGCACCTCCTAAAGGGAATATTTCATGGTCTGCTTCCTGAGACCCAAGGATCAGCTTGTGTTCAGCTGGCTGCTTCCCTGAAGTGCATGATCCCACCCTGGGGGCCTTTGTGTCCTGGCCATCATGCTGATGGGGAGAACTGGACCCACTGGAGGCATAGGATGCATCTTGCAGATGAAGATCCCAGCCAGGAGAGTTTTAGGTCCACAGCTGAAGAGCTGGGAACCAGGTGCTGATGATCAGATGGTCCTGCTGGGTAGAAAGGATGTGTGTTGCCAAGAGGAAGGTAGCAAGCATTAGGGCAATAAAGCAAGGGAAGGCAGAGATATTATCAGTCTGATCAAAGCCATGCCCTGTGCTTCTGCATTAGCACTGAAAGATGCAATCTGAATTAGCATTAAGCCAAAAGGGACAGGGAGGAAGGGCAGGTATTATCTATTATGTCCTCCAGCTTATGGATTCCAGACCTTTCCCTCATCATAGTCTTGCTGAAAGCCCCAGCTTCACTGCTGTCAGCACTTTCAGGCTCACTGCACCACGCCATGGACACAGGCTCTCAGATGCACAGATAGGAAATATTTTCCCAAGGTTGAAGTTGAGGGATATATTTACCATGAAAGTGTGTTGCTATTTAGTGAAAATTTCACTTAATTACGTCAGAGAGCAAGAGGAGTTGAGCTGGGACAATACAGTTTTTAAATGAGTTCATAATTAGAGAACACAGTCTCCAGACCTAGGACAGGTATTTAGATTTCTTCATGTGCTGAAGCTTGTGAATTGTTACTGCAACCAGTTTTAGTCTGTCTAAACTAATGACAGGATGTTAGCATATGATAGCATCCCACCTTCCTGTTGTTTGACAAGCATTTCCAAAAGTACCTAAATCACCAGAGAACTTTTCATTCAAAATTTTGAATTGTGTCCTTTCGTGGAGCACCAGCTGAATGTTGTTATGGATCTGATCTAGGGACTCTTCGAAAGATACACAAGCCTCCTACTTTTGGCAATTTAATTAAAATCATCCATGCCTTTAGCTGCTGCCTTCAGCCACAACCCCCTCTTTTCCTTGTCAAATTCCATTTGGATAAAGCACATTTCCTGCCCACTTGTTTATAGATAGACCTGGTTGGAATTAAAAAATGTGCCCTTGATGAAGGCTATCTGTTTTAGCAAAGCACACACATCTTGGGAGGATGTATGACTCCCAATAAAACTTGTCACTGAATATTTTTGTAAGTCTGAACAATCTATCAATTCTTCACCAGAAATGTAGTAAACAATGCAAAGAAATACCTACATTTAAAAAGAAAAGTAATAGCATTTTTGGCAGTGGCACACTATTAAAATGCCTGACATGTCTTGATTCTGTTCTAAAGTAAAACATAATGTAACAAGATATCCTGAAAGATACCAGAAAAAAAGTTCTCTTATGGCACTTTTAAATAATTATAATTAAAAAAAACAAACCACTGACTTCAATGTTCTCTGTAGAGCATTTAGGAGGATGTAAAAATGCAGAGAAAAAAAAAGCTGCAAAGTCATGAAAAGGAATATGACAGATGTATGCTAATGTGCTTGTCATTATTTATTGATGATATTTCTAAGGCTGTGAGTTTGTCTATAGCTGTCTAGAGAAAAACACAGACCCAGAAACACAATACATGTATCTTACCTGCCTATAAGTTAAATACCTAGTTTTGAATTAGTTATTTCCACAGTCAACAGAGTGAACAAAAGTCAACAGAGAGGGACAGAGAGTGAGAATGGATGAGTAAGAGAACCCAAAGGGAGCAATGGGAGAGACTAAACGAGTAGCTTTAATTGGACATCCATCTTATAGGTGTCTAAACACAGGCAGATGAATTCACTTGTCCTAATGTGAGTCTCACCACCATGATCACTGCAAACACTTAATGTAATTAAAATGTTTTTCCTTGGCTGGAAATTTTTATTATTATTATTTCAGAACTCCACTGCTGCAAACAAATAGCTAATTCCAAGAAGTGCTTCTCAATTACAAGTAAAATTATCCTCAGATAGAAAATGTTCTGTGCTAATGCCTGTATATGTTTCCACAGAAGATTGAAAAATAGTTTGGGTACATTTTTACATTGAAAAGTAGATATTCTGCTATTTAGAGAATTATTACTTAATACAATTATTTCATATTATTATCTGTGCCACCTTTGGAACCAGAGTAAGATCATACACTGTTATTATCTCCTTTTGAAATTTCCTTCTTACTTGTTTTTAGACATGCAACCAATCGAACAACCTTACAAGCAGCAGCAAGGACTCAAAGATCACTTCTTTCATCACTGATTTAAATTAGAGCAATGTTGATTGACAGTATTCAGCTTGTCTTCTCCTCAGCCCTTCCTTGTTTTGCCCTCTAAGGAGATAAGAAGGACAAAAATTATTTGTTTCTCTCTTACAGAGGTGCTAAGGCATGTAGCTTTTTTTTTATGATGCAATTCAGATCACTATTTGCATAAGTTATATTAGATGACTGAAAAAATTTATGTCATCTTAAAAACGATGTCCAGAAGGCCTGAGAGAACAGCTGGGTCTTGCCTCTTCTGCTGTGCCATCTGCATTTTCATTTTCCTAAAATAAGCTGCACTTCATTGCCATGTCTTTAACATCTTTAAGCAGCAGAAATCAAGCTGCTTCCCTCCCTCGTGCATCATCCTACATATTTAAAACCTACTTATTACCAAAAATCACAGGTATATATCAATACACAGAGGTGCTTTGTTTTTTTCTCTCTTTTTATCTTAGACTTTTGTTCCAGTACCCCAAATCATAGCCCTTCATTTGTACCCACCCTACTACCTAGATCTGCCTTTTTTTTCCATACAAATCTTCATAACTCAAAGACTATCTCTTAGAGAGAACTGGCAGAGGTTTTTCTGGATTCAAGTGGGATCCACGTATGGAGCAATCTGTCTCTGGAATAAGTTCCAGATCAAAATTTTTACCTTGAAAATGTCAAAGCTTGTTTATTGTAGTGTATCTCTTCATATTATCCCAACATATGAATGTACTTAATTCATACCTGGGGATTCAACTCAACTAAGTCATCACAAAGGCAATACCTAATCTAGGACAGTTGTGTCAAATTTATTCTGCAGTGAATAGAAGACTTGCACCTTCATAGCAAGATTCCTCTTGTCCCACAAGAGGTATCTGATATAGATGGGATGAACTGTCCTACGGCCATGCCTCTTTTCACTGACTGTAAAGAGAACCCCAACAAAAGTAAGGTAGGGAGTGAGATTTCAACAAATCATGACAGGGAAGTGTTATAAACCAGTAGGTTGGTATAAGGAGCCATGTTTGAAACTAAAGATTAGATGAATGTATCCTTCACCCATTTGAAGAATACAGACATACTGAGGAAACTTCAGGAATCTTGTGTAGCATGACACAAAGAAAACAGAGTCTGCATCACTTACTTTGCCGTGTACTTGCTGTGCTTGCTGCAAGGGCAATACATAAAATTGCACTTGAAGTTTCTCAGTGCTTTTAATGTAAAATCCTTTCAAATGCAAAGTTTAATTAGATTTTAGTTCTACTTTCAGACAGATCTGTGCCTTAATTAAGGGCCTGGAGCCTAGCTGTGTTTAAAAGTCTCATAAATCTCCCTGTAGTGCTGGGGTGATGCTCTGCTCATCATGCAGGTATTCTGGCCTCCATATTTCATGCAGGAACAATTTTCCATCACATAATTTCTGTGTCCACTTCCTCTCCCTCCTCCTCTTCTCCCCTTTCCCAGCATGCAACTTTTCATTGAAGAGGTAGGTGGGCAAGGAGGCAAACACATGGTCAATGTTTTATTGAAGAGCACTTGATCACAATAGCCTTTGATTAATTCCCTCCTACCTGTTCCTGTAAACAGGGCACACAGAAATGTATGTGCTATTATTAGTATTATTTCACATTTGAAAATGCATTATTTGCTGAGGGCTTTTCAGCTTGCCTGCAGATTTGAGATTTGGCTTTCTACCAAAATCATATTGCCCTTGTCCTTGGGCAAGAGCATAAAAATTGAAGTTAAACTAATATCAATTCTCTTTTGACCTTTCGGGCTCTGTGCTGCTAGTTAAGTGTTATATTGTATCTCAGAGTTACAGTTCTGAGGTGGTAGGGTGATTTGGCATCCAGAAATGGAATCCAATGGGAAAACCTTTGCTGGAGATTAGAGGAAGAGAGAGCACTAGCAAGCACTGTGAAGCCTTGATTATAGAGACATAAATGTGCCTTTCTGGTTTGTGAAGTTTGTGCCTCTCCTGAGTATTGATTCTGGCTCCTCCACTTGGCTCTTCCAGCTCTGCTCTTGGTTTTTTGCCAGAGAACTCTCTAAAGATACCCAGAACAGATTTGTACATGATTGAAGGTAAAACTGGAAAGGAAGTTTCCCAACCTGACTTATTCTAGTTGAAAGGGAAGAGTATGTGTACTGCATCATGCTTTAATGAATTAGAAAGTAAACCATCCCAATGCTACATGTGTTCCTGTGTGCATGCCCACATCAGTTTGGACAAGGTTCAGTAAGTGACAAGGGCTTTCCACTGATATGGCCTTTGTGGAAGTGGGCAGTGAATCCCTGCTCCTTTGACAGCTGGTCTCATGCCCAAGTTCTCAGTGGGGGACTTGGGACAATTCTGTCCATACTGCTTGTAGGAGCCAGTTTAAATTAGCAGATACTCTTTTTGACTTCTCCCTGCCAGGTGAGGCAGACAGGTGAGTCCAAGGCACAGGGAGAATGGCCATCACTGTGCTTGCTCTATGGATCACTCTGAGACTTGAGGCTGTGCTACCTTTATGTTAAAAGTAAGTAACTTGGGCCCCAGTGGTGGTGTCCTTTCAGTGTCCCCAGTCATACCTGAGCACATTTGGTCCTCTTGAAGAACAAGAGGTGTGTGCAGTTTGCTGTGCAGTGATTGTGACTTCCCCACTTCTTTTGCACAAGGTTTACTGAGCCAGGCCTCAGTATGGTCAACACTTGACCACTGCAACCACTTCAAATGAGTTTTCCCTCAAAACTCTCAAATAATTTCTGTTGCCCTTTGCATTTATGCAGGTAGAACTTCGCTTGCCTTGATGTTTGCAAAATGCTCTGTATAAATGGGATGCCAATAGAGGTATAAATGATTTCTTGAAAATTTCCCGTTACTTACCCAGTCCTAACAGCTGTGAAATAATTTATGTCAGATATACTACTTTAGTATGTCAGGTAAAAGGCTCTCTGTAATTGCTGAGTGTAAATGCCAGTGGTGAACAAGAATATTTAATATCATTAACAGAGTTGTAAATATACAAGATAAAATTAAAGTAAAGAAGATATCATTTTCATCTGAGTAGGGTCTGTAAGTAATAAGCACCTCCTAGATGAGGTATTTGGTGCATTTTAAATTATATTGGTCACAATAATTTTCTTAACTCTTTAGTCATGAGTAAGCCTAAAATGTCACTGACATGAACTACATAGTTATAGACTGCATAAAAATAAAGAAACTTGACTGTCACTCAGAAGAGAAAGACTTTTTTATCCTCATGGAACCTCTGTGCAATGTCAAATGAAAAGCTGAATCAAGATCCCAGAATTTTCAGATTGTCTCTGAACTTAAAAAGTAATAATAATAACTTGACATTGGTTTTGAACCAGTTCCAGCACTCCCCCAAAGAGTGCAGCAGGACTGCAATATACTGAGCAAACATGAGGGTTTCAGTTACTGCATGGGTTGGATTTCTATTGCTGCACCTGTGAAAGGGAGTATGCAGACACACCTTTCTGGGGATGAGATCACTCCAACACTTTCATTCTCAGCTTGGCACGAAGAGAGTGTAAGGAACACCATTCCAGCCACATAAAAATAAACCTTGGGATCTGCTAACCTTCTGTGCTCACCTGCGTGTGAATTCATTCATTACCACCAGACTTAAAAGAAAATGGGGGAACGAGGTAACTTGAACAGAAATTGAAGTTTTTCTTTTCAAAGAAACTTGTTAAGAAAATAAAACTGACTTCAAAACAAAAATTGAAACTAATTTCAGTGTAACAACACAAAAATAGTAAAACTGGAAAGTATTTCCTTAGCACATTTGCTCTAACACTTATTAAAGATATAAACTAAATCCAAGATAAACAAATCCCAGGTGTGGCAATGTGGTTAACATGACTCAGTTTAAATTTAAAATGTAAAATAAAACAGTCAATGTTCACCAATTTACTTTAATTCTAGACAGGCATTAAAAAAAAAAAGCTAGATCCTTACAATTCTCCTTCAAGAGAACCCAGTGCACAGCTGGAGATCTGCGAACAGCCTGGTAACAAGCTCTATGAAACAAGAACACACCAAACAGAAAGACCTAAATGCTCATAGGTTTTTGTGTCTGCAAATATGCATGAGCTGCAGTATGCTCAGAATGGTGCCACATGCAGAGGTGCTGTAAGGAGATTAGGGTAACATTTTCTTCTCCTATATGGACTTTTCAAATCACTGGAGAAGAAAGTATTGTCAGAAAACTGCTATTACATCTCCTGCTTAAAAGATTGTGCATGGGTAACAAATAGCTACAGTCTTAAGGTGGGAAGAAAAGATGATAAACATAGGCTACCAATTCCTTAGGAGGATGGGTAATACTCTCTCTTACTGTAGAGGAAATGGAGAGGGTACGGGAAAGTTCATCTGAAGCTTTCCTGAAACCAAGTCTCCACTGAGGCATTTGAGAGGGCTAGATTCAAAAAAAAAATGTGATCTAAAAATAAGGATTTTCACATCCAAGCTGAGATATGGGTGGGTCCATCTTTAGCCTTCCTTACTTAGGCATTTTGTGTCTGAGACACCAAATTTAGCAATGTTAATCTGTAGCAAGAAATATTCTGACCTAGAGAACAATGTGTCTTGTGATGCTCCTGTCTCTTTTGACTGGGAGAGAGGAGGAAGGGAGAGGAGCCTGGAAGACTAGCATCACAGATTTCATGCTTCTATTAAGTGAGAAGTTAAGAAGATTAAACTTTTTTTTAAAAAATAATAATCTAGTCATTAGAGCATTGAGCTAGAAAAAGGCATCTAGGATCAGTAACTTACTCAGAAGTTTCAGTCCACCACCTTCCATTCCACTGCAACCCTACATAGAGGGAAATTTAATACTTATAGACTGGGAGAAATGGATTTTGAAGAAGGAAGTCTAGATCTGTCATTCAGTATTTTGGTACTTTCATATAGAAAGGAAGAAACCAGCACTCTTGCCTTTGTTCCTAGCAAACTCTGTCATTGTACATACAACACTCATTGGTTAAAAAAAAGAAATAATCATGGTAAGAGAGACCAAGCCCCTATGTACTACATAGACATTAGCAATGCCTTTTATTCTTCCATTTACTTTAAAGGATAATTAGATGGGTCTTAATAAGATGAGAATAATCAGACAAATTTTCTGAGGAGAGCCCTAAAAGTGTGGGTTCAAAACAGATGAAGAAACCTTCTTGCATCCATATCTGTGTCTATGGACTCTATAGAAAATGTGGTCTTTGGGTACATTCCCCTGTTTAGCATTTTTTATCCTGTTCATCTGTAGGTTTTTCAACCTGTCCAAATTCCTTCTGTTCAATGTAGGATGACAGAAAGCATAACTGCCTTGAGCTATTAGATTTTAATTACGTTATGATTTTTTTTCTATTCAAATCTAAGAAATAGGAACCTACGAGGTAAGCATTATGACACCTATCCATAAAATTTTATCTTCTCTATGGCTGCCAGCTCTGAGTTTTTGAGGTCATGAACTGCTGGGATTTTTTAGTCTTGCATTGTGCACTGCATGCATTTTAAAATGCACATAATTCCACTGGAATTCATCTTTCTCTAAAAGTTTTTTTAGTGATTTCAGTCACTTCCTTATCTGCTCATTATATAATTTCCTTCTGTTTTTTTCCCCTCAATGTTGAACTGAATTCAGAAGCTACGTTGGTGTATGCTTAAGGAAAGCTGAAGTCAACACCTGGAGGTGGCAAGTAAGATTGATCTGCCCAAAGGCAGACACCTGCATCTCATAGGATCCATCTTATTTCAAAGTGGACATCTGACATATGTATCAGATAACTCATCTGCTGTAAGAGTCTATTTTTTCTCCTTTCATTAAAAATGACACATAAATTACTAAATTAGGTAGTTTCATCTATATTGCGACTTTCTAAACTAAAAAAAAAATCACAAAACAACAAGAAAAAACAGGTATGGGGAAAGTAAGTAACAAAGCTGGAGATCATATAGAACTGAGGAATTATTTTCTAGATAAACTATCTGCAAATAAAGGACGTATGCAGAATACATCTACATGTCCCATATTCCCATACAATGTCTTCAAAGACTTTCAAAGAATTGCTGATACATTATTCCTGACATAGTAATCCCATGTCAATATCTAATTCTTTACTTTGTTCTCACTCCCAAAAAAGGTCTTTGCTTTCATATAAAACATTCATTAATCCACTTTTCTATTACTCTAAGCAGTTGAAAACTATGCAATTATAACCCATCTGTTTTGAACTCCTTGTGAAAACTAATTAGGGAGCATAATGTTTATTTCCCCATGGACAAAGCACTCACAAGTGTAAGTTTTAAACAGTCAAATCAGGACCACTGCCATTTCTGTCTCTACATTTGCACTAGCAGGAAGAACACATCTCATAAATATGATGTTTTTCCGAATGACATGCTTTCCTAATCTGAAGGCCTGCCTCCCCTCAGACCTGCCATAAATAACCTTGGCTCATTTTATAAATAGTCCTTTGTATAGTGCAACCAAAGCAAAAAAATTGTTTCCAAGTAATTTACTTCAGAATCATGATGGTTTTATTTTGATTTGACAATATTAAAACATCCTTATGCTCTGCCTTTTGGTGAATAGGATATTTATTATATTGCAAAGAGGCTGAATTAAGTTTTAAGCACAAAGGGAGCAGAAGAATGAGTCTTGTGTCCAACCATTGACCTAAGCACTAGAGGCGTGTTTTCCCTCTCAGAGTTTTCTTAATGGGGCAGTGGCAGCCAGTGGAGCAGTAACAAACAGCTGGGCAGCCACGACATCTTAGGCCACTGCAGTTCTTTGTGCTGTGAACACAAGCTGAATCTCTATGCCCAAAATAAAGACATTTTTTAGAGCAAGGCAGCTAGCAAGAATTTGAGAACAGGATGAAAAAATCATGGGGATTCATCATGAGATGAAAAGGTGTTTTATCACCGCTTTCTCAATGCAGAAATGAATTTCAGGTTGAATATTAACTAAAGGCTTTCTTTCTGGCAACAATTTTTATATTACTTCCCACACCTAGTACTTGCTCCCAGCCACACCATACACTCTATATTGCTTTTTGAGATAACATGATGTAGTCTTTACCTATAGACCTGACACAGCCATGAAATGTTTCTAACCCCTCTCTTATGGAATGGAGGAGTCCTTGAAAACAGCTGCTTTCTTTTGCTTGATTTTGTTTCTAAGCATAGTAAAAGCATATGTCAAGCATTAACTAAATAGAGTTTCTTGAAACTTTTCATTGTTCAGTCAGAAAAGCATGAATTACCATTGAATGTGATTGCTTCTGCTCTAATGTCTTTAAATCAATTTTATTTCCTCAACCTTGGATCATTACTTTGTAATAGTCATCTACCTTTAACTCATTAAAAAATTGCTGCACTTTTCCTCATAAACATGAATAATACTAACTGATACTTTAGCTACCTGAACTATCTGTATATGCTCCAAAAACAGTGGCATGTTATGACTTGTTCTCCGTTGTATTTAGGGAGCTCTGCAAATGTTGTCATTTAGAAAGACTATATGGAGAATGGTAAGTATATGACTGGGAAGCCACTATTAGCCCACAGTCACCACCTAATAGCAAATACTTTTTTGTTCTGTCTACAATGTTAGCTAATTATTTCATTTTTATTGTTCAATACTGTCTTAGGCATTCTCCCTCCATTTTAGTTTTATATTCTGGAAATAATCATTATTGCTAAAAATCATTCAGATTTATTACTATATGCACTTACACATACTGTACATTTAACCTTGTGTTGATATTTAGGCTTTCAGTCATCTAAAATAGTCCAAAAATGCTCTGGCCCAAGGGTATAAAGCCATCATTTGACAATATTCTGGCTTTAATGGAAATATGACTTAGGCGGTTTCCATCCCAACCTGATCAGTGTTCTTCCCTCCCTTCAGGTTATTTTGACACAGATGACCATGGACTAGGCAGTAATTGAAAAGTAACCTTTCCCTGACCTCCAAAATAGAAGAAAGGTCTTTTTTTAACCTGGATCATTCCATGGATTTTATTTGCTTCTTGACCCCTCAAATGTTGCACTGGTAAAACAGAATATTAAAGAGTTATTGAATGGAGCCTACCAGAGGCGGGAAGGAGGTATGAAACCCATCAACTGATCTCATTGATTTGAGTGACAGTATTGTGGAATTATGACCTCAGTCTAAGTCCTGAGACAAGTGGAATTCCTGCTTGCAACAAAGTATATTAACTGTTATAATTCTGATTTTCACTGTCATGTTTTGTCTTCCCTTTAGACCAATCATATAATTCCTAAAGGAGATACATCAAGTCATTAGAAAAGTGGCATGGGGGATGAGAGATCAAGTTTAATTTTTTGCTCTGTCGCAAATGTTCCACTCCTTTAGAGACAAGCTGAAATTGGCTCCTTAATTTTGAAATAGTTTCTTGGCAGTGGATGAGGTGCATTTAGGGTGGTGCTGCATTGATGTACTGACAGGATGATGCTGAAAGGATAATTTCTTCAGTCTTCCTGCCTTTCTGGGTAAGCTTCTTGTGGCTTTAGCTGCATAAGGGACTTATACACCAAGACTTGTGTAAAAGAAGCAGAAATAGAAAAACATCAGAAGGTGGACTGGCATCACCACTTTTGCCAGCAATATCAAATCAATTTTCCATTAACATTAAACTATGCCTTTGATTACTCATTGATAAAATGGGAATAATAACACTTTCCTTTCTGTGTCATGTCAAAATCCATTATGTGTTTATCAGTTACAGGGGCCAGTAGACAGTATCTAAAATATATTTTACTAATGAGATTGATAAATTAAATTATGATTCTCTATGATTTTGTCCAGTGGGTTTGTTTAAAAATTAATCTATTTCCCTCAATAATTTTGTTGTTTAACAATCTGTGATAACTGAGGTTCATATTGCAGTTTGTGTGGAGGTGGACATAGGTGAATTTGTAGCATTGGTGTCTCTGAGAAGACACTGACAGAAAGGATATGTGAGCTGAATTCTGCTTCCTCTAATCCTGAGAACCTCTTCTTCCCCACCAAATTCTGTGCCTTCCCCTTGCCTTGCCCTGCCATCCAGGCTGAGAAGATGTCACTTTATGTTGTGCTTGTTTACTCCTAATGAGTCAGATTGATGACTGTATAGTCTTGGTCATTTGTGCCTTTGAAAACATAATGCAGAGAGACAATGTACAAAATCTGACTCCAAGGTGAAGATATATTTATAATTCTAGATCTCTTCACATTATTGCATCTTTTTATCTCTTATTATTCGGGTTCACATAAAAAATTCACCAATTTTCTGCAAAATAATATTGCTAATGGAAGAGTTTCAAGATTTTGAGTTTCAAGATTTCAAATTCCAAGTACATAAACTACCAAAATTTTTCCTTCAATTTTTCCTTCTTATCCTTACGAATGGATGCTTTCTCTCTACTTTTCTTCCTTCATCATCTAGTTATATTAAAAATCCTTTTGGACAAATGTCTTCAGTAGATACATCAGAGTCCTTGAGAGAAATGCCTGGAAAATTAGTTCCATGTACCTTTTAGGAAATCTTGCTAACAGCTGCATTTTTCCTTTAGAAATAGTTTCAAAGGCTACATAAAAACCCAAAGCCAAATGAGGCAAAGTTTAAGTGAGAAAACATGTGTGTAATATTAAGCCAAGAAAAGGGAACAGTTACTTTGAGAAATCCAGACCTTCCTTTGCACTGCTTTTCAGAGAACATATTAGGAAGTATAGGTCAAATCTTCATTTGGTGTAAATGTGTCCAGCTCTGCTGAAATCAATGAAAGTTCCTTTAAATAGTTGGACTCTGGATCTGGCCAACATTCAGATTTTCAAATGTATATCAAAGAACTGCAAATACCTTAAAATGAACTGATTATATTCATTTCCTATTTTGTACTACTAGGAATAAAATACTTAACTGTGTACTGAGAATTAGACACTTTGAAAGTATTTAGATAGCACATAATGGAAAACAACAAACATTTAAAGGATATTAAAATAAAAAAGATACTTTATACTTGCATCTGATGACCCTTCCATCCTACTCTACCTTGATATTTGAATGAAGAATGATGAATGAAGCTCTAACTCTATTTTCTCTCCCTGTATTGAATCTACTTCTTTCTGCCTGGAACTCTGCATCCGAAGAACTGGGATGGTGTCGACATCATTAGAGACAGGACTTGGTATTGTTCAGAGAGAAAAAAAGAGCTGCACAAATTATATAAGTGATTTCCCAAGACAAGGTTAAGAGAGACTGTAAATCAGTTTGTAATTTGGTCTCAAGACTGCACAAAGACAGATTTTTAAAGCATTGCCTCATTTTTCACACCTTTGTTTTCAAGCACAAATAAAGTCTCTGTTTAAAAGAGAGACTCTCTATTTTTCTTCACTTTGATTCATTTATGTGAGCAAAGTCAAAATTATCAGAAGTCAGGATTCTCTCCTCAGTTCCAATCCAGGGGGCAGGATACAAACTCAACATGCTAAAACAAGGTGGCTCTACTGTTGTATCTCTCCCACCCAGCAGCAGACAAAAGACAGCAATCAAGGCCATTGTCTTTGAGTAGCAGCTCTACTTCTAAATTTTAAATTTTTATTTTTCAAACTTTATTGACTCAGACTCACCTTGGGACAGTAATTAGAACTGGTTCAATATTAAACTTTTGCAAACCTGTCTTAAAGATATCTAGTTTCTTTCTAAACTTTCTTTTTCTACCAGAAAAAAATGACAAGTTTTATGGTGTAAAAATAAAAAAAAAAATAAAAAAAAAAATAAAAATAAAAAAACACAACAACAACAACGAAAATACCCCAAAGATTTGTAGTTCATAATATGGTTAAAAAAAAAAAATACTCCACCTTGAATTTTTCCTCTATATTCTAACACCTCATACTTCTGGCTCTAGTTTTCTCTGTTTTTCTTGGCTGTTTTTCTAGTCTTTCTACAGCATTACTTTCCCCTGGAAAATGCTGGGGATTTCACATCATTCCATCTGCCAAAATAATCAGCAGCTAACCTAATGTGCACCTTGAAGTGCCATCCTAAAACTAAGCTTTTAAGTTAATCTTTACAAAAATCTACAATCTCCAAGTCCTTGGAAATTTGCCTTTCCAGCTATATTTTAATTGAAATTCAATCAAGAAGATCGAGGATAAAAGGAAAAAAAATATCTAATGTGCAAATTGCAATCATAGGATCATGGAATCATTAAGGTTGGAAAAGACCTCAAAGATTACCAATTCCAACCCTATGTAGTAACTTCATCTCCATAGCAGTCCAGAAACAGGGCTGTGAATTCCCTGTGCCACCAGAAGCTTTCCCAGTGGGCAGTGCAGGAGCCTTAATGTCTGGGGAATTGGAGAGCAGGAGAATCTGGAAGCCAGAGTCAAAGAGACTTTGGCTGTGTGCCTGGAAGGCTTCCCAGAAGATGGAAGTTTCTGGCAGGGTTGCCTTGGGTGGATATGCTAACAGAAAGCTGAGCAAATCTCCATCTGAAATCCACCTGGTGGTAATCAGAATTGATTTTCTGCAGTTAAACATCTCGGATATTTTCTTGGGGTAATAATTGAGATGCATCCCTGCCTTCTTCCTGGGATGTTGGCTCTGCACTGCAGCATTTTGGCAGCTCTGTGTGGAGGTGTGTGTGCAGGTCTCAGAGGGCAGCAGAGCTCCTGCCACGGCTGGCCCCAGTGCCCTGGGGCCATAGGAATGGGAATGTTGACTCCTTTTCCCGCTGGCTGACTTGGCAGGAGAGAGTCAGAAGGGAAGAAAGATTCATCAGATGTTTTTTCAGGGTGCCTCATGGTAATCAGGTAAGGAAGAAGAAGGAAAATAGGAGAGAAAACTAAAAGGATTGACTGTAGCTCTGGAGGGTTCAGTTAAGCATGACAGGATTCAGAGAAGGCAATAGAAAATTGATATTCTAATATGAAGTGAGGGTAGTCTTACTCTTTTCCTGAGGAATCTCACCATTGCCTGACCAGAATAAAGTAGCTCATATCTTTTACTTTGACAGGATTTATCACTTGAAGTAGTCCTCAGCACCTGGCAGCTGTAGAAGTCAGGGTGACAAGGTGGCCTCCTGCCTGCCTGGGAACATTCCCTGGTGTTTCTGTTTGTTTTCTTGTGTTTTACCCCTAGAAGGTGAATTATAGTGAATACTGAATCAGTATGCTATAAGTGATACAGAGCTGGGTGTAGGAGCAGAAGGTAGAGAAGGGATAGGGGAATGGGAGAAGAGAGCCTCTCTTTTTGCCTTCCTACCATGACTGTTGAACAGGTTAAGAAATGAGGCTCCTGCAGACACTCTCATGCTTTACTTTTACTACACCCTCAAGGTGGTTCTCAGATAAATAAATAAATAAATAGATAGATAAATAAATTAAATAAATAAATTTATTGAATTACAAACTGGAATCTCCAATGAAACCATCAACAGAGAAAATATAAGTGCCTTGATTTCCTTGAAGACAAGAATAGCTCAAAAAATATATTATCAAAGCCGTGCAATGTCTATCTATACTCATTAGATAATATAATATTTTGAAGTAATTTTTCCAAAGCAATTCCTTCTTCACACAGTTTAGGCTTCAGTTCCTTCCTGTTTTCCAGTTAATAAACATTTCCATAAGAAGCTGCAATCTATTTTTACAATCTCAGCAGTAGTTTGAAGTACTCCTAGATGTGTTAAAATGATTTGTGTATTTTTTTATGGCACAAAATTACTGGAGAAGGGTCTGAGATCTGGCTCAAAGGATTCTTGTTCAGGAATTTGGCCCACTGCATTATGATTAACACATTTAGATCTTCTTTACAGAGTTCCCCTGAAAACACCCTGGTCTGGTAAGTTTTGAATATCTCTGTAACTACAGTAAAAGAGAAGTATCAAATAATTTCATTATTTTCTATTAACTATATCACTAAAGTTCATCTTTATTCATGCACCTTGAGGATTTTGAAATCAGGAAGAACCAGAAGTCCTAATCACATTTTTTTAGACAGTATTACATTCTTCCCAGGGCAAGTCATTAAGTATTGTAGTGAGAAGACTCTGAGGTTTTAATCAGATTACTGAGTAAATTGATGTAAAACGCATCAAATCCAATTGAAGTTTCATCTCCCGTGATAGAAGGAACACAAAACCATACTCCAAACGATTTATTTCTAGAAACTTGTATCTGATAAATTTCAGTGTAGTAAGAAGCAGAGGCTTGTTTTCTCAGTGAGTTAAAATTTGCTTGCATAATCAGGAAATGTGCTTGTAAAAGCTAGAAATCAGCAGGTGATGCATTTCAGTACTTTTCCAATATCAGCCATTCTGGAACATACCAACCAGAACCAGAGTAGTTAATGAGAGATACTTCTCTTTTTGCAGAGTTCAGTGTTCATCATGGCATGCATTAAGATGTTGTTGGGAATGCTAAGGTTTAGCAGCCCATCCTATATGTTGACATAATTCTGTTATTGATTTCTGCCACCCTGCACTATCAAGAGCTAATTTCCCATTGCATTCCAAGGACAGCACAGCAGGGACACTAGCACAGAAAGGACACAAATTGAGAGAACATATTTAATTTACTGCATATTATGATACCCTGTGTGCAACTGGGCCCTTTGAGGGGTCACTTCTCTGATGGCATCCCAAAACTGAAAGCAGCTGAATGATCCAAGTAATCAGGAGCAGGTAAGAGAGACTTAATATGTGCTGTTAGGTGAAAAAAAACCCATTGCTACTTGTAGCTCCACTCAAAAATCTAACCTTCAGCTAAGATTAGATTATCAACCATTCAAGTGGCAGTTGCTTTGTGTTGCAAGGAAAAGGGGGTAGTGACCCTCCTCAGGTGGATGCTGGCCAGGGCCCTAAAATTTTTATTCACTCCCAAGACAGTGATGTGTATGCACAATGCTCATGATACTGGGATTTAGGACAATGATAAAGTCACAGTGCTCAGGGAAGAAGGCAGTGTCTCCGGGAAAGTGACTGCTTGAATTCTGGCTCAGGCAAATATTTCAAAACTACAGCAATTAGAAGATTAGACTGGAGATATGATAGGGCTTGTATCTTTTTATTTCTCATTGCACACAGTAGCCAAACCAATGTAGGAAGTGGCACTTTGATAAAGATATCCTGGTTAGTATCTCTCAGGGAAATATAACACATTGGTTTGAAGCAGCTGCAGTTTGGGTTGGTAGTTAAACAGCACAGAGGTGACTCTCCCTGCTTCTGCCCCCTTCATCTCTGTTTTGCTATCTTCCATTACAAGAAAAACACCTCAGAATTTTAATGTCAATCCAGCTTTCTTTAACCAGTTACAAGAACACCTGGTATCAAAAACAAAACTTTCTTCTCCAAAACTGGAAAATATTCAAAATAGAGTCCTGTCTCTTTATGAAAGTGAATGCTGCCAGGGAACTTTTATTTCAATTTTGCTGATGTAGAGACTCTAGACATCTTTATTATTAAAGCATACTAAGTAGCTATCTAGGATGGCACTAAATGGCATAATATCCAAAATACACTTACACAGTGAGCTTTTGAAAGTTTTTTTTGCTTTGTGTGAAAAAAAAATGAATTGATGAAGCAACTCTGAGTACATTTATAAGATAGTTCAGTCTGTAAACTCATATATACAATCTGTAGAGTCCTGTGGAATCTGACATCAGGTATAACGAGGATCGGCAACTGAAAAAATTCTGTTACAAACTCATGAAATAAAAGTATAAAAAACCTATGAGGGTTTTCCAGGCTATGGAGCAGAATCAGAACAGATTGCGTGATACAGCTGTGTTGCCAAAGAGAAAAATCACAGAGATGGTGAACAAAAGAAAGGAGAAGACTACAAAGTGAGGCAACGTGCAAAACCAGAAGGTGTGAAAGAAAACCCAACTAAGCATCTTCAGACTTTGGACACGGCTGAAAAAATAAACAAACAAACAAACAAACAAACTTGCAAAAGAAATGAAACTACTTGGAAGAATATCTGACAGATATATTGTTAGCAAAACTGGAAAATTACTGAAATTTTGATTACTTGTTATATGGCCAGTGCAGATGTAACTACAGTTACAAGGATGGCTGGTCTCATATTCAAAGATATGCATGCCTCTCTCCACTAACTATAAATCAATTCTAGAGGACCACTTCAGGTGAAAATGTCTAAATTGGAGATACAATGAGGTAAGGAGTCTCTAAAACAGGTGCTATGTATTAATGTGGGGATTCCATGAAAACAAAAGGAAAAACAGAATTTAAAACAAAAGAAATTCAGACATAGTAAGGAAAAGAAAAAATCCCTGGAAAGTTAAATATTTCCCGCAAAGAATTACAAGCTAAAAACATTAAGTGTTGTCAAAGAATGTGATTGAAATGGCAAAAAACTACTAGTCCATTCTTATGTGGATAGCTAAGTTTAGTAAGATTGTTATTCTCCTTCCAGGACTAGGCACATCTGCTTGCATACACTGGTGAGAAAATTGCATACTCTTTTTGCCTTCTCACCATGAAGAAACATTATCACAGAAAATGGCATATGATCTCACAAGACTTGTACTTATCAGATATGACATCCATGCTATCATAATGACAGGTAAAGGATTACAATTAGATTTACACTGGTTTAACTGTTCCAAAAAAATGTGTGATTTATGCATATTATATTAACATAAGACACTGAAAGTCATTTGGTATTATGTAAAAAAGGTGTTGGAATCTTCAAAAGGATCCTTTGAAATGCAGAATAAACTAACAGGCAAGGAATAGCAGTCCTCATCTGAACCAAAAAATGTGATTTCAAACCACAGCATAGACATAACTCTGAATTAGCAATTGCCCACTACCAAATTGGGGATGTCCTGTGTCATAGGCTAGGAAAAGCCTGATTTTGTTCCAATCGAGGTCAGTTTTTTTGATTGACAAGCAATTTATCCAGTAGAAGACAAGCTGCGACTTTTGGCAGAATGCTTAAAAAGGCTGGGTGGGGGGGAGGAGCGGTCTCTTCGTCGTTAGGGTGGCAGACTAAGGACAGAGGGGCCGCCGGGGCCGGCTGGCCTCGGTGCCCCCCCCACCCCGGGGCGGCTGCGCCGGGCCGGGCCGGGCCGGGCCCCGATGTTGCTGGAGCCGGGGCCGGCCGGGTCGGAGCTTTAGGAGCCGCCGGGGCCGGCTGGCCTCGGTGCCCCCCCACCCCGGGGTGGCTGCGACGGGCCGGGCCGGGCCGGGCCCCAATGCTGCCGGAGCCGGGGCCGGCCGGCCTCGGTGCCCCCCCCCACCCCGGGCGGCTGCGGCAGGCCGGGCGGGCCGGGCCGGGCCCCGATGCTGCTGGAGTCGGGGCAGGCCAGGTCGGAGCTTTAGGAGCCGCTGTCTCGCGGAGAGGCGGACAGCATGGAGAGAGAGAGAGCTCGGATGGAGTGCCCCTTCGCCCTTGTTCTTCTTTTCAAGCCGAAGAAACCAGCGCACGGCTTCTAAACGACTCAGTTTCCCGCCGCAGAGCCACGTGGGCAGCCCAGCAGCCTGAAAAGTTTAACCTTTCGTTGTGAGCAGATGGATTTTCCTAAACATCATCTTTCTCCGGAAGAAGAACAGTTATAGCGAAGGAACTATGGAAAGACACGGCATAAAGCTACAGTCGGTAAGGGAAGAGTGAAAAGGACTTTAAAGCAAAAGGACAAGGAGTGGCCTAATTTTGGCTGGACATTTCTGGTAAACTATAAAGACTGAATTGGTTTTGTTTCCTGTAACATATAAATGCTTTTGGGGGGATGTAAGGTTCTAGTTAAAAGTGATATGAAGCTTTTTTTTGCTCTTAAAGAAAGAGGAGATTTGTTTTTGGGTCTTGAGATGATTTTGGAAATAGAAAAAGAGAATCTTTGTGTCATACTAGAGGAGGCATCCTTAAACAGTACCCCAGTAAGCAAATATGGCCCATGTGCAGTGTTGAGAGAACTGCTAATGGGTATGGTATGTCTATATAGAACCCAGAGAGACTCCTTTCCTAAAAGAACTGATAAAAGGTTATTTTTAAAATGGTAAAACTGGCTGAAGTTGCAAGTCATGTCTTTTTATGTTGAGTGAAGAAAGGTAAAAAACTTAGAAAGAGAAAGAAAGATGTTTTAGAAGTTTCATTTGTTGTTGTTGTTGTCTTTTTTCCCTTTTCTTGTTGTTTTTGTGTGTATTAATAAACTATCTTTGTAATTTAAAGATAGGCCTGGTTTGCTTTATATTCTTCCAGTCAAATAAAATATAGAACGTGATTAAACCATCACATCCTGTTAGCATTTCCCAGCTCCGATCCTTCCTAATCCTTCTTCCCTCCCCTGTTCTTCACTGATCTGCGCTGTTGTGGTGCCTGACCTGGCCTTCATCAAACTGGAAAACTAAACTAACAAAGAAAAATAACAAGTCAATAAATTGATTTAGTTAAAAAAATGCCTGAAGAAAATTAATAGACGTCCTGAGCTTCCTCCAGAAGCAGACATGAAGAAATGGCTGTGGAAGAACCACAGACCCAGCCAACATGTTGGGAAAGTGCTGACTGGAGTGTTAGAGTGACCAAAGACTGCAGCCATCTCTCTTCAGACATCTACAAGCCAGGGGAGCCAGTCTAGGGACAGATAGAGCCTTGACATGTACTATAAAGGATGGCATATTTTTTCCCTCTGGAAAGGGAAGATGTAAGACTAGCCACAGATGCAATGAGAGAATAGATTTTATTGATCTAAACTGGTGGTGCTAACAGCCAGACTAAGTGATGTTTACAAATCTTTTCTTCCTCACAAGTAGCCTCATCTTTTATCTGTTTATTTTCACTTTAATGTTGTGACACCTTGTTTTTAAAATTTGTCTCAGTGTTTTCCCAAGTGGCCTCAAAGTCATATCTGCTCTTATCTAAATAAGGCTAGGTCTAGGGCTGAGAAATTGCCCCAAACTATCCCTATATCTGCCTGGTTAGCATAAACCTTGGCATAGTTTTAGAGTAGGCAATTTTTGAGCACAACTTGGGGTTTAAGAACAGTGGGGGCCACTTAGATGTCTACAGCTCTTCAGACTAAAGGTAAAATATTGAGGCTATATGGCAACAGCCCTGCCAAAGGGTTGTGATTAGGTCAGGATTGGTGACTGTGATCAGTTCTCCTCAGTTTGTTTGATCTACCAGCACAGACACAGGCCACAATTTCCCCACACAGTTTAGAGGTCTGGGTTTGTGCCTGTGTACCTGAAGCTGTCACATAAAGGAAATACCAAGGCTTAACTGTGCCATTATTCCTTGCAGAAAAGTGTGGTGCATGAATTTCTTTGCAAAGTTGCCATACCTGTTTGGACCAAGAAACTTGGGTTGATGCATTGTGTGTGGTTGGCTGTTAAGGACTTTGAGATGCAAGCTGAAGTGCAAAGAATTTGTGCATATATGTATGGAAAGTCAGAGGAAATAGTAGAGGATTATAACTCAGAGTTTTTGCAGAGCACACATAAAATCATCCAGCATGTCCTAACTGTTTTCTGTCTCTGGAATAGCATGTCCTGAAAAAAATATAACCTCCCCACCTTGATTTCTATCCCTCTCTTGGCCTTAAGGCTCCAGTAGTATTTGCTCTTGTTGATCATGGGATATAATTCCTCCTCTCTTTTCTCCACAGATTTTTTTCTATGTCATCTGTCATTCTCTATGTACCTGCTCTTCTCCTGCTTCTGATAAGTTTTGACTCTCAATTAAATTAACTAATTTAAATACTTTCTAAAAAATGGAGGGGTGTGTAAATCCAGCTGTTTCCCAGTGTTGGAAGGGACCATTCTCTTTTTAGACTCTCTGCCAGTTTTACAGTTCTGTACTTTTCATGGATGACCATGTCTCCTGGAAAGAACAGCTTCTTAAATTGAGACAGTGGAGCTTTTCAGATCCTACTTACGTGTCTAGTTACATTTAATATTGTACCAATATATCTATATTGACTATAAATGCTTCAAGACAGGATTTTGATGGACATAGGACTTATTGCAAAATCACATCTTAATATTTTCAGTTTGTGAATTAGATTATTTGGAGTGAGTGGGTAATGATGAATGCAGAGGGCAGTTTCCCTGGGAAAAAATAAAACCCTGGAAAAATGCTTTAAGAAACACTGGAAAAAAATGCCTTAAGAAACCCTGTTCTCAGTGCCATAAGCAAAAGGCTTATTGACACGCTCTCTATGTGAAATTGCTACTAGGAAGTTCCCAGTTCTCTGTGTTATCATAGGTTGATTTTTGGTGCAAGAATTTTAATGTTCTTAATCATTGTCCCCCACTGGACCCTTCCCTCAGACCCCACCTTAACTCCCCACCCAGAGCAGGTGCATAAGTACTGCTGTTCTGACCCTAGACTCCCCTTTGGCATTTTGCCTTTTGCCCCTTGTTACTGCCTTGATCCAGTTTGCTCCAATACAGTGGACACCTTATTGTTTGTTATTTTTGTATTACTAAAATTATTTTTTGGACAATGGATTGAAGCTCTCTCTCTCTCTCCATTTAAGTCTCCATCCAGCTGAGTCCCGAGGAAACTCAAAGGAGTCTGGGAGTCTGGGCTCAGACCTCCAGAAGTTTCAGATGCAAATCTGTTATTTTTCTTTTTTACTTTACTTTTTCCAGTACATTGCATTGTATGTGGCTTGGAGTTGTTGTTTTTGCTTTATTGACTCTACTACTGTTGGTACCCACAAGTAGCTGAAAGTCATTGTGTCCTGTTCTGCCAGTCCCTTTCATAGGCCATGAAGGGGGACAAGTATAAGGGGAACCTATACATTTAAAAGCTCAACACTGTCACTGTAACTAAGTCAAAGTTCAGCAAAAAGCAGTGTTGAAGTCACTCCTACCGTAAAGAGAAGCAGCTCTCCAAGACTTTCTTTCCCCATTTCCTCACTAGTGTATGTTGCACAGTCATTTCACACTGCAGATGTGTGTTCTGAGCAGTTTAGGAGTTGCTGGTGGTACACTGGATTTATTTACAACATTTTAATTAGAATTCAAACAAACTGCATACTTTTTCCATTTGACAAGCACATGAACTGTTTAGGCTTACAGCTAGTTTGCAGCACAAATATTTGCAAAAAAACTCTTATTCCAGCATCAGCAAACATATCCCGTTTCCAAATGCTAGATGGATATGTACATCCCCAGGAACCAAAAGCATTCAATGTTTCTTATTAGCATTCTCATAAACTTGATGAACACATTACAGAATCAAGTTGGACAAATACTAAGATTCTTTATGTTTCTATTATAATTTTCTTTTAAATATATATTTATGAGATCATGAGTTTACAAGACAACTGCTTTGAAATATCAAATCCTAGCATGAAATTTTCATTAGTACAACACAGCCTACAGTTGAGTATTAACACACACAAAAAAAGAAACATCACAAAATTAAAACACACACAAAAAAAAAAAAAAAAAGAAAATATCCTACCATCATTTCACAGCATTTCCAAAACAGTTTGGTATTCATTTATGAACTGACTCTTAATGTACTACATTTTTCTGTGCTCCTGTAAATAAGGGGTTTGTAGTCTTTTCAAGGAAGAGCTGAGATTAGTATTTCTTGATGATTATCTTCTTGTCAGACGTATCCCTTCTTCCATTTCAACCTTTATTTTTCTCTGTAGGAGTAAAAGCTTTGTTGTTTAAACAACAAAGCAGAAGTAACAAAATGAAAGCTCTGCCCAGCCAGAATATTTTTCTAAGAGCTGTGTTCTTCTGCCATTATTCTCAGATATTGAACTGTAGAAAATTTTAGAATGTAAAACCAAACAGGCTGTGAGTGTGGTTTCTTTACAATTTGGATTGTTGCCATTTCCTTATGATCTCTTCTTTAAAGAAATAAAAACAATGACATTTAAAATCCATCACAAGGGAGCAAAGTGGCTGCATATATTTGCCTACAAATGTCTTACATAGATACACTGTTCTTCAAGGTATTCAGTGTTATTTACAATTGAGAATAGCCTATGATACCTAAAGTAAACTGCAGCATAATGACTCGTACTTATGGGACACTCAAGGCTGGATCACCTATCTGAGTATCCATGAATGAGTGTCTTCTGTTAAAAACTAATATCAATCACAAACTTCTGATGAGCCACCTATTCAAAACATAAACTTTAGGTTTGCTAAAATACTGAGTCAATGCCTCATTTCAGTGCAATTCTAACATTTCTTTAGTCTCAGGTAGGATTTCTTCTCCTGAATTGTGAGAAAACCATGGTATATTTCCAAGTCAGGATTTTTCTGTGGAACCACCGCAAAAAAAACACCACATCTTCTGTTCTGTCAACAATTACAAAATAAATTAAATAAATTGCAAATTAAATGTGTGTGACAAGTTCAATTATTTTCCCTGTCTCTTCAACAAAGTATTGCTTCTCCTTTGCTGGATACAGGTTTATCTCCAGAGAACACACAAAGAATCACATCAAGCAAAAATAAGGCCAAATTCTGAAAGCAGTGATTCCTACATTCTAAGCCAAAATAGAACTTCTGTTAGACATTTTTCTTCCATCAGAATCTTTTTTCCACGCATGAAATGAACTATTACATTTTTGGAATGAGGAAATAAACTCAAAGCTAACATTAAAAGGCTTGCAGAAACAAATATGAACCTGGACACGCTGCCCTGAGGATCATATCCAATTCCTCTCTGTAAGGATGCTTTTACAATTCAAAGCATGCTATGGGTTTTTTTAATATGTAATTTGATGTTATATTGTCATGCTGAAAAACATTTGCAATGTATAATGATGTAAGAGGCCAGCTGGCCGCTAATGGTAACAGCACACTTTACCAGAACTCCCATCAGAAGGACTGTTGAAGGCAGATGGCCCCTTTTCCCCAGCTTTACACTGTTAGAGATCCTACCAAGGACAGGCGTCCTACAAACCTCACAGTAATGAGAAGAACATTGCTTTATTGACTATAAAGCTTTCCTGCAAATAAGCTTGAAAGCAATATGTGCTGGAGAGCACCAGTGGCACGTATGCTCATAACCAAAATAGAGGATTCTGGATTGAAGCTTTGTTAAATGACTTTAATGTCCTGCAAAACTTTTTGGAGAAATACTGGATTGGTATTCAAAACTGCTATAATACAGAAAGCTACTTTCCTGTCTTTAATTAGAGAGAGGCACAGTACCAATTATGGCCGTTAATTATTGTGCATCCTCTCATTTCATGCCCATATACTGCAAGGAGTTAAAATACAAACATAAGGGGGAAAATGATCCAGACTCAGCTGATCATACAGAGATTAATTTTGATGAAAGGGTTGTTGTTCTACAGTTTGATAGCGCAGATGCACATTTTCCCTGGGTAACAAAGGTTTATTTAGTTATGCTTCTTTTACTTTTGGGCTATCAAAAATAATATTGTTGTGGTCTCAATTTCTTTTTGTCTTACAACAGCTAAAAAGTATAGAAATAGTATGCCATATTTTGTATGACTGACAAGTGCTATTTAGCTTTGTGGTGATAGCAGTTTTGTTCTTTCAGTTTTTGGTGTTTTTTCCAATGTGTTTTCCAGTGATTTGTCTGTCAAAGCCACAGTATTCCTGCTTAAACCACTATCTTCATAGCAAGTGGATTTTGTCTTCTCACGCTCCAGTTACCTCCTTTTTAATACAGGAGAGGGAAAACCAGGCAGTTTTCTAAATCCTACTCACCAACAGCTTCCTTTGAGCAAAGATAGTCACACGTACAGATCTCTGTTATTATGATGTTATATGTACATATGAACTAAAAGAATGAATTAATTTTTACTGGAGTTATTCTGAGGTTCTTCTGTTTGTTTTGCCTAACTCATGTGATTAGACAGAACTTAGGGTTCCATGGGCTATTTTCTCTAGGAGGAAAAATTGTTAGCTATTTCTTTGAGGCATAATCCTTCTTATTTACTAACACTGATAAATTATGTTCCGTAGAACCCAAGAGTAAATTACAACATAGGGTAACATATTTTATCACAATTCCTACTGCCTTTCTTTTGGTACGTAACCTCTAAGGTTTTTGTCTTGTATTATCACAGTCTTATACTTTTTGCAGCCCTTTTGTACCTTTGTCACTGCTGGAATTCTGGGCCTTCATTGTTTAAGAGGTGGGTATTTTGTCATTCTTTTCCTCTGCTTATTCTGTTTAAAACACTGAGCATCTTCACAGATGCTTTCTAATAGATTGGTTGTTTTATTTTTAGTTTTGACCGAAGATCTATAGTATTCCTTTAGTTGCTTTCACAGAGAAACTTAATGATTCTTGCAAGGGGGGATATTTGCTTTGTATTCTTTTGTTCAGTAAGGATTAACTTAGTGCAGAATATTTGCTGGACATCAGTAATGAATGCTGTTACCTACTGTGGAGCATACATAGTTGAGATGAAGGATGTGCAGTCTTCAGTGTAGCACTCCACGGACTGGGGAGTTTGCAGAAAGCTGTGAACACATCTCTGGAAATATTTCCACCAAAGAAGATTGCAGATTCATCATTTTCCTGTAGCCTGCCCTTTGTCCTACCATCTTTCATAAAAAAAAAAAAAAAAAAAAGATTTGAATCTGAAATGAAGTTTTTTAGTTTCAAGATCATCAAAATACTTGATTCACTTCAGAAATTTGATTTTTTTCATACACTTTTCAGTTCACTGAGATGTGGATTTTAACAACTTGACCACACAGTGGAATTTTCAGATTTTCCAAGATGTTGGGGAATCAAAGGCCAGTCAATCCCATAGTGTTAGTTGAGGAAATAAGAGTCAGAAGATTCTGTCTCCATTGATTTCATTGCTTAGTTCTCATGTACAGGTTCATGTTCTATTTGATTGCAGGCAGACTTGGGACAAACTTAGTTCTTCATCCGATGTCCATGTTGTGAATCAGAATTGCAGCATTGACCCTTTCCACGCAGAAAATATCTTGAAAAAGGAAGACAGATCAAAAACTACCCTAAGGCAATTTATGTTGTTAAAAAAGCCCCCTCTTGGATATTTAGTCTCCAGTGACTCTGGTCAGTATTTTGCAATTGAGGAGTTTCACTTAATTTCTTGGTGAGATTCCTCAAGCATGTAGTAGCAGTGAACATGAAAAACGTCAATGGAGGCAGCTTCAGAAATACTAGACCTTAGAGATTTTAGATCCTTTATGTGGCTTTGCATTGCAAACCCTGTCTTCGTTCTTTATGACAACATGTTGACTTAGAGTACTTGGCAATGCTTTATTTTACTTTTTTTTTAACTTTGAAAATTTCTATTGTGAACATTTCTTAACATCTTGGATATGCCACAGCATGTGGTTCTCCTCCTGCAGGACCCTTGGTCCATCTGACTTTGTATTTTGACTTGTGCACAGCCCAAGTTGCCTGGAAATTGTCTGGTCTAAACTAGCCAATTGGACATTTTTAAAAGCAGTGAAAAGAGCAGGTACCTCAACAGGGTGAAATATTTCACCTGTGTTGGAGATTCTTTCTAAAATGAATGAACTTGGGTGTGGAAAGATTCCAACCCTCCCTCCTGATCATAAAGAGAATTCAAGGAATTATGTCAGGGAAGGCACCTAATTCTTATGTAGCTAAAGAACATGAATCCTACCTTTCCTCTTCTGTTTTTTATGAGAATGTAGATTTTACCTGCCCCAGGTATTTAGATGTTTCTTAGGGTTGTTACGTGCTGCAGCTTTGGTCTTTGCAGGGACCTCTTTATGGTCATCATGATTCGAACAATACTGATATTGATTTTTATATCCTGAATAAAATAACATCTCATCTTTTACAATTTTGAATGTTCTTTCTCCTGAAAGCATCACAGTGTTTATTCTTTAGCATCAACCCATGTTGCTTGCCAGGCTGGGTCAAGAAGTGGTTGTGATTCCAAAAACAACCCTTGTAACAGGTATGATAGGGATGGGGAAGGAGTTGCTCAAGGCAATGGTGATTTCCTCATGATATAAGCTCCCAAAATATGCATCATATAATGGGATGATAGTAATGAGAGTCTGAGACCTACCTGCTTCTCCAAAATCCATTCCATGCAAATCAACATACAGGACTAAAGTAAAATTTAATTAGATTTTTCTTGATGGTTTTGTTGGTATCTTGAGACTGCAGAGCACCTTTAGACAACGACCAGGTTCCCTTTGAACTATAGATAGACATGGTACTTTGAGAGCTGTAAAAGGACTTTAATAATTAAATGCAAGCTCCTAGCAATACTTACTGCTGTGTTTTTGATATTCAATTTCCAAAGCCTCTTTTATGAAATGCCTGATATTAGTGATGAATCAGGTGTTGTTTTCCCAAAGAATTATTTTCCATTTTCATCACTTTATTGACGAGCAGAAGAAAGAACTGTTATTTTACTACTTAGAAAGGAATCTTAGATCATATTTAGAGAAAACAGTGTCTGCTACTGTTCATGTGAACTGACCTGTGTTGGTCCAAGTGGGTATTTCTCAGCCATCTTCCTCATTGCTACTCTGCAAGAGCAGCACTGTATAGAGAAAGGAGCTGCACCTGACTCACTGCACCTTTCAGCTTTATGTATTTAGCTCAAGGCTTACCTGCTCACCTGTGAACTGTGGCTGGTCAGAACTTGGTACCTAAATTGCTTCAAATTTACTCAGCATGCAAGAAGTCAGAAGAGGAGGGAAGAAGAGGTGTTTGTTTCATCCTGGTTTAGCCTTTCACCCAATATCTCAGACTTCAGGGTAAGATGTAGTTAGGCCAGATACCTGAAGATATGATAAGAGTGTTAACTCTAATTTATGATATCAGTGTTGTGTCCCTCCACAATACAGTGCTCCAAGTCTGGAGCATCCTGGGGGTTAAAACTAACAGTTATCGGTTCAGTTAGTTTTCAACAATAGAATTCAATTCAGTAACCAAGAAGAAAACTACCCCAATAACACCTAAATAAATAAATAAATAAAAAGGATCAGTTTTCCTTAGGATTAATGAACTGAGTTTGTTCAGTGAAGAAAGGCCCAGTGATCCACTGGAGTCAGTGCAAGAGGAGGAAGAGGTTGGCAAGAAAGGGAAGTGAGCACAGGTGAAGGGATGATGAACAAAGTTCAGGTAGACAAATTGTCACGTGGGGTCAACCACCTTGTGTAGCTATATCTTCAGAATGTTTAACCCTGGTGGGTACTTTGATTGTAATCCCGACGGGTCCAAGATGCCGTGGGAATTTTTTAAACTGAAAATATTTTAATGTTTCATTTGAAAATACAGTCTCTGCTACTGATATTCTGACTGGCTAAGCCAGCTGTGTCAAGCTATGTTGATATTTCCAGGGCAAAAGCACTTCCCTCACCCCTCAAATATTAGATGTCCCACTGCCAGTCATTTGTGAGTTAAACCAGTTTGTAACTTCACAGAAGCAGATGTTTATGGTATGTGTTTACAGAAAGAAATTCAAGAATATTTTCATGCAACAATGTAAAAATAAAACACTCAAACACATCAAATGTCCTTGCAATTTTCTTAGGCTTCATTTAAACAATTGCTGCTTCTTTTTTTTTTTTTCAATAAATAATGCAGCATTTAATATTATGCAGAATATGCAATGAACTAAAATATTTATCACACTGTACTTTGTTATTGGGCTTTTATTAAGTCCTATAACTGTACATTAAAGTAATTGCCTTCTGACTGCTAAGAAGTATGGGAAACTTGGAAATATAAAAGTTTAAGACATATGAGAGAGAGTGGGTTTGGGGATTTTTTTCCCTAAATGTACACATTTGCCAAGATCCTAGCACAGTAGCATCTTTCTGCTTAGAAAAAATTTAGGCTGGTCAAATCTGACTGTAAATCCATAAGAAACATAACTGATATATGGATTTTTTTTGTGGCAAAGCTTTTTCTTCCATCTCTTGATTAATAATCACCTCATATCATATTTTTTTAGATTCTAATAAAAAAGATTTTTAAAAAGAAATATTCAAATGTGACACATATATTGAGATTTACAGTTACTTAAGTGATGTTAGGTTTAGTTTCTCAGTTAAAGTTATAAGTGTAAATTTATAATTAGTTATTTGAAAATGAATAATTTCTATACCAACTTCTATTTAACTTATTAGTTTTACTGTGACTGAGTTCTTCAATGTTTTGAAAAGTTACATGTGCTCAGTGAAAATGTCAAAAATCTTGTCATTTTTTTTTAGCATCATCTTTCCAGTGGGGGCACTGTGTGTGGTGTAAGATGTTTAAAAATTCTAAATTTACTCTATGACAGGATATTTGTGTCTATAAAAATGGATATATAATATGCCTGCATGCATTTGTAGCTTTTCTAATTTCAAAGCCACTATTCTCTGATCAAGTTGAAAACTAAATAGTCAAATCCATGCTTTAATTTAAACAGGGAAGTACCTGGGCTGCCACATGTGTGCCTAACAACAGAGGAGGCCCTGTATCTTACAAAGAAGTATGAAATAAAATGTAGATGGAAACCCATATTTGAACCAAATATTTTTCTTAATAAAATTCTTCTACAGACAACCTTATTATTAAAAAAAAAGTGCTGAAGTTTTCTAATTTTATTAATAATATTTTTTCCACAGATTTTAAGCTGTTTTGAAATACTGAGGCAATTTTGCTCACATAACTTATTAAAATTTTGCTGTTCTGCTGAGGTCAGTGGTAGCCTATATGAAGGGTTATTTCATTATATTGTGGTGTCTGCCTTATAGAAGAAATTTGTGCAAGAAGCTTGTGACTGAAATATGTTGGTAATTTTGATTCCAAACTAGTTCAAGTGTATCTGAGTAATTTTGAATAACAGTCAGCTGTGATACTTAATGGCATTTAAAATTATTTCTCATGTCTCATCTTTGTAGAGGAAAAAATGGACAATGAAGCTTTCAATATAGAAAACTAGAAATTAGGAACTATTATTATTATGATTATTATCATCATCATCATCATCATTGTTATTATTATCAATGTCACCCTAGTAGCCGATAACATAAAAAAAATTCAATTATCAAAAGCAGAAAGATAATAAACAACAAAGCTAAAAATATTCTTCAGGTGTAGCTTGTATCCCACAAGTCAGTTGGTTTGAACTGTGAGTAAAGGTGGAAGTGTATGTATTGCTCTGTTATTAATCAACATTCAAGAACAAACAAATCATCTGCCAGGTGTCATGCTGTTTCTTAGAGGACTGATTTTTATTAACTTTTGAGTCCTATTAAGTACCTACATTATCCAGTGCTCAGAGAGAAGCTGTTACAGTTTTTGTCAGGGCACTCCATGTTCTCCAGTCCAGCCATGTGCCTTCTGTGCAGAATTCAACTCTGAGACCACAAGGTGTAGCAGCACAACGTGCAGCACCATGCACACAACTAATGCCATCTGGGACTGCTAATGAGGGATTTCACAGTTCAGAGGATGCTGCTCATTTGCATCATCTGTTGGGGGGATGGCAAAGATGGGAGGAGACATTTTATTTCCAAACCGAGTTATTTTGATTAGCTTTCTTAGCTCAGCCCAGCTGAATTTTCCACAGGAATTGTTGCCATCTCTTGGATGCCATCAATGGGGTTTGACATCAGGTGTGCCATGAGGAGCCCTTGCCTGCCAATGCATCACAGCCCCCAGCCACCTGCCTCTCAGCCTGGTTCACAGCCTTGGTAGAGACCAAATGGAAATCTACAACTGACAGATGAGATTTGTCAGGGGCATAAGGGAAATGATTACAAGGCTGGCATTTAAAGTGATGTAAGAAGTCATGTCCATGCCTTACAGTGATAGATGGCTTAAAGAGAGGGACTAGAGTCCAGAGGTAGAATCCATCAATTAAGCAGTGGAAAACTTCTCTCCTGTCTAATATGTCAGGCCTACAACAACTAGCCAAATATTTCAGTTGTTTTATACCCACAGGAAGCCAGCATCCTGAACATAGGAGGCCTGAAGTACATTTTTCCACTTCTTATCTTTAATCAATACCATGACACGTAACGTGACAACCTGGAGCCTTCCACCACCTAGAACTACACATTACTGTGTGAAACCACACACATATGTCATCATATCAGCACACCAGACTTTTTCCTTGTTGTTGTTTCATTTGGCTCCCCAAAGCTAGTCCTTCAGCTTTTCCTTGGAAATAGAAAGAAAAAGAAAATATAGAGATTTCATTGTACCTCTCACTGAAAAAAGGCAGCTGCAGGAATTGAGCATGAGTTCACTATTGTATTTAAGAACATCAGACAACAGGACAGGTAAAGGGTCTCTTGGGTTACTTAGTCTAATCTCTACCATAGGTAATGACATCATATAATCCTTTTTAAAAAGTATTGTCTTAACTGGCTAGGATTTTTTTTTTTTTGCTGCTCTCCCAGAAGACTACCTTAGAATTGAACTACTTTGATTGATAGAAGCTATCTCATTTTTAGCTAAAATTGGTTTCTATCTAGTTTACATCAATTTCTTGTGACAACATTGTTGTCTAGTTTAAATAGATTTTTTTCCCAACCTGAGTAAACATCTCAGATAATTTGATGTATGTGACAAAAATAGGCAGTGCTTTGCTTAAAACTTATTTTTATATAAATAATGAATGTGAGCCTTAAATTGAGCCTTTCAAAAAATTGGATTTAACAGAACATTACCTTCAATTAAACCTTACAGTGCCTGAGCATCATAGGAAATTTTTCTTGGATTTTGTCTTTGTTCTCCAGATTCTTTTTTTCACTTAAGAAATTAAGAAATCCTTTATTCTTTGGACATGTTTAATATGCCTCCTGTTTTTGCACAAGGAAAAAAAATCCAAGAAAATATTGCTTCCTCCCCACCTGCAGCCTGGTGTTTCTCATTGCATGTGAGACTTTAGGTTCCCTGGCCCCCAGTTAAAAAGCTTCTGTAACCCATTTTGTTTCCACAGCTGCTTCCTCATTCTCTAGTACCGAGCCATAAGCATTAAAGAGTAAGAAAAGTCTGAATGAGGAGCACGTTGAGCTCAATCAGCCTTCAATTTTCACCTCAACCATCTAGTAAGTCACAACCAACAATATTCCCAATATAAGTTATGCCTTACACAATCAGTAAGCAAATATTTTTCAAACTTTGTGCTATTTGAATATATAACATATTGAAAAACATGCAGCTTTGCCAAATGATCTATATGTGTGTACAAATAACCTTTACTTGTATTTTTTCTCGTCAACTTTTCAAACCACTGTTTTGTTCTGAATAATGCTATTATTATTAGTTTCTTGGATTTACTTTTCAAAATGATATTGAATTTCTTGTAAGTAAGTACAAGCATTTCTTTATTGTAAGAAACAATATATAAGAGAGAAACAGAAATGAGGAAAAAATGGAAAAAATGAATGATTAATATTTCTTTCATGATTCAGAGACTTTAATGAACTTGGAATTGAATGTATTCTTTATTCCTTCATTTGTTCAATGCCCACTTCTGTACTCTGATGATGCTGTATTCTGACCAAACAAAACAGAAGCTGCAGCTCAAATCTGAAAGAAATAATCTGGGTCAAAATGCGCCCTTTGGTGGAACTCAGATGAAATTTCCACAGTCATTTGCTGTGACTCATTACCACGATTTTTTAGCACCCTTTAGCCTCTTGCCTAAGTTAAATGTCAGAAAGATAGATGTCTAAGCTGGAGCTAGTCATGCCAGAATCCCTTATTATTCAGTGGAAAGAAATAGGTCCTTCCAGGGAATGACTGATCTGGGCATTTAAACATCTGACTTACAGAGGTGCCCTGTCTCCATTTGTGGTAGCTTTACATGCAGTCTGCCCGAGGTGGAGTAAGTACCACTTTTTACAGGTGAGGGTAAGAAACAGAAAGTCTGCTTCTAGAGTACAGCTTTAAGAAAGTATCACCCAGCTTCCAAAGGAGCTGTGAATTCCCCAGGCCCTTGGCAAGGCACAGCATGAGCTATATGTAGAGCTTTTACAAGCAGGCTGTGCTCAGTTGCCCACAGAGCCCATTTATTCCCACTCCATAAGTAACAACTGATGCTTATGCAAACCAGGTTTCTGGGCATCCTGTCTGCTTGTCACTCACAAGGGCAGTGGGAATAGCTGAAAGGACACTTATACTTCAGATAAATACATTTTGGGGTGCCATAAGAACCAATTATATCCATGGTTTCTCACTGACAATATATGCAGGATCAGTTCAGGGAAGGCACCAGACACTGCCTCTGGCAGAAAATGTACATTTCTTGATACTCATATGGGAGCAGCAACATAAATCAATATTTTTACACAGTGATTTTCAGAGATTTGCAGTAGACATGAGATTGCTATGAATTAAATGTGTAAACACTGGAAGAAATTGTAGAACAAAGGATTCAAAAAAGGTCTGCATGTGTAACAAAGAATATTCTTCCTAAGAAACTGCTGCCATTACACTGTTCCTAGCAGTAGGATGGAGTACATGCCTTTGGAAAAGCCTTTGGAAAACAGTAATATGAAGATTAGTTCACTGTTGCAAATCAAAAGATACTCAAAATCTAAGTACTTGACAGTAGCCATCTCTTTTTCTCTTGTGTTGCACACACTAGTGATGCTGCCCAGGCTGTTGAACATGTGTTTTGATGCTTGTGAGCTTGTGAGAGTGCATCTGTGAAACCAACACACTTAAAGATGCTGTTTAATAAAATCACTTTCCCTCCCAAGGGGGTCTCCCACTTAGTTTTGTGAGACTAATTTTCCTACAGAGGAAGTTACTTTCCTTTACCCTTGCCATTTAGTCCTGCTCACATTATTGTTAAATTCAACCTGAAAGCTTCTCACAGGTTCTCCAGATGTCAGCTGCTGATAGCTATTATTTTATGGGTCACCTCTCTCACAACAGCCTAGATTAACCTCTTGTAATTTGTAGAAAATATTTTTGTGGATCACAATTGGCTGTGATTCCCCATGCACAGGCAGGCATACTCTTAATGACTGCTACTCAGTGGCCTGACTTGACACCTAGAAATACCTCTTCATATGTACTGAATATATGGCATCTGTTGGCTTACTGCATTCCAAACTTTGGGTGCTCAGACAGATGCTGAGCTCCATGCCACAGTGCCTAAATTTTATGTTAGCAGAGAGTGGAAGGAATGTTGCAGTGACAGAGGGCTGTGCTGTTGAGCTGAAAACATGCCTCTCAGCCTTCTGCATACATGCTGAAGGTCACATGCAGTCCAACCAATCAAGAGTGGATACCTGCTGACCACTCAGACCCAGAAAAGGGAATAAGGCTCTGTATGATAGATGATTTTGCACTTTTAATACATATATTTGCAAATACATGTCATCTACATAACTGAACAAACTAGCATGGTATTGACATACCATTGTCAATGGCTTGATCAAGGTTGAAAAGATTTGTCAGTCTTCTTATAAGCATGTGTGGAAAGAATAAAGTCTGTAGTGAAAAGAAGAAACTGAGAATTAGGACTTATGGAAACCAAAACAGCTCCAGCTTTCTAAGCTCTCCTTAGAGAGTTTCCAGTTTCTCTCACATGGCTTGCACAGTTCTGATAGGCTGGAAAAGTTGGTCAAAGAAGTTATTTATGCTGTTCTTGGTATATTTTTATCTCTGCTTGTTTTCTGCTTAAGCTTTGGGTTTGAGCATTTATATTTGGCCATTATTTCAAGGCCAAAATTGATCTCCTCCATGAGACGAAGTTCATTTTTGTAAAACCTGCAGCAGTTTTCTTCCCAGAGAGGCACTGCAGGATTAGGTGCTCCAAATTTATATGAGTTAGGTAGCTAAGTAGCTATAGTATAGACAGATGAACTATTGCCAGAATAGCTCAGGACTATAACCAATGATTAATGCCTATACCTCCACAAGTCATTCAGAGAATAAACTCCCCAAATCAGAGCTTAAATCAATAGTATGAAGTTGACAGGATCCAGGAGTGAACTCCTGAAAATTTCATGAAGTTCAGCAAGGCCAAGTCCCAGGTCCTGCACCTGGGTTGAGGTGGTGCCCAGTATCAACATGGACTGGGGGATCATCATGGGACAAACTGACTGAGAGCAAAGAAGATCTTAGAAATACTGCAAGTTGGATGCAGCTTTCAGCAATCTTATCTAGTGAAAGATGTCCCTGCTTGTGTCAGGTGGAGTGACCTAGATGACCTTTAAACTCTTTTCTAACTCAAATCACTTCATGAACCTAACATTGAAGGAAATTCTGATTTAAGTAATAACTAAAGTCTGATGATGATTTAGAATTTTTATTCTGGAATGTGTGTCCATTACAAATGTATTGAAGAAAACATATTTAAACACCAGGTTTTGGTTGTTTTCTTTTTTTTAAAGATCACCCTTAATCGATTGTGACTGTTACATAGGATTTAGGAAATTCTATGAATTTCTGAAGTTATGAAGCAATACACCAATCAATGAGGCAAAAAGTAAAGAAATTAACATTTTACGGAGAAATTGAACACTAGAAATAATGCCACTTATCTGAGAAGCAGTCCGTGAGATTAACATTTAGGCTCTTAAGCTTCTTAAGGCTTTTCAGAACATAAATAACTCTATGTGAGCCAGAATTACTTGCTATACAGGAGTTCCAAAATCTATTTTATTGGGAAAAAAAGCACTAAAATTATTTTAATATGCCATTTTGACTCTAAACAAATACTTTATCATGTATTCAGTTTTTATAGATTTCTCAGTTTCTGAACATTAGTATCAGAGAAAAATAAAATCATAAAATGGTTTCATAAAAAGGAGACCTTGAAGATCATGTAATGGTCCCTGGCTGTGGGCAGGGACACCATAAATTGCATCAGATTGCTCAGAGCCCCGTCCAGCTTGGCCTTGAACACCACCAGGGATGCAACATCCACGACTTCCCTGGGCATCCTGTTCCAGTACTTCACAGTAAGGAATTTCTTCCACATCTAATTTAAACTCACTCTCTTTCAACTTAAACCCATTCCCCTTTGTCCTGTCACTGCAGGCCCTTGTAAATTGTCCTGCTCCATCTTTCCTTTAAGTTCCTTTCAGGTACAGGAAAGCTGCTATTAGGTCACCCCAAAACCTTCTTTTTTTTCCAGTCTGAACAATTCCAACTCTCTCAGTCTTTCCTCACAGAAAGGTGCTCCATCCCTCTGATCATCCTGGTGGCCTCCTCTGGACTCAGTCCAACATGTCCATGTCCTTCCTGTGCTGGGGACCCCAGAGCTGGATGCAGCACTGCAGGTGTGGTGTCACCAGAGCAGAGCAGAGGGGCAGAACCCCCTCCCTCCCCTGCTGCCCAGGCTGCTTTGAATGCAGCCCAGGACACGTTTGGCTCTCTGTGCTCTGAGTGCTCATGGCTGGGTCATGTCTGACCTCTCCTCCACCAGCACCCCTGAGTCCTTCTCAGCAGGGCTGCTCTCCATCTGCTCACCCCCAACCTGGGTTGATACCAGGGTTTGCCCCCATCCAGGTGCAGCACCTTGCACTTGGCCTTGTTAAACCTCATGAGATTCCCAAGGGCCCACTGCTCAAGCCTGTCCAGGTGTCTCTGGATGGCATCCCATCCTTCAGGTGTGTCAACTGCACCACTCAGCTCGGTGTCACCTGCAAGTGTGCTGAGGGTGCACTCTATCCTTTCATTCCAGTCATTAATGAAGATATTAAGCAACACTGGTCCAAGTACAGACCCCTGAAGGGACACCACTTGTCACTGATGCCCTTTGGATGTAACCATCCAACCAATTCCCAATCCACATAATGGTTCACCTGTCAAATGCATCACTCTCCAATTTGAAGAGAAAGATGTTGTGGGATACTATGAAAGTACTTGCTTTCAGGCTCTCCTGTTGTTGTTCAATTATTTGTCTGGAGGCTTTTCTAATACTTTACTTTCTTTGAGTTTGCTTTTGCACAGTCTACATAAGTACTGTGTTTCAGTACCCTGTGAACAGAGAGCAAAACAGCAGAAAGAATGCAGAGTACAATCCCTTATCTGGACCATGTCTTTCCTATTTAATTTACTGGGGCATTTAAACATAGTATTTTAAGAGTCAGTGTTTTTAAAGAAAATGTAGTTCTGGAGGATCAGTCCCTCACACAGGCTGATCATTATCTAGAGACACTTGGAAAATTTTCAGTAGGAAACTTCACAGTGGAAAAAAGAACTGCATGAAAATATGCTCTATGCTGGTTTTGCTAAACTTTGGGTTTAGAAGAAGATTTTAAAAAACACACCACAGTGACCTAACAGTTTTTGTGTTAAATGTTTCACAATTTAGAATGACTTTTCAATTCAATATTTTGGATTTTTTTTTATACTAACTTTGTCGTGTAATGGAGGGTACTAAAAAGCAAAAGTCAAAACAACATTTCACACTGCCAAAACTGATACAATAAAACCAGACTGGCCACCTAAAATAGATGGATTTGCGATTAACCTGTTAAGAGGATAACCATTCTCCTACCCTAGTCCTCCATCACAGTCAAAAAGGTGTCAAGTTAAGTGCTACTATACTCCAGCTCCTATTTGCCCTTGTGCTACAAGCTACAGAAAAAAATACAAAAACTTTTCACAGTGTTCTTTATCGTATGTCATTATCCTTATGCTGCCTTAGGTCATTAAAATAAATGTTTTGTGCTTGGGTCCATTTATTCTATTGTCAGTGATGAATGTACCTGCTTGATTTAATTTTGTATGCATTTTATATTGCCCATTGTATGTTTTCAGGTTTATTAAATAAGTACTCTATCTTATTTCAAAAGGCCCTAAATGTGATATATTTTTTATTTTTTTATTTTTAATGATCTTATTTTAAAAGCCATACTTTTTTGCTTAGCACATGGTAAATCCTAAGTTAAACCTGACTGTGTGTTTTTGTTAGTACTTGTGGATAGTTTCATATGCTCTCCATATAGAGAGGGAGGTCAAATTGTCCTATATGTCAAGAAACAAGGGCTTGGACTTATTCTTGCTCATTTTCTCACCTCTTTTTCATCCTTACCTCAATATAAATTTAAGGAGACTTCTACTCCCTGATTTCTCTTCATGTTGCTTCAGCCAACTTTTTCCTTATTTGCAAAAATAAGGAAAAAAGGTTTTTTTTTTCCACTGAAAACAATGTTTTCACCCCCTTGTAAAATCGCACAATGAGAGAAGTCACTGATAGGGGGAGAGTTACACTGACTCTTAAAGTTCTGCTGGGAAAGGGCAGGGCAGTGCTCTGCTGAAACCCCATGAAACTGCCTCTTTGGTCTTTCTTTGTAGGAACAGAAGTGAACCCTGCAGGTCTTTCTTCTTCAGACAGCTCTAATTGGCACTTCAGCTGGGAGACAGATACACACACTTGGCCCTACTTATTCTCTTCCTCTACTTACCTACCTACCCCTACCTATGCCCCTAAATGCAGCATCTCTTTTCTCTGGTGTGTGATATAAGGAAGATCTTATTTGCCTTCCCAACTTGGGACACAACCCTTGCATCAAACAGCAACACTGACAGTATTTAACCTCAGCTCCAGGTCACTAACACTTCACCATCAAGTCAATATCCCAAGATTGCTTTGGGATTGCAGGGAGTCTTTGCTCCATAACAGAAGGCAAAATCAGGAGACAGTTTGAAAATCATGTGCTACAGCTGACCTATATATCAAGAACATTAATAATGCAGAGATGCTAAGTATATGTATAGGTGGATGTACATACTGCATAGATTGTACAGAAAACCAAATAAAGATTTTACTAGATCATAGTTCTAACTCAGTGTCCAGGAAATTCTTCCTGATATTCACCTTAGGTGTCTTGTTTCTCCAAAGTATGGCCTTACGTGGAGACTGCATAGACTAATTCCTTTAAAAAACCCAGCAGAAATTACAGCAGATTCTAGTCAGAATGCATATTAGCAGAAAATAAATATTTCTTTCAATTCCATTCCAAAAGGCTACTCCCCCTATTGCTTTCATATTTTTGAGCTTTTTTTCCCGAATCCCTCCAGTTTTTGATAAGGATATAAAGAGATTAGAAATAAGGTGCAACCCAATTAAACAAATATGCAATAGAGTTCCTCTAGGAAAGAATATTCTGTGTCAGAATTTCTAAGTTGTAAGAAAATTCATTGAAAGCTGTATTAACCTGAAAGACCTGAGGTTAAACAACAGTTTATATCTGTCCTGGCAGTGTGTTGTGGCAAAAGCAAGATTGGTTTCAAGCTGTCTAAGCTATTGCAATAGCCAGGTAGTAAATGATGTTATTTCTAGGAGATCCTTCTGAAGATCACACCAGGAACACACCAGATGCTGTTCCCATTAATAGAGATGGTGGCTCACCAGCCAGATAAAGAGAGGGATGATTCTATTAAAACTTTTGCTTCCCGTCTACTTTGAATTTCACATCTCCTCATACTTCCTGGTCCTCTTCCTGATAGTATTTGGGGAGAAGCTCTTAGTTTAATGGAAAGAGAACGGCCTTGAAATCTCTAGAGAAAACTTGAATTATTTGATTTTCCAAACTGTTTTTTCAGCCTTATTTTTAAAAATATTTGGATGAAGTTCAGTGCTTACATCTCAAGTCTTGTGTGCATACACAAGCTGAATTGAAATTCTGACCTCTGTAGTTCATCCATCTGCGGAACCCACTAGTTTTATCAGAGAACTATTTTAATAAGCTGAGAAAACAGGATCAAAATCATCTTTATAGCTTTGTTCTCTCCTCATCTCCATTGAAATGTTCTGATGAGGCTATAATTCTTCAAAACTCTTGCTTAAGATAGCATTTCAGGTATTTAATAATACTTTGAAAACTTAGATTCCCATTGGCTCCACTTCAGATTTCTTCTATTGTGCACAGAAATATCTTAAACACATTTACTGTCTGTGCTACAGGATGCTGAATTGCACAGGATAACTATACAACAACTTCAAGAGTATATTTTCTTACTATCCTGAATTTATCTAGGAAAGTGACAAAGTTGCTGATATTACTGACTGGTGAGAGCACTAAGCTTTGACAGGTGCTTGCACTTTTTCTAAGGTTTCAAATATTTTGAGACAACTGCAAACTTGATCTGAGTTATTATCAGGAAAAAAATCATGACCAGCAAATAATATCTTGATCTTTGCTGTAGATGATAATGAAGTGTCATTTCAATAACCCCCACCTTGCTAATAATGAAATTGCATGCAGCTGAAAAGGCACTGGCAGTACTGAAAGATGTTTCAGTAACCCAAACTACTCTAAAACTGAAGAAAAGGGGGGTTGTGCCAAGCACAGGAGTGCTGACTTTAAAAAATAAGTTAACATTAAGAAGGTTTTAAGTTGCCTGGAGAGATCTGCAGGCTTACACGTCTGAGGAATACTTAGCAAGTACCTGAAAGCTAACCCAAGCTATTTTTAAGCCTTGCAGAATTGCAGAGGGTTGTGAGTATTTTATTGCAACTCCAGTCAGCAACTTGGATTAGACATCCATCCTATATAGTGTTGTTTGTGTCTGGATTACTCTCAAGATGAGGTGTTTAGACAGACTTGTACATTTGTCAGCTCTGCAGCAACAACTCAAGAAGGAGAAAATAAAAAGTTCTGGTTATGTGGCCAGAGTCCAAAGTCTGTAAAAACTGTGTTTTGTTGGACATTTCTGTCATTGTGCCATAACATGTCATCTCTCTTGAGGGGATATAACTTCTGGAAGCCCTCATAAGATGTCAAGGCCCAAACAGTAACTTATTTTTTCTTTATCAGTAGAAATACCAAGTTTTAACAAATACCTGTGTGGTAGGCCAAAGGACAGATCTCTTTTTCAACAAGGCAAGAGTTTCCCATTTCTACACCACCAGCACCCTGACCCAATACAAAATATTTCTACAATTAACATCTTTCAGAGGTCTGTTCTTTGGAGGTGCCCATTTCTGATACTGAAGATACTGACCTAAAGAGAGGAGCAGGAGTCAGAGGTTTGTGTTTATTGCTTCTGAATCTTCTGCAGCCAATGGAGCTGGTGTAAACAGACTACTATCCATCATTTGGGGGATTACGCTGCACCATCATCTTCAAAATTTTCTCTGAGAACCCTTCAAAAAGTCTGACTCAATGTTGTCCTACAGATCCATGTCAACTTCACGTGCAGAGCAGCAGCATGCTTCTGAATTCACTTTGGGAATCAGGTGGTTCATACAAAAGATCAGAGTGCCTTTAGAAGTAGCACTGCTACTAGCAAAGCCTGAGTACCAGCATGTGATTGTCTCCATACACCACCCACACAGGTTCAGGTGTAAGCAGATGTGTGTGTCTTTTCCCACACCTGATTCTTCATTTCAGATAAACAAAATGAAAACAAACTAAAACAAACAAGACAATATACAGGAAAAGAGAAAGAAATTCAATGTCCATGCCAACTTCTATTCTACCATACATCCTGCTAATCCCAATATAATATTGCAGATATAATTTTAATCACTCATCCATTTTTCTGAGAATTGATTAGCAGTAATAATAGGTTTGCAATAATAAGCAATAATATTAGGTCTGAGAAAAGGTCTGTGCACGTCTTTATTACTTCATTTATTTTTGGTTATTTTTTCCCTTAAGTTTAAGTCAAGGACCTAAATATTATTTTAATATAGTCCCCTGTGTTTAATTATTAAAAGGTATAATAACAGCAGGCTGCATCCAGTCACACCAAGAGGAGAACCTTCTTCATGTTCATACTTAGATTTACACACTTTGCAATAACACAATTCATTTCATAGGAAGTGAATTACAACAATAATGTAGGAGAGAAAAATGCTACAGAAGTCTTTTCTTCCAGTAATTCAAAATATGATGTCTGCAGGTGAAATTATACTGTCACAAACAACTGATATTTCTGTCTCTTATCAGTGACAGGAAGTAGTTATAAGAAAAGGAAACCAAGCAAATCACTTCAGATTCAATTCTTTCACTCATATTATATAAAGGTATGAGTGTGAGTGTGAAATGTTTTCATAACTTGTTCATCATCTGGCCTTTGGGATTTTCTCTGCTGACAAGGGTTGAGTGATACTTTTTATTATTATTTTGTACTACAGATTTTCAAGCGATATTGCTGTCAGAAAAAATCATTGTTTTTAATGGAACTTTTAAAAAAGAAATATTTCAGAAATATTATATTATTGAATACCAAAGAAAACATTAATATCACCAATTCTTAATTTTTGTTTACTTTCTTCTCTTTTTTTTCCCTCTCAGTTCTGCTTCATATTCATATGAAATAGGGTAGGAAAAGCTAAAATAACGTTCAGAAAAAAACTGATGCAATTCATTATTCTTCCAGTGGCACAGAGCATCATGAAATTTTCCTTTTACATTGCATTTATAGATGTCCTTGAATTTAGAAGTCCAGCCTAAATGAACATATAGTTAGTGGTTTCTATAGGACTGTTTATTTGATTGTGACACTCAGAAGATTTCTCTGAGTTGGATTCCTATTCCTCCAAATAAATAATTGTTTCAGAGTTTCAGTCATTATGTACAGGTATGTGTGAAATTCACAACAAACCCAATGTTAGTACCTGTTGATGTAGATAGGAAGAGAAGTTTCAAGTGTCCTTTTTTGATTGGTTTCTGCTTTGATTTAGAGGTATTTTTCAGGGTCTCAGATGGTAAAAAGAAGAAAATGCCACCATCATTCATTTCCATATTTTCTGATGTACAAGATGTATTCATACTATATGGAGGATATGTCTCCCAGTCTAGAAGGTTTATGGATTGAGACATGGCACCATGGCCGAATAGCTCCTGGGAAATCTGGCATATCTCTGATCAGTTTAAATACTGAAAAAATGAGATAGCATCTGATTGCTCCCATCCAGGCACATACATCCTGGACCCTGCACAACCTGCTAATTATTTCATTAAAAACCACTAATCAAATCAATCGTAAATATAAATTCTGTCTGGTAAGGATGCCAGTCTCTGGTTAAGGATGTTTAGAAGCACCTCATACTGATTTACAACAAAAGCCTTGTTTTCTTTCATATCCACACTGCTACAAAATACTATTAACCTTCATGTTGGGAACAGAAACTGGCATCTTGGTTTAGTTTCCTGTTCATGGGCACCTCATAACTTTTGAGACTTCCCAGTTTAAAACATTCTCATGGAAGTAACAAATATTGCAACCCAATAAGACTTTCCAGGATCTACTGGGCATTTTACTGTGGGTGGACTTTTGCAAAGAGGTTCATACACAATTCATGAGTAGACAAAATGATCTTATTTATTGGTTAACACACCCAACAAACAGCTGGACTGTAGTCACAGGCTTATCATTGATATTCTTAGCACTTGTAAGACAGATTCCTGATGAATCTGTGATGACCAGGAATCAGGCACTCCTAAGTGTCAGCCTCCACAGCATTTGGTCTGATATTTTACCTTGCTGAATTGACATCTCCCAGCTCTGTCTTGTTTTTTGCTCTCAGGTTTTCATAACTCTGTGCTATGTACAAGTGTTTCTCTCTGGAGACCTTCATCTAGCTACTACTAGCATAACTACTTCTTAAGCTAATTATTTTATCTCTGTGATTTTATTTTATTTAACATAGAATCATAAAATCATAGAATAGTATAGATTGGAAGGGTCCTTTAAAGATTTTCTAGTCCAAATTTCCTTCCATAAGTAGGGACATCTTCAATTAGATCAAGTTGCTCAGAGCCCCATCCAGCCTGGCCTTGAATGTTTCCAGGGATGGGGCACCTTCCATTTCTTTGGGCTTCCTGTTCCAGTCACTCACCACCCTTCACCATGCTTCATTGTAGGAAACAATCTTCCTCATATTTAATCTATATCAACCCTCTTTTACTTTAAAGCCATTACCCCTTTTCCTGTTGCCAGGATGAACCGTCTCATGTCTCAGTCTCTCTTCACAGGAGAGCTCTCCAGCCTTCGATCACCTTTGTGTCCCTCCTCTGGGCTCTCTCCAGCAGGTCATGTCCTTCGGGGCTGCAGTGCTGGATGCAGCACCCCAGGTGGGGTCTCACCAGAGCAGAGCAGAGGGGCAGAATCCCCTCCCTGCTGCCCAGGCTGCTTTGGACACAGTCCAGAACACAACTGGCTTTCTGTGCTGAGTGCACATGGCTGGGTCATGTCTGTTCTCTCCTCCAACCCAAGTCCTTCTCAGCAGGGCTGCTCTTGTCCTGAAGCCTGTGATGCTGAGGATTGTCCTGACTTAGGTGCAGCACATTGCTCCTGGCTCTGTTGACACCTTGATTTCAGGCAAATAGTAGCCATTTTTATCAAAGCCATTTTTTGTTGTTAACATATCCAGCTCCATTTAATGCTGAGTGCAGGGCATGTGATAGGGATGTGACTATGCTTAAACTGAGATCAATACGGAGAATACTTTGCCACTTCATAAAGTCTGTGAGATAGCTTATTTTTGAAGAATTACATATTTTTGTAATTGTCTGACATTATGTAATGTCTGGCCTTTTATTTTACAGGCCCTGTGGGAAGGGGCTCAGATAAACACCTGTGGCAATCACGACTAAAGTGGATCTCTGCTGTTTTGCTAGATGGAATTCTTTAGGGACATGATTCTGTAACATTAAGGTAAATGGGAGCCTTACCTCCCATTTCAATAGGGATGTGATCAAGCTCCATTATGCTGCTGGACACAGACATGGCCAGGAAGGCATAGATAAACTTAAAAGGGACCTCTCATTATCAGTCAGATTTCTCTCAAAATGTTGCCTGTACTCAGCACTATTTGGGATAACATGCTGGCACCTGGGCATCTTAATTCAGTCCTTGTCCAGGTGACTTCCCACTAACTTGAACAGCAAAAACACTTAAAAATCTTGGGCTTTGAGGAGTATTGCAAGTTAGTAAATATTTAGTGAAGGAATCATATGGCTTTTGGAAATATCAATGATTTTCTCAACACAGAGGCTATAAGGTAGATGTTATGAGCAGAGAGAAATTTTATTATGACCCTAAATTATGATTAGTTTTCTAGGTTCCTTCATGAATTTGAGACTCCAGGCAATAAGAACTGTAATTAAATCCATCTTGATAGGTTTCGACAAATCTGTTTGACTTCATACTATGGTCCATTTTTCAGAGAAGATTAGGGTAATAGCATTTTTTTTAAATATTAAGCTTTCAGATTACCAACTGTTCAGCCTAATAGTAGCATATAATTGAAATTCTCAAGGATCACCTCCTTTAATCACAGTGCACATTTGATTTTTATATTGTCTGTGTGTGTGGGCAGTTGGTATCTCAGCATCCAAACAACAGTCTCCTTCTCACTGACTGAGAAGTTGCCTAATCTTGGCACAGTAATGGACACAGTGACTAAGCACAAATGACACAGTACATTTGAGTACTTGAGTGTTATTCAAGAGGACACAGTTCCTTAGAAATGTTTGAGAAGTTTTTCTCATTATTTTTGCTCTGGCATTTTATGGGGCACTCTTTTCAAATGCATTGCCTGTCTGTCACTTAACAAAATAAAAGAGGAGAAAAAAGAAGAAAAAAAGAGAAGGCATATGAAAGGATTAAAGTCTACTTTAAGGAACACAACACGCATAGTCCACAGTGTCCTAATACTTGTCTCTACCTTGAGCGAAACCAAGAAATGTAAGATTTAGTTTCTTAGTATGTGTTAATGCATTGAGTTTCCATGGCAAGGTTTTGGGGTGGGGTGAGGAGGGCCTACACGAGTGGCTGCTCTGAGAAGCTGCCAGGGGCTTCCCCCATGTCTGACAGGCAATGCCAGGAGGCTCCTAGAACAACCCACCACTGGCCAAGTCCAAGCCAGTCACTGACAGCTGGTAACATCTCTTGGACAATGTACTTAGAAAGGGGAAAAACCCAATCCCAAATTATTGCACAGATGTAATTGTGGCCAGAAAAGCGTGGAGTGAGAACACGTGAAAGGAACAACTCTGCAGACACCAAAGTCAGTGGAGAAGGGGGAGGAAGCGCTCCAGGTGCTGGAGCTGAGATTCCCCTACAACCTGTGTCTGTGGAGCAGACCATGGTGAGGCAGCTGTGTCCTGCAGCCCGTGGAGGTCCAGGGGAGGAAGAGATCACCTGCAGATCATGGAGAAGACCCACACTGGAGTAGGTGGATGAGCAAAAGAAGTCTGTGACCCCATGGGAAGCCTGCACTGGATCAGGCTCCTGGAAGGGGCCTGTGGACCCTCAGAGAGAGGAGGCCACACTGCAGCAGGTTTGTTGATAGGACCTGTGACCCTGTGGAGCAGCCTGTTCCTGGAGGACTGTATTCCATGGAAGGGGACCCACATTGGAGAAGTTTGTGGAGGACTGTTTCCTGTGGGAGGGATCCCACACAGGAGCAGGGGAAGGACTCCCTGAGGAAGAAGTAGTGGCAGAAACAACATATGATGAACTGACCATAGTCCCCATTCCCTGTCTTCCTGTGCCACTGTCAGAGAGGAGTTAGAGCTGGGAAGGAAGAAGGGGTGGGGGAAATATTTTTTAAGATTCGTTTTATTTCTCATTTTGAAGCTGTCATTTTGAATGGTAATAAGTTCCCTAAGTTGTGACTGTTTTGCCCATGATGGTAATTGGTGAGTCATCTCTCCCTGCTCTTATGAGCCTTTAATTTTATTTTTTTCTCCCCTGTTCAGTTGAGGAGGGGAGTGGTGGAGTGGCTTTCATAGGTACCTGGCCTCCAGCCAGGGTCACAACCACCAGTCTCATAAGAACATCATGGCACAAGTCATCCAAAAGTAGACAAAAATAGAGCAGAAAAATACCCTCCAGATTGCCATTTACTGCAATTAGGTAAATCTGGCTTACATCCTAATCTTGCTGCTGTAGAAATCTCCCTTTGACATGAAGAAGGAAAAGATATCTATTCACAGTGAAGGTAGGGAAAGCAGCCACGGAGTGAGTTTCTTGGATAAATATTTCAGACTGTGTTTTTGGATGCTGAATGTTTGTAAATATCCTCAGTTCAAGAGAGGTCTGCCAGCTACAATTCACACACACAGGGGACAAAAATCCAATCTCACACTAAGATCATCCTTTTCAATCATAAGGTGAGTAGAGTGCAAGTGAAGCATGAATAGCAGTGCAACCTCTACCAAAGCATGACTGCTTTGCAGGGCATAGGAGAAACCTAATCAGAGGACTAATGACTTCATCACAGGATTCCCTGCACAGCCCTCCAGAGGACAAAAGTTAAATTCCTGATCAGAGGCTTATTTCTCTTGGTGAAAAGAAATTTATTTAGGCACAAGAAATGTAATATTTTTCAATGGAATAAAAAGAAAATTATGTTACATCACAAAAAAAGAGTAAGCTGGAAGTTACTAGAAATTCCTGCTCAAGGCTTCTAAACAACACATGCAAAGTTTAATTTCGCATGGCCAAAAAGGAGGAAGGCCATGAGTGTATCTGGTCATGAGGAAGGCCAGATTTGTTAACAATCTGCACTCTCTAAAAGGATTTCAGGGACGAAAGGCACTAACAGGCTCCTCAGACATGGAGTGGTCTAAAATAATACATGGGTGTTGTCTATACCCAGCTTGATTCTGCACTTCTGCCAGAGCTGAACAGCTGCCAGCTCTCTCTGATATGTGATATTTGTGGATAAAGAGGAGGGCCCCAGACTTTTGCCTGGGGTGGGCTGGCTTGTCTGAGGCAAGCTTTTTATGAGAGTCTAAATCTTTCTGGTTTTCATGAAAACTCTAATAGCTTTTCAGATCAATCCCTACCCCTCGTCCTTACAATATCTAGCAGTTTTCTATTTCCCTCTTCCCTGAAAAAGTCGTGATAGCATCAGTGATAACAGCAATTGAACAGAAACTCAGAGCTCTCAGTGAGGAGACAGAAGGCAAAATCTGAGTTTAATTCATCCTCCGCATCAGAAGTTCAACCTAAATTCGATCTCCATTGAAGCATTGCTCTAGTGTATATCTCAGATATCCACCTTTGTCTTTCTTCTACTTGGCAAGATTGCAAAGATTTTTCAGCAGCAACTTTGGAAACCAAGGGCAGATGCCAATGATACTGGGCAAAAGCTGAATGGTTTGAGAAACTTAATGCAAAGAAAGAAGGAGCACTGTGCATCCCCCAGGTGGTGTCTGAGGTGCTTGCTGACTATTCTCACGGTCATCAAAGAATCAGTGTTAGGTTATAGAAGTTGCTTTTTCTTTTGTCCTTGTCATTAGAGCCTAATGAGGAATCCTGTGATTAAGGAAACTGGGAGGCTAGCAACACACTTCAGGCATTTCAGCCGGGAACAAGGTCCTGTACAGATAAAGATGAAACTGATAAGCTTAGAACTAAATGGGAGAACTATTTTGTTTTCCAGACATTATTTTTCTGGGTGACCTCCAGAGCTTTGACGGGCATTTTCTCATAGACAAATGACTTTCTGCTACAGATGGTGCTTTTAACTCTCTTAAGTCCAAAATTGACAACAATTCTTAGAGGTGCAGCTGAGTCCTTATTTTCACAGATTTCCATTCACCACTTTGAAATTTCAGGTAAAGCAACTTCCCACAGATCTTAATTTTGCCAGTTAGTTGATGCAACAAACTTTAAACCTATTTAATTTATTTAGGATATTAATTTATTCATAGGGGGATGATTTTTAGCTAGTAACAAATTTATGCCTTTAAGACTGCATAGACATATATAGAAATATTTTCCTTGCAAGGTATCCACTCTTTTTTTGCTGTGACCCACTACTCCCTCCCAAACTTTGTCCAAACCAATTCTAGCTGGCTCTGCCTAGAATCTAATACTTTGAGCCAAAAAAACAAGAAACAACAATGATGAAAAACATGCTCAGGCAAAGTCTTTTAGACTGTGAAAGAATGAACATAAGAAATGACTTAGAAAGAATGTGGTGCCCGGAGAATTAAATTACAAAGGCACTGAAAATATATTTTCCATACAAAAACATTTTGAGAAGAAATAAAATGGTTCAGTGAGGAAATCGTAATGATGAGAAGAAAAATTAATTATTTAGACGAAGCAAAAGAAAATCAAAGTAAAATATATGGGGTCCATCAGTGTGAGCAATTTATTCATAAATAGACATATGTTCAGAGACTGTTTGTCCACACTGGATTTGTGTAACTCTATTCTATTTGGCAAGATTTAGAGATTAAATGAAGAACACATATGGCAGTTTCATCTCCAGCTCTGTGCAAGCATAGCCCAGAACAGAGATACCTCAGCTTTTCTTGGGAGTTGTGCTTGTGCACCCATTTGGGCCCAGACTACAATGCCTCAGATGAAAGCAGCATATTTCTGCTGGTTCTGAAATTTCGTAGCTTTGAACTATCTGTATCCAGGCATAATTTCTGAAACCAGGTAAAGTTATTTGACATAGGTTTGAACGTATCTTCATGGTCTATTAATGTCTGGCAAATATTTTAAGTGAAGTTTGTAGGTACTAAATTTAATTTTATTCAGGGTGTATGTGATGGAGGGTTTTCTTTAAATTGGTTACAATAAAATTGAAATTTTCACAAGAATGTAGCTTGACTGTCCCCTGTGATGCTGAGATTATGCATGACACAAATGGAGCAAACTAAAAAGAGCAGATGGCCATACATTAGCTGTTAAGTGAAGAGAAGCATCCCTCAGGATCTCCAAGAGGACATAACGCATGTCCTAGGGAGGAGTTAGGGAGATCACCTTTTAACATCTTGTTTGAGATCTCTTAGAGTATTCTAACCTTTAGTCAGTGTTCTGTGTCTCTCAGACTCTGCAAAAGTATGATACTGCATGTGAATATGAAAAAGATCATCTCTGGATCATGATCTTTTAATCCCTTCTCTGCTCTCAGGACCATTGTTATCACATCTCAGTGTCACATTGTGAAAGAGAATAGTTCATTAGATTTCTAGGGCAAAAAGCAGGGTAGGAAGAGGTAGAAAACTTTGGTTTTCTATTTGTGGGTGAGCCCCACAAATATCTTTGCTAGTGGAGAGTAAGGATGGTGAAAATTAAATGGCTCTCTAATGTAATCATCTTTATGTAGGATCAGGAGGAAAGAAATGTTAATTTTAGTATTTTAAATCTCCATGAACATCTGTAGGGATCATGATCTATCAAGTTGAGGGTGTAACAATTGTTAAATCAAGCCCTCATTGGGAACGGAAGTCACAAGTGCCAGCATCAATGAGCAATTTGCTTGAGGGAGAACATAGATGATATTTCCTCTGGATGTGAAGGGAGCTGAGCATTAAAGAGTGAGGCCAGACCTTATACAAAAGAAAGAAAACTTGGTCCATTCAAAACATTCTCCAAGTCCTTTTTTTATACCCATTTCTGTATCAGCACAAGGACTTCACTTTTCAGGAGATGAATTGCATGCTTTAGCCTGCAAGGCTTGGTGACAAAACACTCTTGTGTTTTGTATTCATGGAGTGAGTTAATACCTTCTTTGGAGAGTTTTACCTGCCCTTTATCTGGTTTGTAGGTAGAATTTTATTGCAGCCACTCTTGACATATTTTTGATCTTTTCTGCTACCCCAACTTTCTCTTCCATGATATGAAGTCCTTTCTCAACTCATCTTTCCTGTTTTTCATGCTATTACCTTAAGCCTTATTCTTTCAAAGTCATTACAGTTCTGAAAAACTACATGATACAGTTAAATGGATCTGAATTCAGACTTCCTGTGAAGCAAATCTAGCTCTTCAAATCAACTCTTTCTTTTATTATCTTATGCTTTTTAAAAGACTTTTTAAAAGGAATGTCTTATGCAATCTGGTTTTTAACCCATGGCATGGAAACTCTAGTTTTCTATCTGCAGTTTAAGCTACTATCCATAAGTTTTGCTGATTTTGAATGAAGTAGCAGAAGCAGCCTGTAAACAAAAGAGTTAATGGAGCAATTTTCACAGAATATCACATTTTACAACATTGTCACTTCCAAGAGCATATTTTTAATCACGTTTATTCTGGATTAGAAACATAATTAAAAGGACAATCCCCCTTCCAGCGGAAAGATTATAACTAACAACGATTCAGTACACATACAGAAGGATGTGTTAACGGCAGAGTAAAATCACCTTTCATTTTGTTATTGTTCAATTAACATATTCCCCTTAGCTTTAATGCTCTTTTTTGTGTATCTGTGTGAGAGAGTTTTACTCTTTTAACAATGATTTCTGTTTTTCAGCTTGAAAAAACCTTATACAATTTCTGATCAGTACAGAGCAATTTTTCAGGAATATTTTAATCATGTTTACAACAAGCTTATGAAAAAGTAATTGATTACCTGATTTTTGTCATACCGAGAGGCTATGGAAATTTACTGTCGTATTGATTAAGGACTTTGGCTTTCTGTACAACACAGGTTCCTTTTATTTCCTGCCTCCAGCCAACACAAGGTACAAGAAACCAGAGATAGTACCATTTGTTGGTAGTATCCAACACATTTACTTTTAAAATCAAGTTATATATTAATTTTGACTCTCATTAAGTTAAATAAGAAGAGGAAGGGAATCTCATGTATTTTGTCTCCCTCAAGAAAACACAATTCGAATTTGTACAGTTTGTGACCTGTAAATGGAGCGGGCATGTTTGTTTGTTTTGGCCGTGTATTGGTACTGAGGAATGCCAGCACCCACCCAAGTCACAAGAACTGGAAAGCACATGAGATACAGGATGGTACATAGGAAATTTGAGGCAGAGAAAAGACAAAAAAAAAATTTCTGAGTAACTTTCAGAGTGCTGCTAGCTAAGAGGTGGCTGATTCCTCTCTGGAGTGCACTCTTTGCTGCTGAGAGTGCAGCTCTCAATTTAAGAAGTCCTTGTAATGGCTTCAGATTATTCTGGGCTGTTCTCTTCCCCACCACAGAAACTGGTTTTACACTGTTGTTATTCAAGGAAGCCTCTTGAGATTTGCTTAGACAGTTTTAGACAGAAGAGAGATTCAGAAAAAAAATTGACCCAAGTTGAGCATTGGAACATTTCCTCTACTCTGTTTAAGATCTGATTCCCCCTTACCTCATACTTCTCAGTTCTCTTCTTTTTCAGCCTAAGAGAAGATAAAATAGAGATGCGTTTGTAGAAAATTTCAGTCTGCCCCTACTTTAGTGAACATATATTATCCAGTTATAACTCACAACAGAAAAAGTTCAGACTTTCAACAAGTTTAGTAAAAATTACTAGAGGTGTTTTTTGTTTGTTTTGTTTTTTACCATAACTGTTATTGTAGAATTGGATAGGAAATAATGAACATGTTTGCAAAAAGAATTCAAAATACTTCTTAAATATATCTACTGGAGGAGTTCAATAAATTCACATCACATACACACAGATAGAAGTTAAAACTTCTTTCTGGGGAAATTAATACAAGGTCCAGACATTTCTAGACATGGTTCTCCTACTTTGTGTGAAAACCATTATAATTTTGATGTACTGGAGTCTACAGTTTGGAACTGAATACCTGTAAGAGGGACATGGATAAATCAAGAATTCTTCTCATTCCTTCAAAGGGCTGATATGTTAATCTTGCTTGCATAAATAAAATTTTCTGATTAAAGTAAAACCCCAGGAGTACCATGATGGGAGAATGAAAGCTCTGCCTTCTAGCTGGAGTAATACAGCTATTTTCTAACCAAAGATGATCTTTTCTTTTCCTTTTTCATTTGCCAAAATAATGATTGTAGCCTTCTTAGCAAGATGAATAATCAAATGATGACATAGGCATTAATTTCACAATATGGTGAATATTCTATCCAAGAATACTCCTAAATGAAGTAACAAAGCTTCCTCCTCTCTTTTCTTTTGCTAAACTGAAGTGAAAACATCTGAGAAATAACATTGGTGTGTGTCTCTACAGATAATTTTATATCCTGATTGTTCTGACACAGAAGATGAATAAAATAGGATTTTTTTACATGTATAAATGCATAATTAAAAGAAATCTAAGACATATGTCTATAGTTCTATGGATCACATTTAACAGAGAACTGATCCTATTTTTAAGAAAAGTCCTAAAACTTGAGTTTTTCCAATAAAAGCAAAATCTGTTGTCATTTCTTAAATGGTAAACAATAGAGGCTATAATGGTTCATCCCTTCTTCAGTTTCATTATTGCCTTCCAGCTTCCAATCTAAAAGCTCTTGGCATCACAATTACCTCTTTTGGCTTTTGCAAAATGTCATGGCTCCTGTTTAGCCAATGGATCACATCACACAAGTCTACAGCTTCACTTTTAAATGCAGTAATAATAGCTGAAATGTCTGACAGGCTGAATTATAAACTTGGCAACAAATTGGTCTCCCTTTTCACCTTTCCTGTATTTGCTGTTGTTTTGGGAAGCAAGAAGGAGATCTGAAGCCACATATATCTGGATTCACAGACATGCCTACTACGAGTGATCTTAATCTAAGTCATCTACACCCTTTTCCAGACACCTAAACTCTTTACTTGTCACTTTGTTACGTTGTAATTAGTCTTAATCATTCCTAGCTTTTGCATGCATGGTGGCCTCACATATAGAGGTACAGTTTGAAGGCAGAGGTTAAATGGCATTAAATTAACTGCTGTATCTTAATAAGAAAAAACTTCCAATGACAGACCTCATATGGGGATTAAAAAGAAGAATACATATGTCTACATTTTCCAGCTGTATCAAGTAGAATAAAAAATAAATTTTCATCAACAAAATTGTTATTCTCCCTATATTCAACATTTCATTCCACTGGGCTGCTAAGCCATCTATCTGACTTTCACTCTTCCTCTTTCCCCCTAACCTTATGAAATCTTTTCTGAGTCCCTCAGAAAGTCATATTACCTCTGTGCAATTAACAGCCATGCCAGCCTTTCGGTGTGATGAGTCTGATGTTATCCTGTTCTATCATCTGCTGCTCAGCCTTTCATCATGTGTGTATATGTGTCTTAAAGGTCTTCATCTGTTCACAGGCAATTATTTTGGCTACCTCAAATAAACAAAGATCTGTCCTACTAGGAGAGGTAAGAGGTGTGAAATGTCACTTTCTCTTAGCAAAGTGCTCTTTTCCAAGACCAGAACACTTTCTATGTGCAGAATCTGTATTTCATCCCTGAGAAACGCCTTCCAACATGAATACAATTATGAAATTTTGGGTTTCCATCCACTTCATGGAAGAGGATAATGTGTTGATGAGGTACTTCAAACTCCCTGTGGGACTGGCAGCATGACAGAATGTGGTTATTTAGTGAGAACACATTGGGCAAAGAGAGAACAAAAACTACCCATCAGTGTACTGATTCGATCCTCAATATGGCCAACACTGTGATCACACAAAATTGTAAAATTAGAAGCAAAATGAATATAACAAAAGTTTAAAAATTGTTCAGTGCTTTGCGATCTGTACAAGTGAACAAAAAAATACATTTTTATGCTAATATTTGAGAAAAGATAAGGTTAATAAGGTTAAATCATCCAAAAAAGTCCATTTATTAATGGAATAAAACTGAAATCACACGCACACTCCACTAGGCTATTATGGGGTAAAAAAAAATCACATTCTTTGTTAGATATTTATGGACAATAACACCCTGATAAGGAATGTGACTGGAATTGGGAGTTTATCAAAATATTTGTAAAAGCATCAGGAGATTTACCTGGAGTTCTGCATCCCTCTCTGGAGTCTGCAGCACAGAAAGGATGTGGACCTGTTGGAGTGAGTCCACAGCAGGGCCACATAGGTAATTGGAGGAATGGAACTCCTCTCCTATGAGGAAAGCTGACGTGGGATTGTTGAGTCTGGAGAAGGCTGGACGGTGATCTCATTGCATCTTTCCAGGACCTGAAGGGAGCCCACAAGAGAGCTGGAAAGGGACTTTTTACAAGAGCATGCAGTGAGAGGACAAAGGGCAATGCCTTCAAACTGAAAGAAAATGGTTTCAGATTAGATGTTAAGGAGAAATTCTTTATTGTGAGAATGGGGAGGCACAGGAACATGTTACCCAGAGAAGTTGTGGATGCCCCATTCCTGCAAATATTCAAGGCCAGGTTGGATGGGGTCTTGAGCAATCTAGTTTAGAGGAAAGTGTCCCTGTGCATGGCAGGGAGGTTGGAATAAGATGATCTTTAAGGTCCCTTCCAACCCAAACCATTCAATGATTCTATGATTTAATGATGAGTTTCATTTTTTACTGGGGTGACTTTGTTTAGGTTCTGAAACAGACCATTTATAAGAGCAAAACCCAGATTTTCTAGGATCTGATCCATCTGAAAATGTGAGAGAACGTTGAGAGCCTCCTCAGAGATAACAGCTTTTTCCCTTTTAGTTTTGTTCTTGTGGAGGGTAGAAGGATGTGTGTTTTGCCTTGTTTTCCTTATTTGAGGTTCTGAGTCTTATTTAGAGTTTGATCATCTCAATACTGATCAAGCTCAAAAATTATGAAATCTAGGATATTAAGGAGCTTGATGGTGTAGGAACATGGTTTGTAATGCAAAGAAATTTTATACACACTCCCATTTCTCAGTAATACCCTTTAGAATTTGAAATTTTATCAGTTATAAAAGGGTCTTGATAGTTCAGATTCAGAAGATGAGTCTAATTTTAAAACAACTTCAATTCTGAGATCCAGTCTAAAAAATCGTTTTGAGTACTACTGTTAAAAGAACTCTAAAAACATCTTCAGCTTTGTAGCTCCTACAGTTTAAAAACCCCTCTTCTTAAAAAACAGTTAAAACTCTTCTTAAAATAAAAGTGAAAACTTTCTATGCAGATTACCTTTTATTAATTTATGAATAGATCTTTGTTGTCTAAAGAGTTGAAAAATTAATTAAAATCATATTAAAATTTAATTAATTTATTTTTTTATACTTAGATGAATGAAGTACTTGTAGTGTTGTTTAAAACGGGAAAAAATATAATTCACCAACACACATATTAATATTGATCCTCGTTAAGGAAACTGCTTTCAAATTTTTTCCTGGGCTTCTTTTCCCCAAAGGTGTTAACTGTCCTCAATTTTGAAAAGTTTTTGCAAATCTAAAAGGAAAAACATCATACTGTTGCCAGAGAGTCTCTCTCTCTTTCACTTTGAAAAGATACAAATTCATGATTACCATGAAGCCTCTGGGTGGGCGTTTAGTAGGAGTCTGCTTATTTGTGACAATATTGCCTCTGAGATGATATATTTTTGGCTCAAGGAGTTGATGGAAATCAAGCTTTTTGGCTTGGTGTTTATCCTGGAGCCCTAATAAGAAAACAGTAATTTGACATGACAAGTTCCATGTTTTCATATTTAACAGTGTCTATTCAGACAGGTAACGCTTTTGGGCTCAGCAAGATATTTTCTCATATGGCTGTACATTCATTCTCTAATTCTTATTTCCTGATACACTTCAGTTATCTTTAAAACTGGAACCATCCTCTTCTCTGTAGTTTGGACTTGGAAATTTTAACATCAGGAGCATAACAGATAGTCCATACTAACTAAGGCTGTCATCAGAGGAAAATGTACTGACTCAGATTCAGCTTTAAGGTCTTGGTCAACACATGATACAGGCCAATTGGGCAAGATGGTGAGACTGACGATCCTCTGTGTGTTCTACACCTGTTCTCTAGTGCAGGCTGCCTCCCTGGGTCAGGGAGCCAGGCTTGAGTCACTGAAGCACACCTCACTTCAACTACGTTTCCTTGGCATTGCCATAACTCTGAAGAATTATTGTCCTGGCTTTTGCATCCTGCTGTGACATGACAACCTGTTCTTCACTGTTATCCAGAGCTTGAATCATGTCCACTAGACATTTAGTTGCCTAATGGGGACAAATTGCTGCCTTCGCAGTTCAATGACCAAATTCTTCAGTGAATTGAGCCTTTGGACAATATAGAAAGCAGAGTAAAAAGTCATAGCAGATGCAGTTGGCTGAAATGGTCTCCCAAAGGTAAACCATTTCCTCATCTGAAAATTGTGTTCTTTGTGTTACAATAGCTTGCATAAGATCCCAAATAATTTCAGTTGTATCACTGAGAGATTTTTAAATGTCAGATGAAAGTAGATGCCTATGTATGACACTCAAGTGGTTTGTTTGTAGTTGTATTTTTGCTTTTTAAGTAACCAGAAAGATCATTTCATGTTGACAAGATAGTTGTTGATTAAGCTGAGATGTGAAGTAACAGATCCTGAGAAGACGAGGTGATAAAAAGTTTAAACCCCTAGCAGAAGGTTGGATAAAACCTTTTTATTGTCTGAGATATACTTGTGAGTTAACTAATTGTGAAGGGATAATAAATGATTTAATTATTTCCCATCTGTTAGTAATTCAATTAGATCCTGCTTAGTTTGCATAGCTGCAGTCCTTTCATTACTCTGCTTTGCATTCCCTACCAAGTCTGAAGTCTCCAGAGTTAAGCTATGTTACTACCCTCTGAGGTAAAGATGGGAAAGTGATTTAAAAGCATTTTTCTCCCTTAAATTCATCATATATTCTTCCCATTGCATTTCCAGCATCTTTTTAATGTAATAAATACAGCATTAATTTAGTTGGGGAAAACACAAACCCAAACAAAACAACATTGGCTGAATTCGCTTTTGGAAAAAATTATAGAAAATAAATTGTTGAGAACTTTGAGGTGAAGATTTAACCATACACTAAGTGCACTTAAAAATACTTATTCTTAGAGTAAGTATATAAAACTAGAAAGTTAAAGACAGGGAGTGACTTGCCCCACATATATGGTGAATACACAGGGCATACTCTTCTACATTTTAATGAAAATAATTCAGTCTATTTTTGTGAGACAAAGAAAAATCCATTGGTTTGCCTTTATTTCTAGGGCAACTGAGAGAAAGATCCTTAGTTGAAAAGGAAAGATAAGGTGAAGAATATTTAGTTCACAAACTTGTCATTTGCTCCTTGTCGTTTGATACCAGTGAAAGAGGAGGAGGAGGTTTTCCCTGCCCCTACCTTGGCTGCTGTGCTCATTCAGCCCAGAGAGCAGAAGCAGGGGTGAACTCTCAGTGTGAATTTAGGATGGTTAGGCAATACTCATAGTTAACCTTCTCTGTTCTGTGCTTGTTGTAGTGTGCTGGTTTTGGCAAGGTAAGATAATTTTCTTTGCAGTGGCTGGTATGTGGCTGTGTTTTGGATCTGTGCTGACCACAGGGTTGATAAGATAGAGATGTTTTTGTTATTGCTGAGCAGGGCTTACACAGAGCCAAGGCTCTCCTGCTTCTCCTACTGCCACACTGGGGAGGAGACTGGGGGTGCCTGGGGGCTTGGGAGGAGACTCAGCCAGGACAGGTGACCCAAACTGACCAAGGGAGATTCCAGACCATGTGGCATCATCTCAGTGTGTGCACTGGGGGGAAGGAGGAGGAAGGGAGGATGTTTGGAGTGATGGAGTTTGACTTCCCCAGTAACCATTCCATGTGATGGGGCCCTGCTCTCCTGGAGATGGCTGAACACCTGCCTGCCATTGCAAAGCAGGGAATAAACCCCTGGTTTTGCTTTGCTTGTGTGTGCAGCCTTTGCTTTCCCTATTAAACTGTCTTTATCTCAACCCACAACTTTCTGGCTTTTACCTTCCTGATTCTCTCCCTGATCCCATTTGAGGGGGTGGGGAGTAAGCAAGTGGCTGCATGAGGCTTGGCTGCTGGCTGGGGTTAAACAACAATGTGTAGAAAATGGGATTTATATTTCCCTCCTTAACTGGCCTCTGGGGATAGATGAGGACAGGTTTCTAGGAGGTTCAGATGGTGTTTCACTCCCTTCCTTCCTCCCTCCGTCCCTTCCTCCTTTCCATCCTCTTTCCCTCTTTCTCTCTCACTCTCATGCTCTCTCCCTCCCTTTTTCCCTGCCTCCATCCTTCCCAATGCAGCAATCAGACCTCCTAGGGCAACTTCTCACAATTCAGCATTACTGACCCACATAGTTATCACGTCCAAAGTTCCTCTTCACTCTGAACCCCAGTTCTAGACTAAAGAAATATTCAACTACCTAACTCCCACAAAAATCAGATCAGAAATCAGAAATCCCCTGAGGACTGGCTGCATTCAACTGCAATAAAGAAGTCTTTTCTAGGATAAAAGAAAAGCATGTCTTCTTTACGTCTCTCATACATGAATGGGCTGAAAATTAAGGAATTCTTCACAAGCATCCACGTCTCAAATATTCTTAAGAGAGAAGAGATTTTAAAAGCACTTTGCCTGTTTCCCCTGCCACTTGCTTAGCATAAATAGTCAACAGCTTTGTGCTTCACTTTGTTTTACAATGTCTCTTTAAGCTGTGTTTAAGAAGCTGTCTCCTCTTGCCCTTGATAAGATACACTAATTAATACACTAACTGCATTTATTACATAATCATATTAGCTCTTGGATTACTGTATTTAAACCTAAGTAAAGCAAACAGAGATTTTACCTTTCCTTCAAACCAATTGCCTTTTGATATTGTATTTATCTTTGAAACTATGCAGCAAGTTCTCCTGGAAGGGCATAAGGGAAAAAACCCATTATAATCTTCTTCAACTCTGTAACTGCTCTTCCCTCAGATATGAAGAGCCTCAGGTGACATGACTTAGGGCAATTTTTTCACTTATAAAAAATAGGTAACATAAGCCCTCAACAAATTTGTGTGCATGGTTGTTTTTGACCTCTTATTGAGCGCTTGTCAATTGTCACTTTGACTCACAGTCCTTTATTAAGAGGTTTGAGAAATATTGCTTTACTGGGGCAGATTTATATTGACACAGTTGGGTTTTTTTCAGCACTTCATCATCAAGTTTATGTTTTGCTACCCTGATGATCTAACATATAAAATATAGCACCAGCCAAAGGACAGCAGCAAGGAATGTATTTTTTTGTTTGTTTGTTTTATGTCAGTTTACTCGTGCTGAACAGCAAAAGCTTTGGACTCCATGTGGGCCCTGGAGATTTTAATGGTGAAAGACAATTTCTGTCTATGTGGGCATCTGTAAATACATAACTATGCAAAAAGGAAGCACATATACATTTTCTGCTCTGGTAATCCCACTTAACACTGTGTTAAGTGGCATTATATCATCTGAAAATCCTTGTTGAAGGGTATTTCATTGCATTGGAGCTCTGGAGTAAATTGTAATTTGTACTTGTAAATATGTGCCAAAATTGTAATTTGTTCAATCTCATCTTTTTACCCCCAGGACAAAGAAAGAGAAGGAACATGTGCTGGGTCAGAGTGCCTGTCTAAGAGTGGCAGGAGTGTGATAGAGGCCTTAGTCCAGTAATATACATTAGATGTGAACCATCTCTGCTTTAACATACTGAGATTGATCAGTCATGGGTCATGGAGCAGGGAATTGCAAATGGCTCCTTGCCACCTCTCTTTTTCACAGAAAACAAAGTAAAGCTCAGATCCAGTGGAAAATCAAGGCAAGACCATATAATGATAAATACAGATATCATTCCATGTGGGAACTGAAAAAGCAGAGGACTTTTACAGTGTTGCTATAAATTTACATAGACAGAGATTTGAAACAGATTTGAATTTTAGGCCTTTAAATTTGGAGCATAGAAAGTTTCTGAGCTGCAAAAAATATAGGACAAGCAACTATTTTATGCTGTAAGGTGTGCGTGTAGTCCTCAGCTTAAGTAGATGCTTGTAAGCTTTCAGCATTAGCCTACTGGCTAAAAACCTTTTAAAAGACAGAGAACTTTGGCTTCTGTTGTTATGGTGTGAGTTTTACCATCTTTTGTGTCTCTACCTTCACTGAGACTGATAATGAAATAAAAAACTCGTGGAACACCTCTCGGTCACCCCATCCCGTTATTGGTGATTAGATCCAAAAATTCCACATTTACAAAGGAAAAAAATAAATGAACATGACAAATATGCATCCAACATATATACAGGACAAACATTTTTATGTGGTAAGCTACCAAGCCATTTTCGTTAATGATTTACTTTACTGTATGATTGGCTATTATCTTTCTCCTTTTTACTCACTCTGGACTTAGTTTTCCAATTTTCCTGATCCACCTCAAATAAACAAATTCCAGAAAGCCACTATTAGAAAAAGTGCACGTAATGATTGTTGAAGAAGTATTTACTGTGTTCTTGAAATGTACCAAACCCTTTGTCTGTATTTGAGATGTATGTTCAGCAAAATCTTTTAGCTGGAACTCTTTTTCAATTTTTTCAAAACATGATTGCTGGGGACTGTTGGGATTTTATTGCAGGATATGGGTTGGTCCTTCAGAGCTCACTGTTTATATTGCAAGTACTGCAAATCTGACATCATACTTACACAGAAAAAATCACACACACTGAATAAAATCCCTCTTTTTTTTCTTTCTTTTTTTTCTTTTTTTTTTTTTTTTTTCATTTTTGAACAATCTTATCAGTGCTTATCCTGGTTCCAAGAAATACCTATTTCAGTGCACAACAGTGAAGAAAATAGCAGGGCACCAAGTTGTTTAACAGTGGTCAGAGGGCAGCTCTGTGGTACCTCCTTTGCTTGTCTCCCAGCCCAGCTCCACAGCGGGATGTGCCAGCACCAGGAGCACCTGGTAGGTACCTGGACCTGCTGGCAAGTGGGATTGAAATGGGCAGCTCAGTCACATCAGGAACACACTGCTGAAATCTGAACTGTTGGGAGCCTCATTGATTTTTTAATTGCTTATTTTATTTTATTATTTTATTTTATTTTATTTTATTTTATTTTATTTTATTTTATTTTTTACTTTTTGAAATGTAAGGGGCTCTTATCCATTTTCAAGCTACATGTTTGAAAAGCAAGATAACACCTCTGAGAAAGAATTACCAATCACAAATTATTCCTGTGAAACGTCTTACATTCTTTGTTCAGCATTTATCAGGAAATGAATATTCCTGCAAGCTCTTAGTATCTCATCTAAAACAAACAAACAAACAAACAAACAAACAAACAGAATGGCTTGACAACACTTCTGTGATTTCTGCCAAACTCAGCTAGTATTAAACCTGCTATTAAGAAGTATAAGCTGCAAATTCCTCTGTTTATGAACTTGAGATTGTGCTCTGGTCCAGTCAAAATAGACTTTGTTTACACTGATTTAGTGGCCTTATGAGATTGCCTGGTTGCTTGCCTGAGTTCCCTCAGCAGGTGAAATTACTTGCTGAGCTGCACAAAATCATGCTGGGGAATAGCTGTGCCATGTCTTGCCAGTATTTATTTAATGTTGTGTTACTGCTTGAAAATGAAAAGCATTTATTTTTAAAACACAGTCCATGTGATTAAGACCTATAAAAGCAAAAGAAAAGGCTGGGTAACAAATGAAACTATAACTTACATGCTGGTTTTGGTGTCATTGTTTCTACTGCTTCAACAGCAGCTGCCTTTGTGGTTTTGCAAACCACAAACAGTATGATAGTTTTATCTCTCCCTTTCTCTAGTTATAGGTCCCTCTCTAACCACTGACATGCTGTCTCATTAAAACCTGTGTACCCTGAACTGCTTTCAGGTTACAAAGGCAGGGGATTGCTGAAATGTCGTGTATCAGGCATGACACCTACATCTGGAGGTCCTTGGGAGCCATACATCTCCCTGAGATGGGTCTAAAGAGTGGTACAGACACCTGCCTTCCTGACCTCTGCATATCCCAGAGGACTGGAGTTTGTGTATTAGTGCTAAAATAGCAAATTCAAGCCCAGTATGTGCAATATCCTTGCTCTGAAGTGTTTACATTAAAACACAGAGTCTCATTCAGGTGATTAATGTAGATGTTAAGTAATTTTGGCCCTAGAATGAACATTCTATCCCAGGCAAAAAAAATATACCAGCCTCCAACCACCAAGACATTGTATTGCAGATCACAACCATCTGAGCCTGGCAGTTCAGCCAGTTTAGAATAGACTGTATTCAGTACATGTTACTGTACTCCTCCCCATGAGGATGTCCCAAGACATTGTATAAAATTTTGAGACAAACACCACCCAGTCCTCTTTCCTCCTTCACCAAGCAGATCATTATAGGAGGTTGACAAGTCAGAGATGACTTTGTGTTCATAAATTCATGCTGACTACTTGCAAATACCTTCATGTCCTCCATGTGTTTGGAAACTGGTCTCAGGATTATTTGCTCCATCACCTCTCTAGGGCCTGAAAACAGCTGACCAACCTGTAGTTCCCTGGATCCTCTTCTCTGCCATTTTTGAAGGACATTTGCTTTTCCTCCAGTCCCCAGCATCCTCTCCTGTCAGTGTCATCCCTAAGCTCTATTTTTTAGGTTTCTTTCTGAAAAGTTAAATGTAAAGTACCAGTGTCAGCACTGAGCTTCTGTTCTAGTTCTTTCTTCCTTCCTTTCTAGCAGAGCAGGTATTTCTTCATAGCAGCTTTTGCTAAGTCTCTCCTTAGGTGCTTCAGACCAACCTGTTGAGCAGACTCAGCAGGAGAGATGATGACAGAAAGTGCAGAGTGGCTTAATGCAATGCTAAAGTTATAGCTATAGCCTTGTTTTTGTATTCCCATTCCATAATATTCTGTTATACATCACACAGGGCTCTGATTTTCAGGACTTTTGGGGTACACAAGCTGTATTGGTATGTATGCATACACATGTACGTATACCCAAAGTGCTCTTGTTCTCTTTAGACTAAGCACTTTAAATTGTAATGTGAATACTGGGAGAAGTTCTGCAAGGCTCATTTTGCAAGTCCTATGAATTACTGCTGTCTACAACATGCCTCTGTCTATATAAATATTATTGACAGGCGGTGGAAAATGCACTGAAAATTACTGACTGTATCACGCAAGGACAGTGTTCTAGGTGGTTGAATTTTAAGCTATTGCACCCCAAAGCAATACCTCAAGCTTTTTAAATGAAAGATCTCTAGTTGTGGCACAATTCCATGAGAAGATGCAAACATGAAACCCACAATAAGCCCTGAATAATATGCAGCTTAAGCCTCACACAGAGAGCGCATCCCCGTTCACTTGCCAAAGCAAACAACACAGGAGAGTGATATGCCAGTATTCCATGGTTTTGAGGACAAGTGCAAATACTATTGACATAACTAAAAGGCTGTTATCTTTAACCTGCAGCCTTGAGTACTGTCAGTTATCACCACCTGCTGTCTAAATATTAAAGTTCTTAAGGATGGAATATTTGAAGAGCATATCTGTGACAGGAAGGAAAATAGTAGCAGGAATGGTGGCAATAATAATACAAATATAATAAATGACAGGAAAAACACATTCATGTGGAAGCTAAAACTTCGTCACGTATAAAAACCTCTCTTCCCACAAAGAGATCAAATTGCAAGGGGCTGAAGGTTTTCAGATCATCTGCCTTAGGGCGGACTGTCTATTTATGTGCTAAACAGAATACCTTTATTCCCACTATATGATTTTTCCAATGCATTTGAGAAGATTGTATTTTTTAAAGTGTTTCTAATCTTTTAAATCAGAAGCAAAGGAAGTCAAAGAAGCAAAGATCAAGGATTTGATATCCCTAATAGAAGAGCTATATCCTGTTTTCAGTAAAACTGTAGGTGTTAGAATTTAACTTCCTTATAGCTGCAGCATTGCTAGGGCATGAACAAAGCTGAGTGGTTGCTGATGGTTTCCTTAGATTTCTCTGCAGCTAATCATACTCACAATACTAGAGGTTTCTGTCATTGCAGGAGCTGGCAGAACTTAGTGACTACCCAGAAAAACGCCTTCTGAAGATCTGTTCTCAGAACAACGTTCTTAGCAAATCAGTGCAACAAATAAAATAGCTTTGTTCCTCACATATCCGAAAGCTTTTTTGCAGTTGTGTCTCTATCTCTTTCATTTTAAATCTGATAACATTGCTATTAAGATGCAGAATAGGCTTTTCAAGGGTTGTAGGTTTCCTCTAAATTTCAATGACCAAGAGAATTGCATTGTTTATTTACTATGTGGCTGGGGGCTATGAAGGCTACATACAAGTTTATCACTCGTATTTTCACAGCATAATTTTGCTTTAAATTCAGTGATCCTTTTAGCTGCAGTAGAAGGTCACTGTTACTAATTTACTCTCATTCATTGGTCTCAGTGACAGAATTTAATTATTTCAGCCTAGTTCATAGTGGGAGAGCAGCTGCAGTGCTTAAAACACTGTAATGAAAACCAGTAAACCCTCACCTTGTCTCAGCAAAAGACCAGGAAAACAGCAGTTAAACTTATGATCTGTCATCTCAACTCCAAAAAAAACCACATGCATTACCTTAATAAATTGGAGAATTCATCTGTCTTACAGCTGTGTAATTGTTCTTTGTGTTAGAGCTGTCACTCACTAATATCAATGGAAGCCTTCCTAAAATTTGAGGAAGATGTTATATTGAGTAGTGTAAGTATAGAGAAGAGGGGATTCTTTGAAACAGGATCCACAGTCTTTTAGATAAAGCTTGCAGTGCTTTTAGGGGCAAATGTGGTCTCACTCAGTGTAGAGAGGATAGCACACTGAAACCAGTGAGACCTGCAGGGGTAGTACAACACTACCAGAGAGAAGGATCTGGCCTATTGATTTATTCTAGGATAACTAGTAAAATGACAGGAAATCTAAAAGAGAAGTTAACTCTTCTTACACATAAACATGTGAATATCATGCCACATGGCCTGCTTGCACTGCATAAGGAAAAAAAACAAAGAAGCCCTCCCGAAACAGGACAGCTGTAGGCATTCCTGACTAAAGGGACTGGCTTGTCAGCCTGGCCAAATCCAGCAAATGAGCTCAGGTTCAAATTCAATAAAATGTTCCTCTCTATAGTTATCCCCCTAACAAACTCTTGTTTTACAGACTTCCATGTGTTTTGGCATAAAAGCTGGAGGATTTCTGCAGGAATTCCTTCTTGTCCAAAGACAAAAAAGGCCCTTTCCCTTTCCTTTTCCAGGAAATCCTCATTTAAGGTTCCTGAATAACATTAAACGTGTTAAAACAGAATGCCTGTCCTTAATTCTTTAATTGTGTTCTTATTGAAGATCTAGATGCAAAATCCATTGCCATTGCAGGAAAGAGTTATTATTGGAGATCCTTATTGAAAGGATGCATTGCAAATGAAATTGTATGATAAGAAAACTGTTCATCACAACAAAGTTACTAGAAAGTGGTTTCATGCATTTGCAAGACTACTTTTAGAAAAGTCTAAAAGTATGAAAACTAGAAAAGTAATTCTAAAGTAAGAAAATGAAATATTTGAGAATATATTTGTAATAGTACTAATACTTTTCCTGTCTTTCATATGTGAATAAAATTTCTACATTTCCAGTCCCTCAGGAACTGGTTTTATAACACTGTAAACATTTTGTTCATGATTTGTTGTCAGGATATTTGACAACTTATTAAAATTCATAGAGTATCACTCCAGAGTATCATTCACTCATGGGAAAAAACTGTTCCATTTTATCCTAGATGTTTTGACATAACAAATAATTCACCTGCTTTTATGTAAAAATATTATATATTCTGCAAACAATAATTACAGACTGGATTCTGCAGGTTCTCACTATTCACAGAACATACTAATAGACTAATATTTGCAGTGTGGTCTTGGATTAATTGCATTTGTCTTCTGGACCAGTTATCATCAGTTGCCTATGAATGAGTTTAAACTGTTGATATGGCCATTCACACAACAAAAAAAAGCTTTTTTTCTTCATCAATTGCTTACTATTTCTGGACACACCCACACTGGCAGGGTTCACACTGTGACTATCGTAGATCTAATTTTATAAACTGTAATTTCCAAATTTAGCTTCTTAATGCGAGACATTTATGTCATTGGAATAGAGATTTAAACAGTTCTGGTTATCTTCAAAGGGGTGCATGTATGGAGTACAGACATTTTTGGAACAGGCACATAATTTCAGTCTCAGAAATGAGTGAACGTTTTAATGACTGCCACTGAATAAGGTGAATTTCTGTTAATCTGCTATTGGAACTCTCATTAATTAAAAGGAAAATGACCACTTTTTACAGCAGACCACCAGATTAATTTGGAACATCTTTGGCGAGAGGCACTTTCTTTAAATAAAGGTTATTTAATTTTTTTTTCTTAAAAAGAATGCCTTTCTCATCAGTTTCCCTCCAAAATGGACTATTATTCATGGATTAAAATTAAATTTCTGGAGTTTTATCTCACTTAACCAAGGACTGAATCCAGCATATATGACACCAAAAAAGGCACAGATGATTCAGATACCTGCCTGATTTGGGAGTTTCCAAGTACTGTGTTTAGTAAGGACTATCAAGACAAATCACACCTTTTTCTGTGGTAACATAGATACTTACTTTGAAAGTGTAATGAAAAATACATGGCTTTGTTTCATTCAAAAACCTCTTAAATTGAAGAAGAGAAGGCTCAGAGGTCTATTTTACACTAACTTGATAACAGCAATGGACAAGAAAAAAGCCTACTTTCTACTGAATAGTGAACCAGAAAGATTGAAACACTAGGCAAAGCTCCACTCATTTTAAGGGGAAAATAAGTATTTTGATTGCTAGGGAGTTAGTAACATGACATTTATCCTTTACCCATCTTTAGACCACATTTTACACGTACAGTTTATAGTCATAAGAGAGACCCAAAAGAAGCAGGCTGAATAAGGGTGCTCTGGCTACTTTTGTCTTCACTTGTCTGAAATCAAATAAAAGCTCTCATCAGCATATCATGTTCTGGCCTTGCATCCAGCTCTGTTCTTTCTTTCCCCATATGGATAATGTCTGGCCAGGAAGGAAATGACTACATTTTCAACTACAGGAATGAAATCTGGGCTAATGGAAACTTGGTTGAGTTACTTCCTGCAAGTTAATGACTAAAGAGAGCTTTTCAGGGAGATGGCCAGTAAAAGCCATAACCACCTAAAATACCAGCCACATGGATTCTCAGAAAGCTGTCTCCTCTTTCTCTGCAATTTGGGAACTGAGGGTTAATGTCGTTTGAAAAACAGAGATACAATATTCGAAAAATAAAACAGGTTTTACCTTTATTCAGACCTGATATGGTCTGTTCATCAATGAAGAGTCTGCAAAGTCCCACTGAGCCATATGTTTGTTAGAGAGTATTCAGGGAAATAGTTGGAATGCTGAGGAAACAGCATTTGAGGAGTCACAGTGTCCCTTCTCAGATGCAACTGAAAATTATCAGCTTCCAATATGGACACTTTCATACTTTCATTCTTACTGCTCAGTTCAAGTTTCCTGTACACAGTGAAGAAATTTCCTTTTTTACTTTGATTTTTCTGCACTTGCTACTGAAAGAAGAGATGAATTTGATGCAGGAAGTGTCTAGAAGAGAAAAAAGTGGGTGTTTATCAGGTAGTCACATAAAAAATAATCAAGTTCAAAGGTTCAGCTGGTCCAGACAATTTCAATTCATGCGATGTATCTAATTTGAATTTGTATAAAAAATTACCCATATACCTTGGGATTTATATTTGCAGTTTATTAATACATGATTTACAATTTCCTTTGATTTCAGAGGAAACCAATCTTGGTGTGACCTCTTCCTCTTGAACAGATCATCTTAATGTGTCTGGATTAGCCACTTGGAATGACAGTTGTTTTAACCAATTAGAATACAATATAACAATCTAAGAGAAAATTCAGTATATATTCAGGAAAGTTAACTATATCTCTTTTTTTGACATCTTTCTGTTGTCCAACACCCCTTTCTCCCACCTGACCATGCAAACTTAGAATCAACTCTCCAAATAGTGTTAATGCGTTGTTTGGTCTTTTTCATGCTGCCTGCAGGGATTAGCTGAGGTGACAGAAATTGTAATAAAGGTTTGTATCATTAAACTTGGCTTGAAGAGCAGATGTAAAGGTCTTGTTGATTGTCACACGTTTAAGCATTCATTCATAAGGAGGCTCACTACTGTGCATATGTGGGACATGGTTTTTTGCTGTGCCAAAAGCAAATCTTCACGCTATTGGATTGCTGCATTTCCCACTGCTATTCAAAATGCTATTCTGAATACTCATGCCAGGGAGCTCTCTCTCTGTGGAAAATGCACACCTTCAGTTCAAGCCAAGAGGTCTAACTTGTACTCTATTCCCCACTCTTTGGCAATTTGCAGCCAATGTTTTCTTTATCGCCACAAATTAAAGGAAAGATTGCGGCACTAATTTTTCTTTCAGTGTGATGTTTTGAAAGAGGTAATACATGGCAGGAAGAGAGAAGGGAAGAAGAAAACAAACCAGAGACTCTGAAAAGATAAATGTAATATCCCCTTCACCCTCAAGAAATGAAATTATTCTGACAGGGTCAGAGATTCTGCTTGGCAAACCATCTTAAATTAATTACCTGCCTGACATTTTAAAGGAAGGTTTCAGATCATAAATTTAACCCAGACAAAGCATTCTTTTTAATCTTGTCAGTATGCAAACTACTTTGCACTGCAGTCTGTGAATTATTTATCAGAAAAGCGACCCCAAAAGGGTGAAAGGAAAATTGGGAGTATTTGATCTGGGGTTCTGCAGGCTGATGTACTTCTTTACCCTAGATCCATACCTGTTACAGTTGCACAAATTCTTTTTGTTTGATGTTGCTGATATATAGCTCTCACACTGTGCTTCTCTGAAGCCTAAATTTTTTTTCTCCATTTAAATTACTTTTAAGGCAGAGCCCCAGTGAATAAATGTATCTACTTTCCAGGCAGCAACAAAAGTTAAATAAAGGGGACAAACTCACCTGTATTTCTGTTTTATGTCTTTTCACTAGCAAAAGCATGCAGTATTGATGAACTGTTGGGGTTTTTTCCTGCACTTGGATGAAAGTACAGTCTGTATTAGTAACTAATCTACAAAGGCTGATTTTTTTACTTGTAAACTGCAGAAAATATTAATCCTGTAACAAGCTGTGTAACAGTAATGATGAAGGGTGCTCACCTGGGGTAAAAATACCTTGGAAGATGTGAATCCAGAATCCAGTTTTGGTATGGGTTTTTGGTGGTTTTGTTTTGTTCGGGGTTTTTTGTTTGTTTGTTTTTGCATAAAATAACTTAATTTTAATCCCCTGGTTTTTAAATGAAGAAACTAGACAACTTCTAATTTCCTGTCTCTTGGTCTTTTTATGTTGCAAGTTTATTTATTCAACAGTCTTTCATTTAGGCTTTAGTATAATTGCTGAAAGAAAAGACCTCCAAGTGAATGTAAAAGACAATTATAACTGAGGGGCCAAAACGAATCAGAACACAGCCCAATACCTGGCCTTGTCTAATCTGGACCTTCTTACTTAATCACTCTGGATTTCCACATGATTCTCTGAAGACATCAATCAACTTAGCATCTGATATTTAGAAGAAAGTCAGATTTGGAAAATTAGCAGGGAGGAAAACCCCATTAACCAATTGCAATAACTTAGAAATGTAATACTACCATTCCACATTTTTCACTTTGAGAATGTTTTCTCTCTGGATGTGCTTTGTTAATTTTTGATGCTTCATGATTCAAAGGAGCTCCAATATTTTCTTTTTCATCCCTATGTAAGATGAACTTTAGCTGAGCTAAGTGGAAAGTTCTGTAGAAAGTCTATCAATTTGCAAGAAATTATGACTCCCTTCTGCTTCTGCCACATAGTATCAAAAGTCATTTATTGGACCTATGGAAGTTTCTGCATTTTCATGTGAGCTGAAATAAAGCTAATGAAAATGTTTTACCCTTGTTTGGTTTACTATACTACCTAATGCTTTGTTTTACAATTTTTAATTCTGTAGTATGGAGGATTTTCTGTTTTCCTACCACTAGGCTTTCCTCTTCCTTTGTGTCAATGCTTGAATGTTGCAAAAGCAAGACACCAGACACTTCCTAATAAAAATCTGTCTAAACAAAATGTGGACATGCTTTTATTTCATTCTGCAGTCCTAATGAAATAAGTCAGTTCTGACAGATAATTCTGTGTTCAATAACTATTTGTCAGATTTCTACTTAGGCTTTTAAGTATCCCAAGCATCTCAAACTTAATTTCAGTTTCCTCTGATAATAAAAAAGAGCTTAAAATTCTTATGAGTGGGTGAAAGATTAACTGTGCAGGGCATAAAGTCAGGGAGTTGACACCAGTTAATTGCAGGTCTCCCCAGTTTAAGACTGTATACACTTTTCAACAGTTTTTACCATAAAACTCCCAAGAAATAATTAACGTATTGTGTACATCCACCACAATGTATTTATCTTCCTATAAATTCCCGTTTGCAGACTTGTGTATCCATACAAAATACACAATTAAGAAACTGAAGACTTCTGCTTACTGAATATCCCAGGACCCTCTTTAAAGATGTGTAAGTATAAGCTCTAGTGTCCATGGATACATTTTAATTAGGGATTTTGGCTATTATTTAACTATGATCATTTCCCCTCTGGTTTCTGTTCAGCTGATTTCACTTCTCCCCTCAGCCCCACCGTAAATCTTCTGGAGCATCAGTGCTGGAGCTATGATCTGGGACCATCCCAACAACACCTGCATTTCAATGACTTTCTTCTGCTTGAAGGTTTTTTTACATTTCCCAACTGATTTGTGAGGGTGGTTAAGAATCACAGAAGCGCAAAGAATTACCTTTATCCAGATTTAAATATTATTTTATGTTAATTCCTGAGGCTATTCTTTTAAGATAAATAAAATAGACACTCCTTGATTTTACGTGTTTACTGATGGGAATTAAACTTTGATGATCTCTCTCATGACTGCTTTTAGATATTTTGACATTAGAATTACTGCAGGACTTTTTCAAGCTGTTAAAATACATATTTTTTAAAGTCATAACGAGTAGACTACACATTCTTCATTTCCTGGGTAGCTGAGGCTGAACACTAGTAGAGAAGTAATAAAATTCTTCTATCAAGATATGCACTGGTGGTCTTGGCTGTGCTCCCAAGTCCAAACCATTCTGAATGAAATTCACCCCTCCGCAGCACCAGCTAAACCTTACTTGTGTTCTGCTTGCTGGAGCATCAGCCTTTCCTGGTTGCTATGCACAAAAGTGGATTTCAGCCACTGTGTGTTCAGACCTTTGGCATTTCAAATCTATTTCATTGACTGTGTGTCTTCTTTTATTTCCCTGAGAGCATTATTATGAGATTCTACTATTCTGGTCTGTACTGAAATATCATTTGTATGGGTTTGGTTTGGTTTGGTTTTACTTAACCTTGCATTTTCATTGATCATCTCTGTGCTTTGTTCTTTCATTATGACTTTTCTTTACCCTTCACAAAGCCCTGATACACATAATGAGATATATGTAGTGCAAAGCAACTGTTGGGAATTGCTCTGGAGCAGCAAAATAGAGGATCTAGCAAAACTTTCCTCTCTGCTGGAGGATGGTGGTACTTCATGTTGCACATGGAGATGGCATGGAAAAGGAGATGGTCCATAATTAACATTCTACAAATTGCTGATATTCCTGCCTTCCCTCATGGCAAAGTGTCCACACTTGGCTTGCTTAAAATTTTAGAGTGAGAGTGAAAATGTTCCTGAAATGTGGCACAGCTCAAATAAGTGATACACAGGGAGAAACAAGAACTTTTCCTAGTAGGCTGGTACGTAAGCCTGAGGCATTACATAGAGTTTTAAAGTATATTAGGGTCTATAAGGCAGTTGTGTTAGTGTTCAAAACCTATTGTTTGGGGTGAGGGTGTTTTTGTCAACTTTCTTTTGCTATGTACTTTCCACCAGATAACTATTCCATTTGTTTTGCCTGTGTGCTAACAATTTGTGGTGAGAATGCCCTTCAAAACACACCATCCCCAACGATCCAGCACACTACCTTTCACCTTGGATAAGGCTTTTATTTATTTTTAATAAATTCCACCTCATTTCTAACACATTAAACCTCATTATGGTGTAATTTCCCTTGGTATGAAAAGACCTCATTAATTGTTCCATTCAAAACCGATTATCTCTCAGGATGGATGTTATAGGGGAAGTGTAATGGATAAGGGGTTTTTTCCACATTCTGCTTGAGCATTACTTTTTCTTAAGTGATTAGTTTTGCTGCATCTGTGTTTACTTAAGAACCTGAAGCTAAAATAATTAGTAACAGGTGGCTGAGGTCTTACTGATAATCTGCCTGCTTTTTAGATGTATGTCTATATGAAGTTCTCAATTCCCACATTCTGGTTCTTTCCCACATTTAACAGGCTTTAATGAGAAGCAATCTTGTATGGTATGGTACTCAGATTAACGTGGTTCTAGGAGAAGTTTTATTTTAACAGTTTAAACTGACTGTATGTCACATATTTTAGTCTTTAGTAATAACATAACCTGCTTCATCTCTTCCTGTTGTATAGGGGTTTTCATGGTAATCGTTTTCTGTAGCCTGCTTTTCTAAGGATATGCTTGCATTCCTAGTTTATTTGGTATTTTCACATGTGTTCTTTCCTGATTCTGTTTTCAAGAATTTTCGGTGGTCTTAGCCTCAGCAGCTGTTCACAAAATTTTTCAGATCTTTTTCTGCTGACTCTGGTAATGTTTAAGAGACAGGTGTTAAGATTTTAATATTGCTGCTTTTGGGAGGTCTTGAGAATTATGACTGAGATCCTTTAAAGTTATGTACAAAAGATATTTACCTAAAATGTGGCTATCTGAGCTTCTTAGCTATCCAGCTATGAATTCAGGGAGAACAAGAAGTCATTCAGCTGTGCATGATGGGCTGGATATGGTTTATTGACATTTATGGCTGCAGGTAGGAGATTGCTACAGCTATTTGAACACTCAGGCAGGGTGGTCCTGTAAAGACCAGGATGGAAAGCCAAGATTATGAAACCATCCATGCAGCTACTCCACAGCCAAGTGGTTTTGACATATGCTAAGGATATATGCAGCTATAATTCAAGAGCCCCACTGTGCTCAGATCATTCCAGGGGCTTGAGGTGTAGCTTTCCACATCCCCAGATATAAAAGGGGGGGAGGGGGGGGATGGTGTGTGTTTTATTGAAACAATTCCATTTTCTGTAAATACACACTTACTAAGCTACAGTGAAGATGACATTACATTTTAATGATTGGCTCAGTCTCCTGAGATGTTTGAGGACACTGATTTGGGGACACTGACATTGAATCAGATGGTGATTGGAATTAATTTTTTCTGAACAACTTAAAAAAGTGTTTCAGAATCTTAAAAAAAAACTTCAGAGATTTAGGGGTGGACTTTTAGAATGGAAAAGGAAAATGAGAAATCCTTGCTGCTGTTATGCAGAGCACAGCATAGTTCACATTTGCAAAGACAACCTTACACTGGAATTAGTCAGAAGGACCTGTACTAAACAGCACACATGGTTTTACAGATCTCTCCATTCATTTAGTGTTGACTGGACCCAACCTGGCATAAAAACTAACTGTTAGCTAAGAAGTTTTCTCAAAAAAATCTAATTTTAGCATTGTGATCACTGGGGAAAAACCAACAAACCAAACAACACGCAGTAATCTGTTATCTTGCAACATTTGAAATACTTATGCTCTACAATAAGTACGATTTGCTGTTCTTATTCAGGTTTCCACTAAGTTTAACATTATTTTCCAGCCCCGTGATTTGAGCACAGAATTCAAGATTTTTTGCTCTACACCATATTAGAAATACAAACCACATATAGAAGCTACATATTTCTGCTCTCCCCTCAGTACCCAAATCCTGTGCAAGAAATAAAACATGTAGAGAGGTGGGTATCTTGGGGTTTGCTTTGTGTCCTAATTCCCATATTGTCCTAATAGATTTTTATTCTTAAACAACCATCATTTTTAGCAATGGTCAACTTTAAAAATAAATTAGTGTGAAATTTTAAAGTATGGAGAAGTTAATAGTGGCACCAAAACAACATCTTTCTAGTTATAGGGTGAGACAAAGCAGTCTGAAGAACTATACAGGAAAAACTGCATCAAGTAAAATGGAACTGATCTAGAGAGAGATAATAACAGCATACTTCTATTTCTTGATTTAAAATATTATTAAGAAAGATTATGGTGAATTGTCTTTCACAGTTCAGAGAAAATATACTTACACAGATGCCTATTTAAATTAAGAATCAAATTATCATTCTGCAGTTCATTGTGAAGTAGTCAAAATATTAGTAGATCATCCATTTAATCTGAATGATTCAGAATAGGAAGAAAAAAAAAAACATTTCAGAGGAATGTTAAATTAATTATTATTTAAATTTTTTCATGGAAACACAAAAACCGAGATCTTCAGGAGCAGAACCTGTCAGACATCGTCATGCCTGACCAGGAGCCATGAGCAGGGGAGTCAACAATCATAACAGGATCTGACAGACCCTGTTCCCTTGAGGGTTCCTCCATGGGCTGCAGTGTGATTATTTTCTTCATTGTGGTCCTCCATGGGCTTCAGGGGAACGACTCTCTCACAGCTGCCATGCAGAGTTTTCACCCTTTCCTGAATCTGCTGTCACAGACACAGCACTGCTGATGGGCTCAGCAGTGAGCAGCAGCATTTCAGCTGGAACTGGTTCTGTTCAACATGGGGCAGCCCCTGTTCTCTTCTCAGAGACCTCCTGTGCAGCCCCTCTGCTGCTGCCAACACCTGCACATGGACACTCCACACAGGCTAACAGGGAGACCTGATATTCCCATAACAAATAGCACCGGTGAAGAGTCAAGAAGCCCTTTTTCTCAGCAATAGTGACAGTTCTCTATTTTCTCTACAGGTTGAAACATAGCACTGCATCTGCTGATCTCTCATATTTAAAGACACCTGTTTTCATTAGTGATGCTAAGTTCTCTGCTGCCTCTGTGTGGTTCTCAAGTCAGGTTACAAACTTTTCAGATGCTGTGGTCCAGATCCTCTTTTACTCAAATTAATTTATTCCCACACAACCCAATTATAGAGTAGAGATCCCATGCTCTGATCTGAAGCTATACTTTTCTCTTACTTATGTTTTCTGATCCAAGGGAGGCAAAAAAATATTCTCTATTTCTTTGACTCATTTCTTTTCTTTCAATCTGAAGATTAATTATTGTAATGTGGAAGTATGTGTGGGTAGTTATGTGTTGTCTGAATGCTCATAAACTGAATGAGTTTCTCTAAAAGCTCTTAATATCTGAATGGTGACCATTTGTATCATTTGGTGACGCTATCTGAAATTCTACGATATAACAATCCATATGCCTCTTTCTGGGGCTGCTACTGAAATGTGGTTTTAAGAGATATTTCATAGACATAGAGGTTTTCCTGAGTCATTTTGGTGCTCTTTTAACTGCATTAATCTGCTTTTTTCACCATTATTATTATTATTGTTGTTGTTGCTACTTTTATGTTTATTATTTTCTTCCAGATGCTAATAGAATTATACTACTAAACAGTAAACCTAGTAAGTCAAGAATTTGCTCCTGATCAGAAAACTGAAATTACTACAGAAACTTCCTAAATTTAGTTGGGAAACTAAAGTCATCCTCTTGATAAACAGTTTGTAGGAGATAGTAAGAAGCCTGCAAAGAGAGGTTCCCTCAACAACAAGGTTTGTGCATCTTTTCCCTACTCTGGAAAACCCCCACAAGCTAACTAGAGCTGGTGCAATAAACTGAAATTGGTTCAATGGGCTTTGGAAAACATAACTTTAAAAGAAGATTCTTGGTCTGTATAGATTTGTTAGCACTGTTATTACAATGCTGTGAGTAATAAGCATGTGAGACAAAGAATATTACATTAAATACGCAAACATAATCCTGAGAGGATGAACCAGAGACAAGCTCCATGCCTTCCAACTGTGTGCTCAGCTGGAGAAGTTAGGGATCACCTGTTGTCTCTTTTTCTGTTTGCTTATTTATTATACTCCAGAATTTTTATTTCCTTGTCTGTGAGGAGGCACAGCTCTTTCTGGCAGTGAGGAGCATGTTGCCCTCCTCAGATGAGGCTGCTATAACATGGTAGGTACAGGCTGGACTGCCATAGAACACAAAATTTCTCAATTTCTGAATAAGCTTCTAACCATTCTTGATGAAATCAGTACTTTTACTGCTTAATTGCTGCTCCAGCAGTTATTTTGAAAAGAAAACCACTGCATGCATATTTGGTGAGGGACCCATCCTATTACTTTGTGTTGAGCTTGCTCTGCAAGCTCCTGTCAGATCAGACTCCTCTCCAATGATTTTGGGATCAGAATAGGAGTGACTCAAAGAGGAGCTGCCCACCACCTCACTGCCCAGGCCAAGTGGATTTGGCTCAGAAACAGAGCTGCAGGTGCCTAGAGAAAGGGTTGTATGGACCTTTCTTTGGGGTGGGATTGTGCTGGGGATATTTTGGATGTGAGTTTTAACTTTGAACCTTAACTCCACTTATGTCTGTTTCTAAGGTTCTCTGTCACTTTCAGGGATTAGCCCTTAGGCAGATCTGAAAATCCCAGCTGTTGTGCTGAATCTCTTCTTTCAATGTCTTTGCCTCCAATGTAATATTCTCTTGGAATGGCAGCTCATTTTCCAGTGCTTTATTTTTATATTAACTACCAGGAGAATATAACATTTGAGTTATCCAGAAGAAAAAAAAATACATGTACGATAGAGCTGGGAAAAAAAAAATAACCTCTGAGGATCAATTTCAAACTTTTGCTAGAATCTAAAAGGGTATAAGATGCAATTAGCTATTACAGAGAGAAAGTTGATGTGGTTTCTAACAGAGATACTTGCTTTAGGTTTGCAACACATTCAGAGAGCAGCCTTGTGAATCCCCTGGGCTCACCTTCATCATTTTACTCACAGAGCCTGTGGCTGCAATTACGTCTGAGTAATGTGTTACACTGTGGGGAGATTGTGGGCACAAGCAGCAGGTGACAAAAGCAAGCATAAATGAATCTAGATATTTTCATTACATTTTCGTTGTAAGCTGGGAAAAAAGGAGGAGGAAAAAATTACGTCTTGTAAGAGACATAAGCATAATGTTCAGTGCCTCATTTTTGCTCAGGTAGAGCAAAAAATATTATGAGATTTGCTGAGAGCAAGGCAATTCAGGGTAAGGCCAATGAAGAACCTGTGAGGAAGCCTTTTGGAACACTGCTAAATGTCACGGGCAAGAGACACACTTTTTATTTCTGCTGTGTCTCCCAATGAGCTGCCTGCTTTGTCCCAGTCTATCTTCATGATGCTGTTTGTGCTGGAACTTGGAATGGAATTTAGTCATGTTAGAAAGCAGTGTACTTTTAATTACATATCAAATTAAAGAAGTTGTTTTCTTTTATTCCAGCAAAATCAGAGCTAAAGTTCAAAGCAAATCCATCAGCTTCATTTTTTTTTCTCCTCTTCTTTCTCCAGTTTGCCTGCTGGGCTATTCCTATTCTCACTGAAGCAAATGTGAGTGACTTTTCCTTCCATTTCACAATGTTGTCACTCACATGAAGTTTTACATTCTGTCCAAGCTGTTATCAAGATAACCATTCCATAAATGAGTTCACTTTCATTATCATTATCTATAGCATTCACACACGATGGTGAGCTGCAAGATAAGTCAGAGTGGCAGACACCTCCTACAGACTCCAATGGCTTTTCCCATGAGGTCCCTTGTATCCTGCTGACGTCTCAATCTGTTTCTCCCCAAGGGTCATGAAATCAATTTGTTGCCAGGAACCTTGTCAGCCTCATTCTACTACTTGACTTTCAAATTTACTGTGACAACTTTTTTAGATGAGATGGCATGACCATAACTGCTTCTGATTCTGGGATCTGGTCAAGCACAAACAGATGATGCTTGGAAGAGCAAAATAACTCTACTCACTTGATTAGTGAGCTTTTGTGTGCAGAATCAATTGACACAGAGCAGTTGAGTGAAGACCCTCATACCAAGGCTAAGGGGTGAAATCTCACCCTTTTTGCTTGGAACATCTGCAGAAAGCCTGACAGAATGGTTTATTATGCAAGGACACAGAGAGTTCCCTGTGCCACAGAAAACTGTGTGACTTTATGATGCCTCTGGGATCAGTTTTTTAAGGATATACAGGACTGCAAGAGATCTTGCAACCCATGGGAGACAAAATGTGCAATTTCTCCAAGAGACAATTTAGGGACCAATTTCCAAGCAGAATTTTTTTCCTGGGTTTGGCCACTCAGGAACTAAAAAGAGCGTCAAATGTTATTCCAGTCCAAATATTGTTCTGGTCATTTCTGTCTAGACAGACAAGCTGGTACCATTCAGTCCACTAAGCCTATGTAACCTTTAACTACTGATCGTTACATACTTTTTTGTACACTAAACTTCTGAATTTTCTTTCCACCTTTTCAGTAGTTGCCTCCTAGTAAGAAAAAACCATTTAAATCAGACTACTCAAAGACTATGTGCTATGCAAAAGCTGTCTGGAACTTTCAGAAGTTCAAAGGCTTTTGACATGCTGTGATGCACCTGCCCTAAGTTTGTTCTCTATTTCTGGGGCAATAAGTTAAACTGGGATACTTAATATATTGAGAAAGCATAGACATCCAGCAACATTAAATGTGAGTTTATTCTTACATCCAATGCTGTATTTTCAGATTGTTAATTATACAGTGGTTTTGTAAAAAAATAAAAATGCATCTCATGCAGGATGGTTTCAGAAGAGAAAAAACTTTATGTTTTCTGATGTGTTTCATAAATAAATACTGTTATATACCTCTGTATATATGTATGTATATGTGAATATATATATTTGTGTTTGTGTATATGTATGCTCTGGGGTTTGGTTTTTTTACTTTCTTGATCTCTTAAGTTTAAACTAAAAAAAAAAAAAACAAATGAGGGCAGAAACAGAAAAATATAATAATAAAGATATTATATGGTTAGAAAATTCTATTAAAAAAAAATTTGGTAGCAACAGCAAAAAAAGCCATGGAAAATTTACAATCATTGTGATAAGATCTATCATGGCCTCTAACTTTATTTTGCATCTTCCTACATTCTAATATAAACTTTTGTTTTGAAGGGAGCAAATTAATATCTCTTAAAAAGTGTTCATATAACAGCTTGTAATCTATGCAGGTGTTGACTAAGAGCACCTTTTGAGCAATAAAAACAAAGTTGTTTTTAGGGCAGAAATTTTTTTTCGTTTGTTTGGTTTGGTTTGTTTTGTTTTTAGTGTGAAACTGTATTTTTTAATTCAAACACAGAGAGAATGGAAGACAATACTCAGTTCACTTTCAGGCTCACCTAATTGGAAGTCTACGCTTTCAATTATTCAGTAGCCCCGAACTCTCAAAGTGTGGGGAGGTGAGAGTAGGTCAGAAATGGAAGATAAGGGAAGAAGCTGCAGATCAGTGTCAGTACAAACGTGAAATATGAATCTTATTTACTTTGGGATCAGCTGGCTGATTTGCTGCCTTAACTGTGTGCTCTTGCTAACTTACAAAAACATTTTCTCCTCATGACCAGATCTTCTGTGACAGGGGCCCTTTCCATTTCCTTTATCAGCTTGCACAGAAATATGTTTCTTGCAGTGGTCTCCTGTGCCCCAGAGCCCCAGATACTCTGTGCACACCCACAGCTGTATGAACTTCAGCCCAGCAAGCTTCCAAAGTAGGAATGCCATCTCTCAGAACCTGCAGACCTAGATCATAGGAGATCTTGATTTAGACAAAGATGCCACTGAGATCAGGAATATGTCTAGGCATGAGTGGATGAGGACTTGCATGCAGACCAAATCCCTGCTGGGATTTCAGCATGTCTAGGGGTACTTATTTTTGTAGTATCAAAGAATAGGACAATTTTTTATTGTAATAATTTTGTATGTGTCACATATTTAGCAATAACTGTTCTACCTGGATATCCAACACTGGACAGAACACTTTATATCCTTTTCCCTTGTCTTTAAACCTCTATTCTTTATTCCTCATAAGGGAGACTGTGACATCTGCTTTATATTACTTCTTGACAGCTGGTAGGACAAGAATACATTTTTTAAAGTTTATTTTGCACTCTTTAGTCTGATGTGGTCCCAAACAGGGATTCAAGAAAGTGTTCTGCATACATAAATACTGTAAATAAAATGTGGCTAAGAGCATCACAAAACAGAAATTTTTGAGTGACCACCCACTATGACAATCTTGTCTTAAGCATGATACTTATCCCAAGATAAGTATCCAAAATCACACAAGATTTTGGAACAGACTAAGCTTATCTTGGAGTGAGACTGCCAAAAGGAAAGTGATGGCAAGACAAACTGATGAGAGTGTGTTTCCAGTCTCTTTTGATTATGCTGTACTGGTCTCCTATGCACCTGGGCTGCCAAAAGAACAGTCTTATTATGCATGAGCATTGTCCAGACAGCAAGACATGAATGGGTTGAGAGAAAAGTGGGGATCACTTCAGGGTATAAAGCCAGACAGGTACTGAACTAAGCTATAGGATGGCACTTGTGATTTGAGACAGAAACAAAAAAGATGAAACCTTGTCTGATGAACAGCAACATCAAAAAGTAGGGGGAGAGCTCATGTCCTGCTAGATTTATGTACAGAACTCCCACTGGCGTGAATGGCAGTCTGAGAACAGAATGAAATGCATGGGGAAAAAAGAATCAGAAAGAGGTAATTATTTAGCAAATACCTATGAAATAAATTCAAATGCATGTCCTGCTATGATTAACCCAAGGCTTGATTTAAAGCTCACTGATGTCTAAGGGAGTGTCTTTACTGACTTTTGTGGACTTTCAAATCAAGCGCTAGAAAGGGTGTTCATTTCTACTGAGAAAGCAACATTTTATTGTGAGTCAAAAATTATGCTTTCCTGTAATTTTCTTGAAATTTAAAATCAGAGGAAAACTTTGAGAAGACATTTATAAGTCCATCACTTAATCTGTGATACACAGTGTTTATGTCTGTGATGGAAAAGGACAGTAAGAGAGCAATCTAGAATGCTGCTGTACGAGCACAATCTTTCCATAGATGAATTTGTGCACTGCTGCAACTAAACTCATGAACATCTCATATCGTGTATGCTGACTTTAATCCAGATTCAGAAACACAGAAATGTCTTAAAGAAGTTGATTTTTAATTCTCTCTGGGCTCTCTCAGGACTAAAAGTTAATGCTTTCAAATTGTGTAATACTTTGACTATGGAGTTATAACTTTATTTCCTCCCCTTTTTCAGACATTAGGTTGAAATAATGTTACTTTTGCAGTTAAAGGGAGTGGGTCAGATTCTCATGGAATGATGCCTTCTTAAAAAAGCATCTGACTCAGTATTCCTTACTGCATATTTTATTGTGATTTTTTTATTAAGAGATGTGTGGGTGAGTTGCATTCCTTTATTCTCAGTTGCACTTTGACGTACTGAAGTAAAATTCTTCTGACTTCCTTACACAATTAAGTAGCTCCAGTGGGACTTCCTTTTACAGGTTAACAGCAGCTTCTTTGTGTGAATGTGCAGCTTCACTGTTTGACAGTGACTTCAAAAAGTCTCTTTGGAGTATCTCTTTCTTCCTTCTGTTACAAGGGAATGCTTCATTCTGTACATTAACAAGATGTGCTAGAGCAGATGACATGAAAGAAACCTTTTAAACTGAGAAATATACTGCTGTTTTCTTTCTTATTCTTGACAAGATATTGAATATATCTGTGAACCTGAGATTTCCATCAGCACTTGAGAATAGGATGAAAATGATCTTTCATTACAATTCTGGGAATGGACATCTGCATCACTTAAAGCAAATAACGAAAAGCCCATTTATACACATCCCTCTGCATCAAAAGCAGCATGGCCAGTCAAGGAAGGAGATTCTGACCCCTTACTCTGCCTCAGAAATCCACTATGATAGAATTAACTTCTAATATTTTTACATAGGTTGAAATAGATTTTTTTTTTTTGCAGCTGGGATATTACATAAACCAAGAGTAAATTATCATCTACATAGCTATATACAGTACTCATACAGTAGTATGCTCAGGTTTGTGGACATTTTAATTTTATTTCGTTTCTACTGACTCATGGCGTCACATTTAGATGAAAGATGTTGTTCTTCAAATATGCATGAAAAGGACAAACAAGAAGACAAAACCTGGCTTGACTTCCAAAAAACTTACATTCATCTATATTCTGTCTGAGCTGAATATCCTCTGAGTTTTTTAGGCAATGTCTTTTACTACTTACTCAGTAGCCCTGATATGGGGCCTGAACCACTCTGCCCTGAGTGAAGAGTCTCATTGGAGGAATTCAGGGAACTTTTCTTCTCAGGAAAAATGGAGGACATTCTAAAAATGTCAACATCTTTTAATTAAATAAAGAACCTGCTGAACAGATAGAACTGTTGGAATGAATGTAGAGTCCTCTTACTGCCTTGTCCTGATTTCCTGGTCCATCAGAGTAAGAGAGTGAAGTGTGAATACATGGTGGCCTCTGTTTTCTGCTACACTGAGCACTTCATCTCAGGCCACAGGGAAAACACAGTGGCTCCTTGAACCTTTTGTTGGCTGACTATGCAGAAAGCATAGATGGTGATCTGGAGCTTTCCCAGGCTGTACTGTTATAGGAAGGGTGAAAGACAGAATGAGCATAATGATAACGATGTAACTCACGGCACTTCCCTTAGGTTCAAAGAATGGGACAATTTTAATTTCTGATATAGACATAAACTCAAGAATTGGAAACAACAGTCAGATCTCTATACACAATAATTTGCTTGTCATAGTTATTATTATTCAGAGAGTATTAAATAAATCTTTGAAGCAAGAACAATAAAGAAGTTGAGATTCTCAACTAAGAATAGACTCAGCACTAACACAGATAATAAACAGCAGGACATTTCTGTTTCCAGTTTTACAACTTTATATTCTAGAAATAATACAGCAGTTTAGATTTGTCACCCTCTAGCAGGCAGCCTTGAGTTGTACTGCTTATGTCTTTCCCACTTGTTGAGAGCATCCCATATTTTTGTTTTAGGGCTGCTTTTCAGGTGTTAAGTTTCTAGGCAGCCACAGAGATGCAGTATCTGCCAAATGTTCAGGTGTTCTTTGTGGAACATTTGTCCACTGAAGCCACGGGGGCTCCGGGAGACGGTCTTGTCCCGCTTGCTTCGGCTTGCCCCCGCCGCCCCGGCTCCGCTCTGCCGGGTCCTTCTGGCAGCAGTGTGACTACGGCGAAGGAAATGCTGAAAGGAGGACCTTGCGGGGGTTATCAATAAGGTTTATTGGCATCCCCGAGCAGGGGAGCAATGTCACCTCAGAGGGTCTCCCCACGCACGGCGGGGACTGCTCAGTGCCTGTTGCTTTAATAGCGGGGAGGAACAGGGGGGGAAAGGAACCAATCAGGGAGACGCTCCAGGGGTGAGAGACAGGAGAGGGGACCAATCCCCTGGGGAGGGGGCGGGACCCCCGACATCCTGGCCAATCACTCGACGCTCTCCCCAGAACTTTCCAGAGGCAGGGGGGAGACTGTGTCAGGATTGACAGGTCTGAGAGGCAGAGGGAACAGAGACTGACATAACAGAACAGGGGTACAGCCGTGGAATAAACCAAACTGGGGATTAAACTGGGGTACATAGAACAAACCAATAACAATTAAAAGGCAAATAAAATAATGCACCACTACAGTCCACTGTAGAAGGAACTTTGAGTGTCTTAGAGAGTGGCTGAGGCTGGCAGGCATTCTGGAGATGGGTCAGACCTTCTGACCTTTCTGCTCAGAGGTGGGTCAGCTGAAGCAGGCTGCCCAGGACAGCCTGGGCTTCAAACATTTCCACATCTGGAGATGGCAGAACTTCCCCGGGCAGCCTGCTACAGTGAGCGACCAACCTGATGGTAAAAGTGTTGCCATCACAACGTCTGCATAGTCTGAAATTCTAAAAATGTAAGTGATAGGCTCTTTCTCCAAGAAGACATAATTTATGCAGCAAAACTAAAAATATGTTTTGTCTGGGAATGCAAGATGGGCACAGACAGACTGAGGGTCCAGTAAGTGGGATATCAAGGAGAATGAGATTGATTTTTTTCCTCTGGCTTTTGACTTTTGCAAGAATTTTTAATTATCCCAGCTCTTTATTCCTTATTCTTAAAAGAAGGTTAATTTTCATTTTCTGGAGTATATGTTTTTCCTTCACCTAGACAACATGAGTCAAGTTCTTTAACATAGATCCAGACAGAGCAACAGGCACCTAATTCCATTCTTAATATCACAGAAACCTTGTAAAGAGAGAGGAATCTTGTTCCAGAATGGAGCAAAATGTAAACTTTTTGCTCTTTTGTGAAAAGAAAAAAGAACACTTTCTACACACTGAATTAAAATACAGGAATGGTTTAATTTTATCTGTGAAACTCTTTAATATTTTTCTAAATTGTACTAGTTTATGGCAAACTTCCTCTGTTTTTTTTTCAGGTATAGGTGTTTGATATAATAATACGAGTTTATAAATAAATCTGATCTGATTCAAAGTGAACTTGGTGGGATAAATTTATTATTTTGTTAAAAACCTCAGAAGTTCCTAGAATAATAGGAGTTTTTTCACTGTTAAAAAATCTTGCTAGGAATAACGTGATGGGATAGAGGAGGAATATGGCCACATACATTAATGCATTTCTTTATTCCAGCACATATAAAAGAAAATGAAAGAATATGATTTGTGCACTATGGGAAGGCAGAAACGCTTTTCTTCTCTATTAACTGACTAGAAGTCTGGAAATTCTTTATCAAGACCTGAACTAAACTCTTCTGCTACATGAGATTGCTTCCTCCACTTCTAAAATGCTTTTGAAAATTACATGTTTCATATCAGAATAGATCCCTGGAAGTTATTAAGAATAAATTATTGGATAAGGGAATATCAACTGTCTCAGCAAATCTCACTACTTTAAAAATGCTTACCTTGTCTAGTTAACTGGATTAATATTCTGAGAATATAATAGTGCAAATGAGAAAACTGGAGTACAGAAATTGCACTGCCATACTCAAGCCACAGTGTTCAATAATGAAACTGGGACTTCTGCGGGGAGTCTGAAATGTTTCAGACTCACAGAGGTGGTCACTGCAGTACTTATGCTTTTGAGGTGACTTTTTAATTGAATCAATATGATTCAGATCCACATTGAACATAGCTGTGAAGATGGAATCTCATCTTGAAAAGCAAAGGAAATAATATGCACCGCATGCCCTCAGCCCACGATTGCCTCAGGCACTCCAAGAAAAATGCAAACTCCCTCTCTTCCCCAAATCCAGCCGTAAAATTCAGGTTGAGAAAAGCAAATGAAGAGCTGGTAACTAGGAATGTTATTTTATGTAAATGTATGGCCTGCCTTAAAATTCAGGGAAAGAAGACAAAATTAAGATCTGGGAACTAGGACTATTTATTTACTTGTTTTTTGTGTGTCTTTGTTCTCAGGTGAATATAACACACATTAGTGTCAGGTGTTTCACACTGCAGTTGTAAAGACGGTTTTCCCCCAGCTTTTGAACCACAGAACAAATGTATATGCTAGCAAATCTCTATTCTCATTTTTCAAATTCTGAATTCCTTTTTCTTTTAAACTGGCATCCTCCATAGGAGATGAAGAGCCTTGGAATGCCAGCTCAGTTGAATCCGAGTGAAACTAGACTTTAATTCCTTACCATAGAAAGAAGGGAGTTGAAATACAGAAGAAAATCAAGGTTTTGAAATGTGTCTTGCATTTATGAGTAAGCTATAGAAACTGCATCAAGAAGAAAATGATCTTTAGTCTCACAGAGTGAGTAAATCTCTCTTTTGCTTACTGGGAGTAAGTAACCTGGAAGAAAAACAAAGCAATGTGCTCTGTGTTTAGTAAGGGTACAGACCCTCGAGTCAATGTGCAAAAGCCCTGTTAGCTGTACTTTGGCTGCTGGTGCCACTGAGTCGTGCCTGCTTGGATGCCAGGAGCTGTTTGCTGCGGAGGGAAGCTGACTCACCCAGCACAGCCCAGCAACCTGAGGATAATGCTCCAGCAGATCGTAACTCAAGGGAGGGCACCGTAGGTTTGATCACTGATTTATTCTTTTGTGTCATACGACGAGGTTTTTTTCATGTCAGTCTCCATGGTGACGAGTTTGACCGTCACCCCCGGGACAGCACGGAGCGGTGTAGGAGCTCACCTCGGCAGATTTACACCGCTGCTGTGTATCACAGGAACCGGCGACAGCCAGCTGCTGACAAGCTGAACTGCTCAAAGTCCTTCCCATTGAGGTATAAAACATACATTGTCTCATCTGGCAGGCAAGCCAAACTGCTAATTACTGGCAAAAATGTTCCCTTTTTAGCTAAAAACTAGCGAATACAAGTGAGTCTTGCTTTTTTTGCCGAGGCTGTGGAAAAGAAGCTGACCTAGAACATACCTAAAACTCAACCCAAATTTTGCTGCTTTGTTACTGAGTCAAATACCTCAATCTCTGCTTTTCCCTCAATATCCAAATTATATAAAAAATCAAAGAGAGAAAGGTCAACTAAGATTAAATTGCAAAGCAGGTGTGAGAAGTGAAAACTGAATGTCAATTTGACTGTCAAAACTGATACTATTTCATATACTAGGAGAACACAATATTCTGGAAGAGTTCATGGCAGTGAAACATCAGAAAATTATTTATTTAATTAAATAAATGTCAATGTAGACAGTTTAAAATCACAGTTTCATTCTATTTTGGCCAGGATGCTGCATTTTCTTCTGTTAATCAGGATTTTCAGTAAACTGAGATTCTCAGGGAGGAGCAGAAGATTTTATACCTTTTGCTGGTGCATTTGAAAAGCACAGACAAATTGCCATCGTCTTTCTACAGGACTGGGCAATTGTGCAGACTTTGCTTAGGAAGAGAAGCTTTTATAGCAGTTCGGGGGCAGAATTGTTATGTGACCATGAAGATCTCAGTAAGTTTATTTTCCCTATCAAATCATTAAGGTAATCTGCTGTTACTAAGTTCCTCTATTAATGATAGAAATATATATGTAGCTTGTATTATGCATAACATGTATATTCAATGCATTTATGATATTACATGAGCATATTGAAACACAAAATGTTAATGACAATGCAAATCAGTCTAAACATGTATAACAGTCCTGAAAATCAACATTTGATACCAATATGTGATGAATTTCTGATCCTATGAGCCCCTTCCCTTTCCTGTCCTGAAAACTTTGGACTGTAAGCAGGGACTCTGCCAGCTATATAAGTTTTAGCTTTATGTTATCTGTTTAGATTCTAAAGGTGGATGTGTGTGGTTAAACATTCCTGGATTTTGTAAATCTTAAAAGTATATTGAGAAATCAGTATATAGATTCCCACAGTGTTGAATTCCCAGAAATGCTGATGGTTTCACAGAATGCAATAAAGCTTTGCAAAATGTGCTGTTTGTTGTGTTTGGGACTTTTTTGGGTATGATTTATACACCTGGTATTTACCCCGATATGAGGATGGATTATGGAAACAGCACATGTATTTTCTTTCCCAGAAATACTTTCAATAATTTCTTGTGTAAGCACTATCATAGCCTGATGAAGTTTAATACAGTGTCTTGCATATGTTCAATGTAGGTAGAAAATACAGGGTTTTAGGCCTTGAGCCTAAAAGCTTTTAGGCCTTTAGGCCTTGTGCTCAATGAGTTCATTTGCATATAGCCACTGAAACCAGTAATACTGGGAGTTGTCATTGCAAGCAGATGTGAACTATTTTAAACTTGCAAACGGATTTGAAAAATTGCCTTGATTATGATGGAATTTGGGCAAGCATGCGTCACGGAGCACATTAGACATAAATTAGGTTGCTTTTCAGTAATCACAGATTTGCTGTTTTATCTGACACTGTGGAAATGCATTTATACCATACAATCCTCCATCATATGGTACAGAATTAGTTTCATTTGACATTGCACTATTTAACTTCTGGAGTGTGCACAAATGTGATGTCTGTATTTGTCATGACACATGGCATTTAAAAGGCGGAAAATATACATACGCTTATTTTGTGGAAATTTATGCATGCGGCTTTTCTCTGACCTTTTGGATGGTATTTGGCTCTGGATTAAATTATCTACATAGAGGTGTCCATATGTGCTAGGTGTCTAAACTCCCACTACAGTCTGAGGAGACAGGGAGCTCCGTTCATCCACCCACACTCAGCCGCCTGGTGTCATCTGCACGGGTTGAGGGTTTGCCGCCCATCTGGCCTCCAACAAAAGCACGGGTGTCCCACAGTTCTGCCACTCTCATGTGTCAGGGACATGTGAGGCTGTCTCAGATGTCACCAGGCAGCCCCTTTTATGTGGCACTTAAGTTCTTAACTCTACATCTCCACTGACTGCAGTCGGTGATTAAGGAACCATCTTCCGCAAACAAACCCGTGTTCAGACACCCTTGTTCAGACATCTTCATCTAGAAATGAAGTGCACCTTCAGCATTTCAGTCTTCTGGGACAATGTAAATGAAATGCATGAAAAAGCAAATATTCATATTCAGTCCTGTTGTAACATACCTCAAAATTTTAAAGGAATGTAGCATATTTTCTTACATTCACTGCTATTTATGGAAATGCCTTTAAAAAGATTTGTCTCTTACTGAACTTCTCTAATTTATGCATCACATGATCTTAGGCAACTCATATTTCTTCTAAAATGATATCAAAAGAGATGAAAACCAGAAAGAATAATGATTTTTCTTCTTTTCTGTCATTATTTTACTATGTTTAGGATTGTACTTCGAAATAGATTGAATGAAAGAAACATGAATGCTGTTTAGTAATGTACATCTTATTGTCAGCAAATATACTTCTTGCTATAATGAATATTTTTCTATGAATTTTAAAAGAATATTTATTGTAAATTAATATTCAGTAAAATTTACTATTGACATGGAAGGGAAAGAGTCAGAAAAGATGCATAGAACTGCATTAGGAAGAAGTTTTCTTTATGCTCACTCTCAGCTTATTTCTGCTACAGTGTTAACTGCTGGTCGAAGGGAGATGCTTCCTCAAAATAAGATTTTAAATCAGTTGTCACTGCTTTTAAGTATTGCAGCAGCTGTGATATGGCAGATATCTTCTCAAAATATTATTATTCTTTTTGATTATGTAAATATGTTTGCTGTTTCTCTAGAGATCTGTAATGATATTTATTGAGGTACAGGTTCCATAAAGGTAAACAACCAGTTGACCATGAGGAATAATGGTTGCTATACTGTCTATCAGAGACAGCATAGAAGGAGTATTTCCAATTCAAGGACAAATTTTATATTCAAACTTACCGTTTATCACAAATTGAAATCTGTATTTTTCTATTCTTTCCTGCTGAAAAGTAAATTAAAAGATAAAAACATATTTTTAGTATATGCCAAAATTAAAATAAGGGACAAACCCAATATTTTTGTAGTTTTTTATATCAGCAACATATAACTGCAATTAAAAGGATTAATAAAGCTCCTGGTTCACAAAGAATAAATAAGATTTACATTTGACAGTCTTTCAAAATGGTGGAAAAGTGGTGTTAAGTGCTTTCTTAATCTCCAGTGTCTGGTGTTGCAGAACAGAAATATCCAGCTACATGAGACTTGAAAGCCAGCTCTCCTGAAAGGGATAAATATCATAGCTAGATCTGAAATAAACCATATATATTTGCCACAGAGAAGAAATCAGCTCCAAATCAGACTCCTACTAGAGACAAAGTAACACATCAGGTAGATGGATAACTTCAATCAATACAGGGGATGTGTTTTACTAAATAGAAGGATTCCCCAGCATGAATGCAACACCAGCATATAGCACCTATGGCTCCTGTGGGCTCCCAAACTTCCACTGGTGTTAACAAGAGCTTTCTGTGAGTAAGGATCATCCCATAGAAGGTGACTCCACTGAGTATACTTAAATGCCAAATTCTTGCCACCGTTTTGTTTATCTAGAGACATGGAGTGAAATTTAACCCAAAGTTCTGTATTTGAGAACAGACCAGAAAGTCATCAAATAAGTATTTGTTTTCCTAGTAAATAGTGTGGATAAACTGACAATACCCCAATACCCATCAGTGCTTTGTAACTGTCCTGTAATGTCTTTCCACATAGTCCTGCAGCTTTTGGCCCCATCCTCATCCAAAACACCGAGCTACCTCAGGATCTGCTCTTACCTGGTACAGATGTACTGCCTTGGAGCTGACTGCCATGGAGGCAGCTCTGTTGGGAGAAGGAGGCAGGAGAATCATGATTCTTGCCCTCCATCTGTGTACCCTCTGCCCATGAATCAGGAAGTGCATTAACACTTGATCTTAAAGTTACCAGTAAAGCACAGCGGTCAGAACTCCCAAGACTGGGCGTGGTCTTGGATGTTTTGTAGCCTTCAATGGAACAGAAAGAATGAGAAACCAAAGCATCCACTCTAAGGTCACATCCTTTCCTGAGCTTCTTGCAGGTGTGTTGTATCCAGCCTTGTGCTTGGTCTGTCTTGCCTGGCTGGCTGGCCCTCAGACCTGCTGTGTCACTGCCAGTGTGTCCATCCCTGGGCTATGTCAGCCCCACTTTTCCCTCAGTCTGTAGGCAAGCAGGGACATGCTGGGGAGGGCACTGCCCTGCTCGCCTCGCTGCTGCCACAGCTCTTGGCTCCCTGTCATGTGCAGGGGAGCTCAGCCTTAAACCTCCCTGACATGAAGATCACAGGCTGTATTGTTACTTATCTTGATTGTGGGAAGTGCTCTTGCTTATCAGATGCTCAGAAAATGGATGCTTGATCAATACTATAGACATAACAGGGCATTGGCCAATGGATTTAAAATGTTCTCTCATTACTTGCAGCACTTGATTATTGGTTTCCATAATCTTTACCTGCACTTATTAATTAGGCAGTACAAGCTCAAATAATTCTAAGTGATGATTACCTCTCTAGAAGATATGCTGTGCAATGTCAAAAGAATATCCATTAAAAATTTCAGAAAAAGCAATCTTTTACTGAGTGCTCTGAAGTTGTCAGTGTCATTTCCAAGGAGGAGAAAGAACTTCCTAGCATTTAAATTACCATCTCACTAAAAGACAGCTAGAGTGTTTACTGTAGTACCACACTGACAGCAACTTGAGGGAGGTGATACTGCTCCTCTACTCAGCCCTGTAAGACACATCTTTAGTGCTCAGACCAGTGCTGGACTCCCAGTACAGGAGAGGTATGGACATAGTGGAAACAGTCCAGCAATGAGGCTGGACTGCTGAATATGATTGGAACATCTGCCATTTTAGGAGAGGCTGAGAAAGCTGAAATTGTTCAGCCTGGAGAAGTCTCATGGGGCACCTTACCAATGTATGTAAATATCTGATGTGGGAATTAAACATATTCTTCAGACTCTTCTCTGCTCGTGACCAGGGAAAGAACAATAGGTAATGGATGCTACCTGAAAAACAGGAAACTCATTCAAACAAATGAAAAATCTTTCTTACTGTGAGAGTAGTCATTACACAGAAGAAGATTGCCCACATAGGTTGTGGGCATTCCATTCTTGAAGATATCCAAACTCCAAATGGACACAGTCCTGAGTAACCTCTCCTAGTGGCTCTGAGTGGTGGGGTTTGACTTCCTGTCCCTCCAATTCTGTTTCTTCACACCTGGCCAGGCTCCTAATAACTGAGCTTCTGTGACAGGCTCTGTTTATAGGCATATTGGTTTTTTGTAGCCATCTCTTCTTTTACTACAGAGCATTCAGAGTTTCACTTCTATGTGTCTGGCCTTCAATAGCAAATGGATGTTTCCAGGCCTTTCTCTGAAGGAAGCCCTCTGCTGTGACTGTTAATCAGCCTGACACCATTTGTCCTCCAATATTTCTCACTGCTTGATGCAGCCATAATATTCCTTATATTTTCATTAAAATTATTTTACCACAGCAATTTCATTTTTTATCCTCTTTTATTTCCCTACGACTTACTGATATCAGACTGGACACTTTGGTTTCTCATTCTTTCTGTTCCCCCTAATGCTACAAAACACCCAAGCACAGTCTCAGAATTCCTAACTGGTGTGCTTTACTGGATAATTATAAGGTCAAGTAATGAAAGCTTGATCTGGCACATTCCTTCCTGAGCTATAACACACTACCTGTGTGTTTTCTAAGAACCAGGACAGCCACAGGAAAACAGAGTCAGAATAAGTATATCAGCTACTTGGAATAAAAAGTCCCTGTCTGAAGACAGGTCACAAAGTTTTCCTGAGTTCAGTACTACCACTTCTTCATGGTGCTGCTGAACATTGACACACAGGCATTTTATTTCCTGTGTTTTTATAGTTTTGTCTTTCAAAGTTATAAAAATATTAAAGGACATTTCTGAGGTGGTAGCAATGCTGACAGTTAAACCCCTGATTTTTATAACTTTGTCAGACAACAACATCTGGTACAACAATCCTACAAAGTACAAAGCAATTTCTAATTGTTATTACACGTTCTGGAAAGAGTGGCCTAGTTTAGTACAGGTTAAAATGAAAATAATTCGTTTTTCATGGTTCGGGAAATAAGAAATGAAACCAGATGCTGAGAGATGATGTTTTTTTTCACCAATAATATCCCTGCAAAATGAGATAGGGACTGCTTTGTTTGTGTTCCCATTTCAATAACTGATAGTAAGAATGAAGATGGACTTGCTAACTTCTTTAGGAAAAGCTGTTGTCCTCACTGAATTCATGTCATAAACACAAACGTGAAAGAAATGAAACCAAATTGCCCTGAAAAATATCTCATTCTTATACTGAGGCCCAAAGTGGGGAGGGAATCGTATCTCCAGGCAATATGTATGCAACCAGAATGGAGGAGAGGAGACCCTGATTTCTCACATCCCGCAGCATTGGCATTTTGGATAACATCTGCTTCACAACCACTCTGAGCTGGGATTGAGTGAGGGTGGAACACGGTTCATCTGCATGTATCTGCGTCCTCTTCCTGCTTTTCCCCACAGAGCTTCTCCTTTCTCATCATTCTTAGCAAGAAGCAATTTAAATGTGCTGGGATTACTAGAGGAAGTTGAGCTTGCCAGTTCATGCAATGACACATACCAGTCTCAGAGGGAAAAGTGATTCATATTTTGCTCTGGACTACAGATTTGTGCTAAGAAACACGTCTGTGTTGGTCTCATCCTTGGCCTTATATGCATTTTACAGTCATAAAGCCTTTTACAGTTTTAAGAATTTGGGGAAGGGGAATATAAATAAAAAAATGAAATGGAATAAATTGTCTGGGGAATAAATTTGGTAAAGTGTGTTGTATTCTGGTTGTATTGCAAGTTTTCTTTTGAAACAATATTATATGATTATGAAAAAAGTTTGGTGAAAATCATTAAGGTATCTCAAAATAACCCCTGTCAATTATGCTACAGTACATATGTTTGCAACACTGAACTGTGGACAAAAAATAATCTATAATATACTATGAATAACATCCTGTTTGCAAGCAGCAAAGTCCTGCTTGCCTGGAAAACTAGATACAACTTTAATAGTGTTCCCATGGCTACCATCGTGCTGTGTTTGCTAATAAATCTGAGCAATCTGAAAAAAAATAATAGGAAAGGGTCACATACCTCTGCATATAACTAGGGAATTTTACTGATTTGCATACTCAGCTTTATTCATTGTCACTGGTTTTGCAGTGTTCTCTTTTCCCTGCTGTTCTCTCCAGGTCAGCTGAAATACTACATCATCTGCTCACTGCAACATGACCCCCCAGGAAGTGATGATTCTGACTGTCCCTTTTACCCTGCACAAAATGAAATACATCCTTCTATTGCTTCCTGTTATTTGAGGAAATAATCAAACTGCCTGTTATTCTCATGAATAAAAAACCCCCCTGAAATAGACATTTCCTTTATCAGTATACGCTTTAAGAAAAAACTAGGGATTGCAATTGTATTCCATTTTGCATTCTATTGTCTTATTTTTATTCGCCAAGTTCTGTCAATAGGCTTGTCTTTTTATAAGGCTGAGGAGAAAAACCCTGCTGTCCTAGGGAAATCAAATGTGTGTAAATAATAATGTGCTAATTTAGCTGCTATTTTACAGAGCCCACTGCTTGCAATGAGAAGTAAGTCGTAAAGATTCAGTCCTGATGTCCTCCTGTGTTTTTCTTGAAAGCACAGGTGTATACCAGAGGCACGTTACAGGGATAAGGATGTGCAGGCATCCTAACCATTTAAGAAAGGTTGTTTCACAAAGAAAAGAACATACGGAGAACAAAATATACAATCAATTTTGTTACTTTGTACATAGATTATGAGATGTTGACCTGGAATCAGCATGAACAGTGGTATGATATCAACAGGTCTAAAGAGAATATGACATGAAAAGCAGGTGAAAGTGGAAGGAATGGACAAAATGAGAACTGGAGACCACAGAAACGTTGCAGCAGCAATGTAGATGAAGGTTCGGGGTTGTTGGGGGTTAGATTTGTTTCTTTTTTACTTATAGAATTTTTTCCCAAAAGGTGCTAGGAAACTAACTACTGGGTACTTATGGGTACTTAAGCAGAAAAAAGGAGTTTTGGGGCAGGTAAAGGGCAGGGCTGGGGGCAGCTGGGCTCTCTTGCTCTCGGCATTGGAGGGAGGGTGGCCAGGCTGCTGCTCGCTGCTGGAGGAGTTCACTGCCACCACCAAGTCTGGTCCATCATCTGCTCGTGTGCCCAGGAATTCTGAGTTCACCTCCACCTGCCCTGCTGGGCCAGCCCTGTCCCACTGCCGCTGTTTCCTCGGCCCTGCTTGGAGGCTTTTTGCTGCTCTGTGGCCCTGCCCTGCCTGCCCTGCCGGGACATCCCTGCCGTTCCAGCCACCACTGTGGAGCTTCTGATTTATCCCATCCACCAGCCTGGGATTTTCCACCATTCCAGCTTGGTGCTCTCAGAGTCCTGCAGGGGCACCGAGGTCAGACTGCCCCGGGCTTTGTTTCACAAAGCCCTCGAGGTTCCTGGTTCTGTTTACTATTAATGCTGTAGTTGTTGTTGATTTGTCTTGTTATACATACTGGTAAAGAACTGTTATTCCTATCCCCATACCTCTGCCTGAAAGTGACTTTAATTTTCTAAATTACAATAATTTGGAGGGAGGGGATTTGAATTCTCCATTCTGAGGGAGGCCCTGCCCTGCCCTTCCCTAGCAGACAGCTGTCTTTCAAACCAAGACAGGGGTGAAAGAACATTGGGGCAGTTTAAGTAAGAATTAACTACACTGAGATACCCAGACGGATTCGTTAGGGAACACAAGAAAAAATGAAAGAGATCTCACCCATGTGTCATGCTTAAAACCTGGAGGGGAATAACAAGGGGTAGAAATAATTCTGAAATTTTGAAGCCCTATATGATAATGGGGAAAGTAAACGAGAGTGAAGAATTAATGCAGAGAGAGAGGGAGATCTTACTTTTAAATGTGGAGTTAGAACAACACTGGAAAAGCTGTTACATAAGCATGTATATGCATACATGTGTTGATGTGAACTCGAGCACAAAAAGTTGAAGATAGACGGTCTGATTTTTTTGAATAATATCACCTAGGATCAGGAATAATAAATACAAGGGAAAGAGAAGTAAAATTAATGTAAGTAGAGTCCCATGAGTCTTCAGTGGTAAGTGGAAAAGAGGAGAAGAGAAGGCAATTTTAAGAAAGATACAGCTGAAGGACATTTAGAGAGGAGCTACAAAACTGAAGTGCCATGCAGGATTAAGGCAGAGAAAATGATAGGTTTTGCTGAATGTAGCCAATAGACTGAGATGGATGAGAATAGAAAGGAGGTCTATAGAGAGAAGAGGTCACAGCTGACCTTGGTAAGGGGTGTGACAGTGGATTGGAAATAGCAGAGAGCAGTTTAGGGGGTCTGAGGGGCAGCAGAATGCAGAGAGAGAGCCAAACCATCTAAAGCAGGTAGCATGTGGAGGGTCTGTAACACCCAGGGGAAAGCAGCAGCTGCCAAATGACAAGGGGCACCACATCAGGGGCCGAACCGCACTAAGGCATATTAAAAGAGGAAAACCAAGGAAAGGGAAAGAGAGAAAAAGAAAAAAAGAAAAAGAAAACAGAAAAAGAAAAAGAAAAGAAAAAAAAAGAGAAAGAGAAAGAGAAAGAGAAAGAGAAAGAGAAAGAGAAAGAGAAAGAGAAAGAGAAAGAGAAAGAGAAAGAGAGAAAGAGAAAGAGAAAGAGGAGAAAGAGAAAGAAAAGAAAAAGAAAAAGAAAGAAAAAGAAAAAGAAAAAGAAAAAGAAAAAGAAAAAGAAAAAGAAAAAGAAAAAGAAAAAGAAAAAGAAAAAGAAAAAGAAAAAGAAAAAGAAAAAGAAAAAGAAAAAGAAAAAGAAAAAGAAAAGGAAGAAAAAGAAAGTAGCTTGAATTAAAACTTATGGGTGACTGTAACTGAAGAGGAACTGGAAAGGTGGAAGTGAGTGGGAGAAGAAAAAAGGCAACAGATGAAAAAGATTCTCATGCCAGGGATGCTGGCAGAGGACAGACAAAATATGATGTGTGTGTGGGCAGGGAGACTAGAGCTGAAAAGGAGGGAGACAATATAACAGCTCAACAGAGGCTGAATGATATCTGGTCAAAGTATAATCCTTCATGTTTGTTCTGCTATTCTAAGATGTGACAGAGTTTAACACAGCAGAAAAAGATGAAATTTAAAATATTTTGCTTCAATTTGTGAGAAAAAAGACTATTCATTCATCTAGTCTGCCCTTGAAGACAATGCTGATTTAAGGGCCATTAAAATTCAGCTAGGTATCCTAGTAAAGAGCACAGTACAAATAGACAAAAGCATCTGGAGAGATGAAAGTGGCATATGGAGAACTCATCGAGAAATGCTTGCCTTTATCACAAAGCTTTTCGAGTTTCAGTGTTTCCTGTTCCATGCCCAGATGAAAATAAAATGTTACTGAGCTTCTTTCTAATAAAGGAAACATAAAAACTCAACCCAGAAGTAGATTTTATTCATTTTCTGTCCACATGGCAGACTGAGCTTCAAATCTGTGTTTGTGTATATACATACAGTTTTTGTGTACATTTGATTGGAGTTGATTTGAGCGATCTAAAAGGAAAAAAAATAAACAAGGCATATACCATCTACCAGAAGATTATATGTAAAACTGTCTTGTTAAAAACTTTTTGCAGTTTTAGAAGAAGTTTAGAATTTGGCCTGCAGATAAGATGGCTGGCTAGCTGTCAGACTAGCTACCTTCTGCAGCTGGAACACCAAGGTTTGTTATTTCCTTTATCCCCAAAATGTATTGAAGACACAATCTGCAATTCCTTGTGAACAACTGTTCTTAGGACAGAAATGTGTTTACTGACTTCACAGAAAGAGTGTGAACTCCTGACTAGTTACTGAGAGAAGCAGTAATGGAAAGTGATGTATTTGACTGGAGGAACAGTATTAGTCTTCTTAAGTTTTTATGTCATTCCTGATTGAATAAATACATGGAAGTTTCATGCTTTTACAACAGTTTTTTACAAAGTATTCTTTCTGTCTAATGCTCTGGGGTTTACAGTCTTGCCTTGAAATTAGGTGAACAGAGCATTTTTACAGAGGCATGGAAATCAGACTGTCTTTATAGAGCAAGCAATACATTCCTTGTTTCCCAAGCCTGTCCAGCAGTCAGAACATCCCCGCTCACCCTCTCTGGAAAAATAATTAGAGTAATGGTTAACTGCATAGACTTACTGTCAAGTCATTTGTCATTCCAAAATTATAACAAAATCAGCAACTTATCTTCAGTTAGAATTTCTTACTTCTTTGTAAAGTCTTCTTCTATTAATTATAACATTGATTGTGTTGCCACAATTTTCCCTCAAGATTGTATCTGCAAGTTTTAAATTGCTGATATAAGAAAAGAGAGGATAACAAGAGCAATGCAAGGGATACATATCTTGCCTGCTGCCTGTTAGCTGGAAGCACAACTATTGACAGTGTGCCTTATATACTACCCTTTCAGGAGGTTTAATATTTTAGTAAATCAGAAATTCAGAACCAATTGGGCCCTTTCAGGTATTAAGCAAATGTCTCAGAATTTTTACTGTACCTTAAATAAAGATTACTTTTGCATCTGCATTGACACTCTGAGGTGCTGAGCAAGGCAGGGGTGGGGCTGATTGAGTTGTATTTCTCCCTCATGTGACCATTTTCACACTAAACAGTGGAAGTGATGAAAGGAAGGTTCCTCTGCTCCCTGTCTCATGAATCGATCCCTGACTGAGTGCTATTTTATTTTACAGTGTAGGGATGTAGTATAAAAGAGTTAAAATTTGGAATTTTAACTGGTACTGTTCAGATCCACACATAAATGATGAGTTCAGCTTCTCTCATCTCTGCTCTGAAAAGAAAAAAGTTGTCCTCACTGTACTGAAGATTGCCAAACCCTGCAGTTGCAGAGAGCTTAGGATCATGCATAGACTCTCGGGTTGCTCTCACAAACCTGTCAACAGCATGGCGATGAGCAGCATCTAAAGGTAAAGGGCAAATTTCCAAATGGAAGATAAACCAAATACTGAACAGTTACTGCAGAGATGATTTGAAACAGACCAGCCGTTCCCTTGATGGTTTAAGGAGTGCATAATTAATTCACTCCTGAGATCCCAAACCAAGTAGCAGTCAATTAACTGTGTGTGCCTGCTGCAGCAGGAATGATCTATCTGAGCAACAATTGGAAAGAGTTAATTTGTAGATGAAGACAAAATGGGAAACACCAGTAAAGTAAACATTGGAGAATGACTTAAGATGGACTTGAATAACAAAACCAGAGCAATTCTCCTGTGGCTATGCTCACAAAACCCCCCTTAAAGAAAATTACATGCACAAGACAAAAGAAACACAACCTGATGTTCATACTTTTCATTGATAAGATAATCATTATTTAAAGATTGTAATACTGCATTTTTAGGTACTGATATTTACTTGCAGTTCAAGAAGTGAAATGTGGATTTGGAACAAAGCAGTAACTGATGAAACAAGCAATTATCTTTTGTTTAAAACTATTATGAAAAAATATAGGCTTAACTATTGAGGTGGAAAAGGCATGATAACAGGTATTTAGAGATTTAATTGAAGATAAAAAAACATTGACATTAAACTAAACAATACTGAATTTAGATATAAATTGTACCATGTCAAAAACTAAGAGTATATTATTTACAACTTATTAAGATCCCAAATCAATGCATCTAGGTACAGATCAGATTTGTAATGAGGGTTGGATGGATAATATTCCTTGAGCTTTGATAAAAGTGCTTAAAGATAAGAAATTGATATACGTGTTTAGGAAGCATATAGTGTAACATTGGTGTACAACTCCATGGCCTTAATAAAATTTGAGAAGATTTAAAGTCTGGGATTCAATTAACATATGGAACAAATGGTGATTGGGCTTTCAAAGAGTAAAGATATCTGACAAAAAGCCCAAACCTTTAACGGTTATGAAAACTTCAGATGGAATAGCAGAGAAGAAATGTCACATGAGGAGAAATAGACAACATGGCTGCTGTGAGCTGGGAGTATGGAGAGCTGATTTAAAGCCTTGGAGATCCATTCAAGGATCCCACAATTCCCTCAGCACTTATTTATGTGTTTACTTCCATTTGAAGAAAAAATGATGAAAATCCAGACACACTGTCAATCACTGAGGTACCTCACTGGAAATTCTATTTCCAACAATAATTCCCCAATAAGAACAATTTCCAGAGATATGCCAGCCCTCCATGTTTAAATCAATTTTAACACATTTTATTGATGCTTTATAGCATTAATTAATCAGAAGATAGGCAGTACATACAAAATCTGTTATGATTATGGAGTTACATTTAGTAGGCAAACTTGTACCCTTATCATAAAATGCCGTATTTGCTAAGACAAGTTTCTTTAGAAAACTACCACACTGTTGGCAGCAGTTCTTACTAACTCAAACTGTTATCTGAAGCATTATTATATCTTAGTTTTAATTATTAAGTACTCTACAGTCACATGAATCATTACACTTACCTCATGGATATTAGCAAAAAATTGCCAGAGGTTTCTGATACACTAAATTTTATCCCAAAAAATCTTTATATTGTGAAGCCAGAGGTTTCAGTTTTCTCTTCTAAGACTCCAGGGTACAAGACAGCTCTACTATTGTTAAAAAAAAAAAAAAAAAAAAAAAAAAAAAAGTGATTCTAGAAGGTGTTCTGAACCTCATCTGAAGTTATCACTGGAGAACAAAATCCTTCTGATTAGGACATTAATATTTTTTCTTCATTTTTCTGAAAAAACCCCATAACTAATATTATTATATAATATGTAATTATATATTATATTAATTAAGTATTAATTAATAATAATATATTATTATGTAATTATTATCTCCATTAGTTGTTGACACATAACACTGAACTTTGTTTAAAGACATCTCTTTTAAGTTTCCCATCCCCTACAAACTTTTCTCTATAATTTCAGCTTCTTCTATCAAAATTTATTCTTCAGACAGACTAGTTTCTATTGATTACTCTTTCCTCCTTCTAAAATATAATTTTTTCTAGTTGTTTGTTTACTTGGTTAGATGTGAGGAAATTGCCCCCTCTTTAACTATAGAATCTTTAGTTTCTGTATTCACTTTAATAAAAATTTCTAGTTCTTACTCCTGCTTTTTTTTCCTAATCTGCCTTGGTCAGCTTTACTTATAATTTTTCTCAACTTTGAAATTTTCCTTCTTAAGCTGATTGGACAGCCTACCAAACAATCAATAACCAGTAAAAGTTGCTTAATTGATGTGTTTGTGCAGGGCTGAATTTAATGCTCTGATCTGCAGTTCAAAATTATAGCCTCACCTAGTAAATTACTTGTGCTAAAATGCCACAGTTTTGAAAAAACATGTCAAAATACCAGACAGCCAGCTTAAGTTTCAGTCATGTTAACGAATTTAGATGGTTCTTAACAAGAACACACAATTAAATCCTAAAAGGACATAAAATCACAGGATTAAAGTATGGTGACCAGAAAACTCACCACTTTATATCTGTAAGTTAGAAGGAACTAATTCTAGGAAAAGACATCAATACCCTTCTTATGTCTAATGAAATATTACTAGACTTCTAATAATGTAAACCTGCTTCTTTCACTTGGATCTCACTGTCCTTCTGTCTCTAGTTATAAACAAATGTGGTGATTTAGCATCAAATGTCTCAAAAAATTTGTGATAGGAGATATTTTGTAACTCTGTCGTTCAGCTGCTCAGTCTGTAACACAGACATCAGAGAGGACGTCACCTCCTCCTTCCAGAAAGAGGAAGGAAGTTTTTTCTCCTACCAGAGAAGATAAGATACCTCTCATACCAGGTATCAAATGACTGCATGTAATTGGTCTCACTGAACACAAATCAAAACCAAATTAACAACTGACTCAGATGCTGTTTCGTTGTTTGTTTCTTTCATTGTTTTCAAGTGAAACCCTTTTTTTGTGGACACCAGACCATTTATAAGGATTTACTCCTAGTGAGAAACTGATTGGACAGACTGGCAGTTCTGTTGCCAACAGTTTCCATTTTGTGGGCAAAAAGCAAGCTGAAAGGTATTTCAGCTTGCTAAAACTGATTGCTATAATAAGCTTCTGCCAATGGTGCAGGTTCTAACTGTTCTAGAGCTCAGTTACCTATGTTGTAATGACCATTTGAGCTCAGTGTGACATTTCCACTGATGTCCAGACCTCCCAGTGTTCCACATTGTTTCTGTGCACTGGCTGAGCTCAGATTTGATTCAAATCTACTGCATCCCCTAAGAAGAACCTTTCAGTTCTTATCAAGAAGGTAGATACAGCTATCCCCTAATGCAGTCTAAATTTTCATGTGGACAGGTTCAGACTGACTTTCAGTATCCCCGTGCTCTGATAGCCTCTGTCTAGATCTTCTCATTTGCAAATTAGAACTGGAGTTAGACCTCGTGGGCAAAAGAATAATCCTCAGCAACACCTATAATCTGAATGAAAAAAGAGAAGTTATCTGACAGATTGGTTGAGCTAAAAAATGCCATTGAAATCAGGTATTTTATAGAGAGTTCATGGACTTAAATTATGGTCTGATTCTATACAAGAGTATTAAAATAGAAAAGGACACAATTAAGAAATTTGACCAGCAGACTGAACATTTTGTATTTAGTAAGTCAGCACGAATGTAATTTTAGGCATGAGAGACACAAAATTAAACCCCTTATTTAAATGGAATTTAATGCACACTTATGAAACATGCAAAGAGTATTACTACAATTTAATAAACTCTGTTCCTCTGTACCTATTATGAAGTAAGCCACATACTCAGGAGACTAAGAAAACACCAGTGGAGAAAACCTACTTGAAAAATGTACGTTCCAGATCAGAGACAGTTTACAAATTAAAACAAAACAGAGAAATTAAGTAAAGGATGATGCATAAGTTAACAGTGCCTGGAGGCAGCCTTAGCTTTAATGCCAACAAATCATGCAGGTTTAATATAGTTATTCACTCCGGTGTTCAATAAAAAATGAGGTTACTGTAAGAATACCAAACATATCCTTAAAGAAACACACTCAGCAATAAGTCATATGAATTTCCCACTGCAGTGTAGAGGGCAAATATATTATACATCTAAATAATGCATGTTTTCTCAGGATTTGAAACTTCGCTACAAGTTGTGAGGTAGCAGCAGAAAGCTACTGTCAGTGAATTGAATTAGGACTTAGTCTATAACAGGACAGGACAGTCATGTCTATGTCACTATATTAGGAAAGTTGTGACATGAACTCACTGAAATTTGCCATATTAGCTTAAATAATTTGGAATCAAAAAATTTACAAAAAATTAGTTTTTCTGTAAAATTTATTGTCTAGTAAAAGGATTTTGCTTTTTTTTGTTGTTTCACCTTTTTATAAGGTGAAAATTGAATAAAGATGGCGTAGTGAAGACTTAAGAGAGAAAAACACAAAGAGAGAAAGAAAGAAAAAGAAAAAGAGCAAAAGAGAGAGGGTGAAAGAAAGAGAGCAAAAGAGAGAAAGAAAGAAAAAGAAAGAGAGAGAAAGAGAGAGAAAGAGAAAAAGAGAGAGACAGAGAGACAGAGAGACAGAGACAGAGACAGAGAGAGAGAGAGAGAGAGAGAGAGAGAGAAAGAAAGAAAGAAAGAAAGAAAGAAAGAAAGAAAGAAAGAAAGAAAGAAAGAAAGAAAGAAAGAAAGAAAGAAAGAAAGAAAGAAAGAAAGAGAAAGAAAGGTGAAGAAAAGGACGAAACTCCACTTAGCAACCTCAAATATTTTTACATATTTAGGAGGAAAATGAAAGCTCAAAGTACCATTAATATATACATTTTAGTTTTCCTTTCCCATATAAAATGAACTTCCATGCCCAAACTGAGATTTTCTCTAGAATTTCATGGTTAAATATTTCCTAAAAAATTACATTTTGGGATGAATATTTTAAAAAATGGTAATTTCAAAAAGCCTTTGGCACAGAAAAATTTGTTGAAAAGCCATCATTAATGGTAGTTCTGTTGTTACTTTTGTTATTCTAGCTAGTGTATATTTTAATATTCATGAAAATCTCTTCTTTCTGGCAAAAGTCTTAGCCTTAAACAGATGACCTTTACATTTTTAATCATGTAATCACTTTCCTTGCTATTCAGTTGCTTTAGGAAATGAAAGAGAAATAACAAAATGGAAAATACTATGCCTATGCTATCCTTCTTGTCCAAACAGTGTGAATTTAAAGATCAAATTGAATGAATAACTGAATAATTGAAGATTACAATTTTCACAATTATTCACACAAATGACTGATTTTATTTTAATATTTCAGCAGTACACACTTTCTTGTGACAGAGGAAAAATAGAACTTTAGATTGTAACATGAGGGGAAGGACAGGCAAGAAATAATTTCTTGGTTTTACATTTGCCTTTATATAAAAAGCTGCCAAGTGGTTCCATGCTGGGGCAGAGCCAGGACCAGCTGTAGCTAACCTGTCCATTCCTGGAGAGGAAAAAGACCCATGTGTCCTTTTTACTGCTGGGGGCTGCTTTTCCCCAAGCAGGGAAGCAGACTGAAACCAAGGTGCTTCCTGGTCACTGGGAATACGGTGAAATTATACTAATAGCTTGAGATGGACTTCTGAAAAGTCCTACCTCTTCTTACAACTTGTAGCTTTTGGAAGGTGGTAGGATGGATCTCACCTCTGACACCTTGTGCTCCACTTTGCAACAAGAGCACAAGAACAGGTGGGACATAGGACAGACAGACTGCTTTTCATGCAATGGTTCTTTTAATGTGAAATACAGAAGCACTCTTGGCTGCAAAAAACAGAATAAATGTGAAGTGGCCTGGCCTCAGAGTATAAAGGTACCTCACAGTAGAAAGGTACCACAATACAGAAATTACACCAACTACAGGTTACAAATTTCTGTTCATTTTGTCTAAATGAAGTTAAAATTCTTGTTTGCATTGAGACTTTCCTTGAAAATGGGAATTGAGAGTGTTTCCATCAGTCAGCACTACTTAAACCATGAAGATGTACACTTTTTTGTAAAGGACCCTTAGGTGACTAAACCACACAGAGCTCAGTTTTGGGCAATTTTGGCTGGTCTCCAGCTTCCTGAATAAATAAATAACCAATTAGGCTATTACATAAAAAGCAGACACCTGAAAATGGTTTGGGTATCCTTGACTCTTTAGATGTGCATACGACACACTGAGAGGTCATTTATCAGATCAAAATCCTTAGGGGACTTTAGCAAAAATCTACTTTGGCAAGATTAATCTAATCTATTTTATATGTCTACAATGCAGACAGCCATTTGGGCACATCAAGGATGTGATTCATCTTCTGATATAGACATTGAAAACAGACCAGTTTAATACTGCAGCAGAGATACCTATTTCTTTCCATTGATTCTGAGGAGATTATAAAAATCAGTCTCTTTATAAAGCACTTTCCATTGGTTTGCACAGACATAGATGTCTGAATATTAAAGAAATCTAAACTTAGAGGACATGAATTTTATTCCTACTTTGACCATGATCAGACAAGAATTCTGAGTTGCTCAGAACTGGAACACCTGGTTTCAGACACTTTGATAAGCAGTTTGAAAGGCCTTTTGCTTTTTAAAACAGATGAAGTACCCAGCTAGTAAATTTAAGCAACTCTAGGATTAGGCAAGAGCAAGTACAGTTTTCAGATCACCATTCAGGTCTTGTGCAAAATGAAACTTTCTGCTTTCAGAATGTAAACCTTTATGAGACTAACCTTTGGACTCACATTTTCATGTAAATTAGGTTTTTCTTTGTTTAGAAGCTGTTTCTAAACTTCAGTACTAAACTCTCCACTCTGGCAGATTTGTCAACATTTGGGTAATATATCTAGCAATTGCCAGTTTACCTGTCTCTGAATGTACTTCTATTACAAGCAGGCCAAAATATGCATTCCCTTTTCAAGAAAAGACCTAGAAAAAATCTTGACTAAGAGATAATTTATGAATTGCAATAGGCCAACTAGTGATTTTTCTACCATATCCCTTTCACAGCAGTCAGAATGAACTGGTGTTGTCATCTATAGCTCATAGGCAGAGCTTACTGGAGGTCAATTTATGATTTAATTTGGAAACGACAACTACATCCTCTGTTATTTTCATAGCTGGCAAAACAGATATGAAAAGATCAAAAGACAGGAATAGATGTAACTCCAACTGATATTAGATTCTAAAGAGGCACATTGCAGTTTTGCTTTTATATGCAGATAACACAAATAAGGCAGAATCATTCACACTCTAATATCCTGTATATAATTGACTGTGCCTTTGTATCTTGTTTCTTACTAATTTTCATTGTCTTGCATTTCAGGCTGTTCTGAATGCATCTCATGAGACTTGAAGAGATGATACTGAGCAGTGCCCCACACACTGACATTTTTTCTCATTGCCAGCTGCAAGGTTGTATTAGCTTATTTCTGTTCTGAAAGACACACAAAGCATTGCTTAGATTCTCACTGAGTTTGTAGCACCATGAATTCCACCTGCCAGAACTCCTGCCCACATTTGATATCTCTGCTCTGTGACAGCTTTCCAGATAGTATGATTGAAATTCCAGTGTTAAAGGTCTTCCACGACTGAGCCCCAAAACAGCAGCTACTTCCCCATAGGCTACAGACGGCAAGACTGCTGTCTGCTCCTTCTTTTAAAATGCACTGGATTTTGTTCATCAGCTTCTCAAATTATTCCTTCTCAAGTTATTTTTGATCAATGTCCTGTCTCACAGTTTACAACTACACTTCTGGTATTTGTGATTGAGTAGAAGACCCTTTCCTGCCTCCAAATTAAACTTTCTATCACCAAGGATCAGTTTATTTTAAACAGGATAATTAGAACAGGGGATAATTAAATGCTTAGAATTAGCATTACCTAATGACACTTAGCTGAACCCCTCTGGTTTATTTGTTTGTTAAACCATTGGTGTCTTATTCCTCAAGAGTAAAATAAAACATTTTCTATAACTAAATAATGTAGTAATTAATATAAGTAAAGATCAGCTCCTTCTGCTGGTGATCCTGGAAGCAGCATTTTAAAAATAGAAAGCAAAATCAGCTACTGGGAAGTTGTGATGTTTTCGAAGGAACTACTTCAGCTACATTGTCACCAGTTTCACGGTATACAAGTGATTCTGAATTACTATGTAAGTATATCACACGATTATTATGTTAATAATCCTATAGTCAGATTCAGAAGGTGCTGTAGAAAGATGGTGCAAAGCAGTAGAATTCAAATGGTGATGGCACCACAGAGATCCATTCACACTCTGGGCTCTATGTGTGAGCAAAGGTTGCCAATGCCTGAATTACTTCAGGCAGCTTTTTGAAAAAGCTGGGGGTTGGCTGTCTTTTGGATTAGTGGATGTGGGAGCAGGTTGTTTATTTCAGTGTTTTGCCTTATTTTCAAGCTCCATTGCACAATTTCTGAGTGCATTTCAGAAGCTATTTCATCTTGTATCTATTGTCCTCATTTAAAGCTGAGATAGTGTGGGGTTTTCCTCCATGCAGTAACACAGCTAAGTGCAACCAGAAGCAAGTGCTCTCAAAGGCTTTGCTAAGAAATGATAAGCACACACAGATGAGGTACTAACAAACATTATGTAATGGCCTGGCTTTAATCACTGGGGTGTCTGTTTTATTTCAAGGCCTTGTACTTCTGTTTCTGTCCCTACCTAACAACTGAGTTGAGGGTTATCCTGGGTTTCAATGCCTGACTTTTATTCAAATCTTAAGAAAAAATTATCACTAAAACCAACAGAACCATCTGTTCCTTTGACTTGGTTAAGTTAATATTTGCTGCAGATTAGACTTTTGTTTGAAAACTTTGGCCAGTTCTACTGATTTTGGATACCTTCTAGAGCCAGACTGTTTATATGACTGGATATCTGCATTCAGAGCATCTGTGTATCTAAGCATCCTCTGAAACATGTGCTAGTCCTGCTAACCACTGCAGTTAAGTGGAGATTGTCTGCTCAAAGGCTCAGCAATCCTGAGGGAAAATGCAGAGAAAATACAAAGAATTCTGCTGATGAGATGAATTTCAAAGACGAGCTGCATGAATCTGTACCCCTAATGACTTGCTGCAGATCTGAACAACATTAGTGTGTGCATCAACGTAATCAGGGAAAACAGGTAAATATTTGACAACTAAACTTTTAAAAAATGGATGCTGAAAAAAATGCTCAAATTGTATTATTGACATAAGGAACAATAAAACAGCCGGTATTTATGTCACATAAAACATTTGCTATGATTGAAATTGTTATTATGTGCCTCAGTTACACTCAATAGTCTCCTTCTGAACAGTTGGGCTAGCTGAAAACTGTGGATGTGCTTTATGTCAAACATAATAGCAAAAGGGTGATTCAAGGTAGCAGAACAAAAAAGAGGGTTAATACTTTGGACTAATTTCCATTTTTTTTTTTTTTCTTTAATTCATGCATGGGTAGATGTGCATTATCTGTTGAGATTTCATATTTTTTTCTATTGTAACAAAGCTGCCTGCCTTGATAATTACACATATTTGGAAAATGACTAATAATTTGCTTATTAAAGCAAAATCATTCTAAATTCCTACTGTGCTTTTTGGGGGTTTTCTGGTGTTTTGTTTTGTTTGGGTTTTTTTCTTAAAATCATTGCATATTCTTTTCAAATTCTCCTGCTTCTCACATACTAGAAACTATGCATTTCAATAACTGTGCAAGTTGGAGCTTCAATAACAAATTAGGGCCTCAGAGCAGGGCACAGAGAGGATGGGTCATGCAGTGCATGTACACATCTGACTGCATTATTAATTGAACCTAATTCTTCTTTACTGATGAGCTCTTCAACCAAATACCTTTCTGTCCCAAAGGAAAAGAAAGAAAGAAAGAAAGAAACAACTCCTTCAAAAACCCCAAAAGTAACAGAACAGAGGAATAAAGAAAACTAGTTTCCTTGTGCCAAAATAGAATCAGCTACTTAATATAATTTCACATTTAACAGTACACTAATAAAGTGAGTTTCACAGTAATAAGCCTGGTTTTGATTCCTCTTTAAAACAGAAATATTTTGATTGTTTCAAATGAAAGCATGCATTGTGGAAATGCTGTAGATGCCGAGGAAAAGTGTTCTTTTGTATTAAAGAAAACCGTTTTACACTCAAGTTTGCTAAAAATAGTGTAGAATGCTTTACCGCTGTCATCAGAACAAATGAATTAAGTGAAGAGCAACATTGTCCCCTAGTGGTCAGAGAAATATTTCATCCCATATAAAACAAAGGTTGATTCCTGCATTGAAATATTCAGTATTGTGGATTTACAGAGAGCAATACAGTCCCCAGCAAATATGGATTGTGCTAAAACTGACTGGATTCAAATGTGCTGGTTCTCTCAAGAAGTTGAATTTCGTTTTAATAGCAAGTAGATTATTCAAATGGCACAGAATTTAATTTGACCTAGTCTAGCCCTCAAACAGAAAAGCTATTTGTATGACGATCAAGCTGAATCATATGCATATATATATACATGCACGCAAACATGTACAAGTATATTTAAGATGCAGTGAATATGCAGGCAAAAGACAATCTGCAAAATGATGAAGAGAGAAGAAAGCAAAACCATAAACTTTACTCAATTTGGTACAGGATGATGCATGTCAGCTTTTTTGTTTCATTTGGCAAAGAACCAGAAGCTGTACATGCACAAGTCTCACTGATGTGTGTCATGACATGCAAACTTGGGAGGAGTCCCCAGAAACTGTCCTCACAAGAGAGGGCCTGGGTGACTTTCATCTGTACACCCCAATGTACAGAACTGGGCAAAGCTTAATAGCTTTCCAAGTCTTCCTACCATCTTTCAGTGATGTGAAGCAGAAACATCAAATAAGCTCTGCCAAGAACTTTCAAGCATTGCTGCTCACCCAGGGTGTCTCAACAGAAAGACTGCCCTGACAAACTGGCTGCTCAAAGACAGGACCAGCTGCTAGCCCCTGCTCTGGACCAAATGCCCTTAGGTTGCCAAGAACTATTGGATTGTTCAAACTAGCATCACTGAAATACTGTAAAATAAAAAACATACATGGAGAAGATTCCTTGTCCAATAATTGACATTTTCTTTTTAAATTGATTTCTGCTTGAAAAAATCCCTGACAGTTCTAGTGACGAAGTTGCCAAGGTCTGACAGATTTTCATAGATTCTGCTGGAACATGTTCTCTCCTTCTATCATTAAACTTGTTCCCTTTCTTTCCCATTTCTCTGCCTTCTCAGTCAAAGTAATATTTTCTCAAAATAAATTCTTTTGAAAGAGAATAAAGAAATTAGGAACTCTAAGAAATCATGAGACTGGCAATATTTCCAAATTTCACAGTGCACAATGCACCACTTCTTTCTAACTCCTGTTTTGCAGGCTCTTGTTCTCTACCTAGCTAGCTTGTATTGACACTTGCTTGAAGTTAGAACTGTATCTTATTTTCTTTTGAACAAGGGAGAGAAAAGGGTGGAGACAGCAATCCTCACAACCCTCCTCAGGCATCCCAATGCTTGCATCATTATGGAATAGGAAAAGGCTGGGAGGTAATTGATATGGTAACAAGTCAGGAATATGTTTAAAAATTAGTGAAATAAAACAAATAATGAAACTATGAAACGTGTTTTCTTCAACAACATAGAGATGAACTTCTTCAGCCATTAACCATAGGGCCAAAAATTAATCCATTTTCTCAGAAGGTAGTAAGTGTCATGTTGAGTGTTCCCATAAGGAAAATTTCATTCAGCTCTTCTGCATGTTGAATGAGTACACAAGACAAAAAGTTAGGATCTAAAAGATTGGTATTGCCAGCAGCTTCCATTCCTGGAGGTGTAACTCATAACGAGAGTTAGATAGACAAAGTCCTGTTCCTGGGTCCCATCAGAATTTGGTAATATGTGTGTGCTGAAAGGCTCAGTCTTTGCAGTGAAACCAGGCACAGAACCCCAGCTCTAAGTCTGTGTTTTACATTGCCTGTGGTAAGGCTGGAATTGCCCTGATTTCTCAGACCTAGATATTTTTAAATAGTCATGCAGAGAGCTTCATGATGACCTATTGTGTTCTAGCAAAATCTGGTTGCTGTGTTTGTTTTACACTGGTCATGCAATTCTTTCAAAGGCAGATGGGATAGGTTGGGTTGGTCAGAGTGAAAGCCCTTTGCATATTGTTTTGTGCTTTTGTGTGCACTCTAGTGTGTATTTGGGGTTTTCCCAAAAGATATCTTTATCATGCTAAATCAAATTGTGTGTGCATTTGTGAGGGCAAATACTATGGAGAGCTGATGAGAGCCTCAAGTCGAGGCTTTAAAGCCCTCATGGAGGTTTATGGAACATCAAAATTGAGTGGGAAGAGTCTGCAAGTTTTTGTAGCAGCTCAGTGGAGGCTGCAGACTTCCAACTTCATTCCTATGGTACTCGGCTCTACTGTCTTCCTGCCCCTTAGTTTTCAGTTCTAGTTTGCATCTAGTCACCTGTAAGTAAAGTGTACAGGTGTGGAGGCCCCTGAGATTTACTAGGCAGAGCATTGTGACAGTCTGGCTTTTGCCAAAGTTTGTGCTGATATTTTAAAGAATTTGCATGAGGAGCTCTCTGTAGCTCTCTATTGTGCTATAAAGTAGGGACATTGTGAGTTAAAACATTTTTAGTGCTTTCCTGCATATTTTGCTATCTGAGACAAATAATTTTGTAAAAGGAGTAGTTTTCATTACTTAGTCTAGATTCTTTCTTCTGACTTACTGATGCTTATTACTCTGTATAGATACTCTCTTCTGACTTACTAGTCTTTTTTTCAGTGATATTTATGCTTTTTGTTATTTTTCAAATTTCTTATAATTTTTCTATTTTTATGCCTTCACTAACTCGAATTAAAGTTCAAAATTTCTAAGTTGCTTGTTTTTTGCTATGGAAACAAAACATTTCATTTCATACCATAAGTTAAAGTGTCAGAAGAGGTTTTAATATGTTTCTGTATACATTGTACTGATACTTAAAAGTTACTTATGAATCTTTTCTAAAGAGTTAGCAAATCTTTCCTAATAAGTCTAACTGAGTCTTTGAATGATAGTTTATTTCTGCATTAGGTAAGGCAAACAATTCCATTTATCTTCTCCAGAAGTGGTAGGTACATGGTGAGCAGATGGGAAATTAGAATTTACAGCTAACTTCCTAATGCTAAATTAGAATTTTTAAGAAGAGCCAACAGTTGCATAATTCATATTTATACATCATAAAATGAAACTTAATTTATGTAGTTTTAAATGCATCCTGTAAACAGTCTTACATTACCAACTTTTCTAACCTACACAAAAGAACACTGCAGTATACTATACTGAAAAAAAATCCTTTTCTTACTTTCCAATAAAAAGTGTTGATTGTAAACAGCCAGCAATATTACAGGAATGTAAATGTACCAGTAAAAGTGGATTATTTTTTTGTATAAACTAGCAGTACAAATGTGATCATTGTGTCATGGCTGTGAATAATGATCAGTGTCCTCTATTTCAGTGAAGGGGCCACACTAACAGACCCTCTGGAAAGGAGCTGTCTCATTCCTGATGCCTCTTCAACCTTGACCATCACAAACCTGAGGAAAGCTTCAGCAGAGAAAGCCTAGAGGCCACTTAGTCCAACCCCCTGATCATCACAGGGTAATTTCAAAATAAAATACAACATAGTCAGAGCAGGTTCCTTTGGGTCATATCTGGTGATGTGCTAAATAACCTGAAAGACAGGTTTCCATGACTTTTCTGGGGAAAATAGAGTAAAACTATATTGAAGTGAGAACAAAATGGAAAAGACATAAAGAATAATAGATGATGGCAGAAAGAAGTGATTAATACTTTGCATAAAACAAAAAGGTAGTTAAAAATCTAAATTTAGGCAACATTGAGATTGGAAAACAAACTAGACATAGTGATATTTCAAATAGTACAAAAAGAGTCTAAGAGTCTACAAACGGAAACTTCAAGTCCTTTTCAAGTCCTTCTTTGTTCTGGCTAATGTAGAATCTTTTGTTTATAAGACTATCTAGATACAATTAAGAGTGTCATCTAAGAGCAGAACATATAACTAAGGAAAACATGACCATTTCATTTTAAAAAAGGCAAAAAAGCTCTTTAAAAATAGTAGGATTTCTTTTTTTCACGTACCCTTTTACCATCTTTTTCACTGAAAAAGTATGGCAATCATTCACAGAGAACCTGTGCATGCATCTGTTTATAGACCCCTGCCTACTTGTAGCTCATGCTCCTTTTGGGCTTGTCCTTGCACTTGCCATTACATGACTGCCATATAAATTTTCCCAGGTAGATATCAGAGTAATGTTTTAATTCTGCATAGCTACATTTTAGATAGAACTCTCTAATCATTACAAAACTCTCTGAAAATATTGCTAGCATGCTTCAGAAATAAAGAAACCTCTCTGACTGCTTTACAATTTCTGCCAGCTTAACAGAAATTTAGGGAAAGAAGCTGATGCTTTTTTCCTGTTAATAGCAGTAGTGTTAGTGGTTCCCAAAAGGGATTGAAAATTTCTACTTGTTCCACTTACTCCTGAGGCATAGCAAGGAATCTTATGTTTACACTTAAATATTTTATCTTGAGAAGTTCTGACTGAAGTTAAAGGGTCATTAGTTTTTCATTATGAACCTAATTAAAATGTTCTAGTCTTTATTGATTTAAATAATATTAAGGATATTACTTAAACATAGTTTTGTATTTATCATAGTGAAATCTAACCAGCAATTGCATTGGTTCTTTCCCTCTAAACATTTTCTCAGCTTTCCAAATTACCAATAATCCTTTATTTTGCATTCTGGAGTTTGTCTGTGGTTTGGACTTCAGTAATTGTTTATAGACTATTATGTGCTTTGAGGTTTATTTTTCGACTGTCTTGAAGTGAAGGGAATAATACTTGAAGAACCGTCCTACAGAACACCACATCTGCCCACAGTCTGAAATTCAATCCTGTCTTCCTTGACAGGCTTTGGCCCTCCAGGAAACTTTCAGGGCAATTGTCAATAAATCTTTAATCTTTCTCTAAGAGTGATGACAAAGGAATTCAAGTCACACAAGTTTCAGTCATTTAAGAAATTATTTCTTAGACTGGTTTTGTCCCTCAGCCACAGCACTGCAAACAGAATTAAGCATATACTCTGGCATCAGCTTTTGGCTTTATCAGAGATGTCTTCATTAGAGCATCATTGAATCTTTCAAAAGGCTTCTTATTTAAGCCCAAACCTCAGGCTGCAAAAAACCAAGGTTAGGTTAGGTTAGGTTAGGTTAGGTTAGGTTAGGTTAGGTTAGGTTAAATTGGGTTAGGCAGGGCTGAGCAGTGCTAAATTGTGTTGGTTTGGGTTAGGGACATGTTATTCAATGGCAGAAAAGGAATTTACATATTTCAGAGTGTAAATTTTACACAAGAATTTAACGTGTGACTTCTCTGGTTTTTGAAGGTGAAGAGAGCAGGAAGGGGAGACCTCTCAGGGAAGATACAGGGCAGCAGTTCTTGCAGAGACAGTTGGCAGTTTTGCTAAATTCTGGAAGCCACTTCTTCAGTGTCCTTGAAATTCCATATCAAAACTAGTTTTGGAAATGACATGCCCTATCACAAATACAGTTTTCCAGATTGTGACATTTACACACTATGGTGCTCAGCAGCACATAGGCATTGGGTGAATATCCAACCCAGAAAGTAAGTCAGAATTTTGAGGCCAGTGTTTCAGACATATTGAGGACAGGTCTTCAGTGATGATGAGAGATTCACCCAGGACTTTACTGCACAACATCTAAGCAAGATTGTAAGAAAAATGAAAGTAGAAATTACATCTGCAATTCAAGGGTTTCCGTATCAGTGTCACTGAGGATGGAACTTAGACATCCTGAGGAACTGGGATCTACAGGCTAATGCAGCTTCTCCTGAAGCTGGGCACCTGCAACATTATTGTGGGTAGAGAGGAAAAGTTCATCCTTACCTCTAGGTAAGGATGGCTCACAATAGTCAGTCTCATCATGGTTAATAGACTTGCTCAGGAAGAGGGATCCCTCCCATCGCAGAGATGCCAAGTTACAAACTCTTATGCATAAAAGTTATGGCCTATGTCTCCTGCTGATGCAGAGTTCATGCTTCTGGAGATGGAAAGAGATCATGCTAAAGCAATTCTACACTTCCAGTTTATTTCTTTCAGCTCTCAGCTGCAAGATCTGCACCTCTCCATAATCTTGAATAAACCAGTTATGCTGCATCATACTGGACTAACCAATCCCTGTTTTTCCAACCAATCCCTGTTTTTCCTATTTTTTTTCTAGATTTATTTTTAATGGGATTATTTGGGGGGAACAACTATTTTAAAGTGTGTTAGTTTATTTCTTTAAGGTTTTCTTTCTTCTGAGGGCACTTTTCTTTCTCAAAACTTTCTTGACCTACACAAACATGAAACTGTAGAATAAAATTAATAAAAAATACTTAAACTCCCTTGCTGAGTTTCCATGCTATAAAAAAAAAATCAATTTAATTCTTCATTGTTACCTTTTCCCTTTACAATTTGTATTAAAGAAGATGAGGCAAGTTCTTCATTGAAATTTCCACATTTTAACTTTGGGGCAACAAAACACCTGATTCTTCTTTCCCCCTCCCCCTCTCAAAACCTTTCAGGCAAATGAAGTGTAGGTGGGCACTCCCTAGGAATCTCAAAAGAAGGATTTCCTACTCATTGAGGCTTTTGTTAAAATACCCTTAAAAGAAAAATCCATTTAATGTTTATCAGTATCTAGAAGGTCTTAGATCTCAGAAGTCTTCTAAAGGTTAAATTCATTGCCTTTACATGAGCCAGAGAATTGTTAGTCTTTGATTGAATAATATTTTTTTTTTACTTTCTGTGATTATTCAGTTCCAAATGGAGCTTGGTTAAGAATGACTCAGACTTACATGGTCCAGAAGCTTTTTCAAATATTAATGACACTATAGATTTTATGGACAATTCCAAACACAATATTCTTGCTGAAACTGTGAGGACAAAAACTATGGGGGAAAAGTGATCTGGTAAATATAAGGATTTTAAAAGTATGCAGGCAATTAACTCTCTCTCCCAGCCAGGAAGTAGAAGAAAGAGGTACACATTCAGAGGCGTGTCCAACAGTTAAGGGACAAAAGCCAAATTACCAGGAAATTTAAATCAGACAAAGAGAGTTAATCTCTCATCATAATGTGGATAATCTCTGAGCATGATGTGGATAATCTCTGCTATTAAAAAAACCTAGCTACAAGTCACAATTACCTCACTTCTTTGTATATTTGGGTTTACAAGGACTGGAAACACTCAAACCAGAGCCATAGTGGATCTGATGGATTTTGCTGTTCTTGTGGCTGTCAGTTCCTTGACAAACAACTAGAAAGTCTCACAGTCCTGATCCACATTTTCATGAAAACAAGGCTTTTTTTGCCCACAGTCTCCCCTTCGCTTGCTGTTAGTCAAAAGATGCAGTCACAAAGCAAAGCTCAGAGATCCTGAAGGGAGCAGACACAGGAAAAGACTGCATAAAGTGCAACACCTGCAGACACTTGGATGGACAGAACAGTGTGCAGTAATATATTATTCGACCACAAAAGGCCAGTGGAGATTATTTGGTCTCACAATAGCATCAGGATGCAATTCCTGGTCCCTACCCCACCTTGTCTGATTTAATCCAGGGATCTCTGTACCACAATCCATTACACACACTATGTTCTCATTTGCAGGCTATTTGCCTACATTCAGGAGCTCACCTCTTACCCCAAGTGTCATAACAAAAGTAATTGTAAATTCAGGGTGAACTTTAGCATCTCTTCTGTGCTTCTTCCCACGCATCAAATTCAGTTCTGCCACTGGAGATCAATTTAGGTAATTACTCTATCAGATACAAAAGTCAAGAACACTAAATTATCATGATCTCTAGTGTTATTTAGCAGTGAAAATTTTAGTGTACAGATAGTATACAAGTTTTTCACTTTGGTGGCCAACATGGTCACCTAGGCTACTGTGTTTCTGTATTTGGTAGCTCTGAGGAAAAAAGGAAATTGGCCAAACGCTACCACTTTTGGTGAAAGATTTTTTAAAATTTCCCTTCATTTAGATAAAAAAGCCTCATCCCATCCACAATTAGCTCCGCAAAAGAGAGAAAGGATAATAAAACAAAGTCTGTTCAAATCTTCCCATAGGTTGTTAATTCTTGTAGATGCTTTTCATTTAACAAGTTTTACAAATGTTCCCTGTAATAAACTCCTAATTATTCAGAAGCTGCTAAACATTGACAAATGCAAGCCTGGCACAGACTTGAAAAAATTATTTCTGAAAACAGTTGTGATTCTTAATGTTTATTCAGCTTTTCTTGCCATTATAATTTCTTTTCAGGAAAGGTTGTGTTGCTTAGTCTAACTCAGTACAGCACCTAGGATATTCTGTGTACTGTCAGCAACTACTGCTAAGTAATCTTCTTCCAACTTATTTATGTTTATTTCAAAAGTAATCCATTCCTTGGTGCCTAAGTTAATATCCTATTAAAAAAAAGTTTAAAAATAGCCACTTAATTTCCATGTATTGAATTTCAACCTAAGTAAATGTAGAGGGGAAATGTGCAATGACTTTTTGGGACTGTGGTGTGTAGAATAGGCCTGTTTCTGGTGTACAATTTCTGTTCCTGGTTGTGCATTGTGCACCCTCTTTTAGTTATTAACTTCATCTGCAGCTCATGTACATCTAGTAGTGAGGACAACTGTGAAGGCAAGGCACACATGTACAGGCTTTGTATTCTTTCTTAAGAACAGTAATGCTGTTGTTCTAAACAAGGTAAATGAGGTAATTGATAATCTCTTTCCTTTCTAAAGTATGTGTCAGAAAAATCCACTGGTTCTATTATGTTGACTCAGACTATTGCTAGTGTGAAGAGGATTGAATTCTCCTGTTGCTTCTCGTTCAGAAACATCCTGAGCTACTAAATAAGATGTAACCTTCTATATTTCATGTTCTTTCTTAGTACAGATAGGACATTTTGTTTTCTAAAGAAAGGCTATCCACTATCCAGATCCACATTACCTACAGAAGGATTTCCAATCAAATTCAAGTATTTCCTTTGGAGTAGTTCAAGCCTAACTTTACATTTGATTATTGCACTCTGTAGCTTTACATTTAAACAAATGTCAATGCAGGTAATAAAATTAAGGTAGCAAAGATTTTTATCTGGTTAATGATTTCTGGTAGTTAGGGAAAAAGTTCATTCAGATTACAGGGGATTAGCAAAGTATATTTGTGCAGAGGACCTGTGTGGTCAAATGGAAAACTGGATCTTTAATTCTGAATCTCTCTTCCTTCTTACAACACAAAAGCTTTCTTCATTACAACACACAATAAGTTTCTTGTTACCTATTCACTTTAACAAGAGAAAATCCTACCTCTCTGCTGTGATTTGTATTATATATTAGAATTGGCATTATTATGATGCCACTGAAGAATAAAGGAAATCGTTGGACAAGTACTAACACACAACTCACAATTACCATTAAGAAATTACTAAAAGCTAAGAAAAAAAACAGTTAAGTGAATCCCTCAAAAATACTAAAGAGAATTCTCAAAATACAAAAATAGCATTTCAAATCTTTCAACAATGAAAACTGGCATATTTTAAAAATGTAAATATACTTTTAAAATACACATATACTTTAAATATACACACACTTTTTTTTCCCTTCTTGATGGACTTGACCATTCTTCGAATTTTATTTTACTACGCATCCTTGTTTCATTAAATTTATTCAATTTGAAGATTAAAGCCTTTTGAGGGGAAAATGCTTGACACATTAAATGCAAGATGATGCTTAAGAGTTACCTCTATGAACACATAGAGAATAAATTTATTATCTACACAAATAAACACCAGTTTTAGGTTTCAGGAAACGTATTTTTTTCAGTTCTATTTAAGTAAGAAGTTATACACATTAAAATAAACATCAAAGCTACAAGAAAATCACACCAACAAACAACCTTAGGCACACTGACACTTGTGTATAGCTTTCGGAGTCAGTTTAAAATGCAATTAGCTGTCCCTTGACAGATCTTCTTTCTCAACAGCTGGGAAAAATAGCATGCAATGCTAATATTTTTCAGGACTGTAATGAAGGACTTCAAAAATTTAAAAAAAAAAAAAAAAGAGATAAGGAAAACAAAAGTATTTGAAAAACAAGATTCGGGTTATTAAAATATTTTAGCAATGAAAGTGACAGTGTAATGAAAGGAATATAATCATAACATTTCCAATCAGAAAAATGAGGATCACAGCTAACAGTAAGAGCATCTAAACTGTATAGTGGTGTCCACTGTCTGCGACTTCCTGGGAGTGCACGTTTTCCTTTGTGCTTTTTGGAACATAACGCTATCCAGGTTGAAGTGGTGACAGTAGTTCCCCTTTTCTATGACCTCCCTGTACCTCATCTCATATTTTTTCACATTCATAATAAAAAGTCTTTCGCAGTACTTACAAGATTTCCTGAGTGGTTCTTAGGGTTTTTTGGGTTTTGGTTTGGGTTTTTTTTGGTTTGGTTTGGTTTGGTTTGTTTGTTTTTGTTGTTGTTTTTGGGTGGGTTTTTTTCCATTAGTGAAGCATCTCTGTTAGCTGTCTTTGTTAGATTCCTCATGTGGCTTGAAAAATGATCCATTTCTTTTGGAAACTTTTGAATTTAGTGATTTTCTGATGCAATTTACCCTTGACTTTTTCACGTCTAGATGACTTCTGCCCTCATTCAGTAACTCACCATAGTTTCTGACTATTTTGTCTGAATTTCTGACTATTTAGATTGAAGCCACCAGCTGCCCTTTTATCTTTTGCCTATTGGTAACCTCAGAGAGAATGGCCACAATGGAAATGTCATTATTCCTGGTGGGACAGAGTCAGGTTAGCAACAGGGAAAGTAAGGGCTTTTTTGTCCTCTACTTGTGAATACTGCTGAGAAATTGATGGCAGGATAAAATAAAACCTATCAGAATGGAGTATGAGTTGAAAAGCATCCAGGAAACAGAAAGGAGTAAGGTGGAGGCTTGGAGAGCTGGATGTAATGAACAGTGAATGAGAAAAGCTAATGACAAAAGTGAAGGCTGAAGAGTCAAGGAGCAAGAAGGTGATACAGTAACTTCATTCCCTGGAGAACCATCCACTGTAGCACAGCCATGTCAACACACAGTGCAAACACCAGTTACTCCAGTTCCTTCTTTTGATCATACAGCTGTTTCAAGTATACCTCTCAGGATCCTCTACAAACTTAAAGAAATGATCACATTTTATGAAAAGTTTTCTCAACATGCAGTAATGTCTGATAACACATGAGCTTCCATATTTTGCTTTATGTCAAGAAAGGCTCCAGTTTCCATCTGTGTCATGAGACTAAAGACATGAATATAACTTTGAAATTACCATCCATAAGGTCAGATATAAGACCCACCAAAGCTAGATGCAGGGGAAGAATTTTACTTCTGCCAGTTAGTTTTGCAATCTTAACCTTTTTGAGCTGCATGAAAAAAATTTGTATTTCTGTTCTAATGAAGTCATGGCGGTGAACTTCCTCAAGGTTCTTACTACTAAGTTCTCTTAGCATTGTGGAATAATCATCAGAGCAAGCTTCAGACACATGGCACAAATTATCCTTCCTTTCCTCAGTGCTGGCACTTGACCTTGTGTGCATGTTCATCATTCTAAATAAACTTATGGCATTTGACACGGATGCATACAGTGCCTACGTACCAGGGAAGTTTGGAATGTTAAATATCACTTTAGGAAAACTGTATTTACACACACGCTGACAGTTCATTTTCAGGTAGGAGCTTCTCAGCTGATTTGTACACAGCAGCCTCAATCTCCAGTCTTCCCACTGTGAAGTTTTAGACAGCTCGACTGCTGAGCCCTTGCCAGACCCATTAATATTTATACATTCCATACACATTTCAGTCAGAGCATGTAAGTTGCAGATCTCTCTGATTTAGAAGCTATTAAGATTCATGACCTCTTTAGCTATTTCATCTATGGTCCTAAAACCTTTGCAATCAGCTTACACATGAAGAAGAAAGGACAAATCATTACTGTTCAAATATTGTCCTGCACAGTGTCCATTTGTAGTCCATCAAAGAGTAGTTAAGAACTTCAATGCATTCATTTGTCTCAAAGGCACAGGTTATTATAGCAGCCATTTTTTTTCTTGGAAGAAGAGAGAATAGGAATGTTATTTATTCAGTTGCATTTAATTTTGGATTAATGGCCTTTTTAGCTGTGGCTGCTTCTTTGCATATGAAATTAATCTAATTCATTTTTTTGTTCTCACATCTTGTCATGCATTTGAGTACATTGTACAAGGGTACATCGATATTTTGTCAAGGATATCCATGTAGGAAAAGCACAGCCTGCCTTCTGAAATGTAGTGGTGACTCCACCTGAAGGAGTCAGCATCCTCTCCTTAAAGGTTTATACTTTAAAGGTATAAAGGTATACATATGTGTCTTCTTAGAAAAGTTCAGTGTTCCATCACAGACTTCTTCAGGATCCAGGAGAAATCTCAAAGACAGGTTGTTTGGTGGGTTTTTTTTGTTTTTGTTTTTGTTTTTTAATTCAAGTCAGTTTTTCTTCTGTAACAGTTCAAGAGTGACTTAGATCTCCACAGCTCTCAATGAATTCAATGAATGATAGGAATTCAGCATCTCTAAAGGTTTATGTCTGAAGTCTGCAAAGGAATACATCTCTGTAGAAAGAAAACAAAGATGAAAAAAAAATGAAAATAAATGTTAGAAGTCCAAGGATACTCAGATTTTAAAATAGAATTTGTAACTATGATTTTAAGAGCCTACTGAGACCTTCTATTCTGTATACTTAGGACTGGATGTTCTTTCACATTGGGACATCAGTGATTATCATCATACAATCAGTATCACCACTGTGCTGCTTTCTTGGAAATGGCAAGTGTTATCCACTGGTGGATTTTGAAAACCCAATCACTTTTTTTTTTTTTTTTTTAATTTTAGGGGAAATTTTTGCCTGAAAAATTTAAAGAAAACACTGAAGTATTGTACTAGTATTCTTGCACAGAAAAAAAAATTATTTCTTTAAATGTTGCTCTCAATATTTATTTTGCCTTATGCACATTATGTTCAGAAAAGTAATTCTTTCAGTAAATCCAGAACTTTGTTAGCAGAAAATGTTGTCTCTAGATCTTGCTTACAGTCTAAAAGGCTTAGAAATATAATGATGCTTGAAATTTTGAAGTTACATTAAAGCCTGTGGTTAGACATTCCCTTCCTGGGAACTTGAGCACATATACCATAAAAATTTGTGGAAATTTTCACCACTGACTTCAACAGGAAGAAGACATATAGCATCTATAGCATATGCAGTCCATCATATATATTTTGCTTTTTTTTTCATGTTTTATTTCTAGAAATATTCAATACAATCTATTATTTAAATGATTTGCTCTCAGCTGCTGCCTTCTTACAGAAGTCATAAAGTTTCTGTCAGCAATATTATTGTTTTCTATGTGTGAAAATGTGAGGTTTGGCAACAGTTTAAATCATAGTTTATCTAAACATTTAATTCCAAAGCAGTTTGTAAAAGGTTTAGATTTAACAATGTGTTGCTGTTAACAGTAAGCAACTGTTGGCCTCCTAGCATGTGAGACAGGCCAACATTTTGTGCAGATCTTACAGAGTGCAACCGTCTGACTTTAGAGCACACGCCCTTTCAATATGCTTGCAGTATTTCCCATCACTTTACTCTTCAAACAAAGATTCCAGTTGACAAAGTGTGACTTCAGGAGATGACATATTTGAAATTCTATTATCAGCAGTGGGAAGATCAGGTTCAAAATGGAGCTGTCCTGAAAAGAGAATATGCATTTTGTTGGAAACCTTGAAACTATGACGCTATTTTCACTCTGCTTCAGAATGGACAGGTGAAAAATATTTTTATTTTTCAGATTTTATTTTTCAGATTTTTTTTATTTTTCAGTTTTTATCAGATGTCTGGAAAGATCTGGAATATTCTAATTTCCTCATATTGAGAGGAAAAAATATTTCCTCTGGAAACTTCTTATTAATGTACTTGTTGACTCAATAGATCATGTGATAAAGACAGGACAAGAAGAGGAAACTAAAACCATACTTAAGCTTTTCTAAATTCAGGAGCAAGTGTGTAAATGCAGACAGTGATGTTTGAAGAAAACTGGGGAAGAATTTTAAAAGGAAGGTGCTATGGGTGCCAGAGCACCCTCTGTGGCTGCAAGAACTTACCTCTGATTGATCCCTTGGAGTAGTTTGTAAAGAAGCTGATTGCAGGACAGTGTGATAAAAGAGAAAAAAAATTATTTTGTCAAATTCTTACTGAGTATTCAAGAAATTATAAAGTCCTGGAAAATTAAATTTAAGGGCCTGGAGAGGATTATACTGAGTTCAGTGATGGAGTAAGAGGTGATCTAACCTCTGAGACTGGAAACCAGTGGTGCCCAGTTCTTCTCAGATACCCACTGCTTTCCTGGCAGCAGCTCAGAGCCTTGTACACCAAACTGAGCTTTCAACAGGCTCATCTTGGTAACTTTTCAGAACTGGTCCTTAAAATCTCGGGAGGCTGTGGACCTCCATTTCAAAAGTACTGAGTCTCTTTCAGAAACTGGTATGTTCAGAAGTTTCAAACTTCGATTTCTCTTCTGTGCACAGCAGTCCATTTCCTTGGATAACAGCAAGCAAAAAATGGGAACAGCCACATCATGGAAACAGAATTCAGACCTGACAAGCCATCTGCTGCATTTACGCTAGAGTAACATGATGGTTTTTACAATTTTTGCTAACGAAGTAAAGAAAAATAATTCATTACCATATAGATCTTCTGAATAACAGTTTTAATGTATAACAAGCAGCATTTTTGGATGTCCTTAGGATAGATGTCGAATAAATGTAAGTTTCCACTAGCAGACAGATTGATGCTTTGTCTGACAGCGAGAGTTACACATTCCTGGCAAAGTGAAAAATCCTTCTATTAGGACTGGGCTGGCACCCCAGCACTTCCAAGCCATTGTGCAATGGGCAGTTGGCAGCTGTCGACTTTCCTGTGATTATGCATGCATGCATTCCTATGACACGCTACTATTGGGAACTAATTTATAGTGCAAAACAGGGCAACATAGCAGAACCTCCTTCAGAGCTCTAAAGGGCAAAAAATAAGAGCTTAATCATTGGAGGGCTGTGAAAGCTACCCCTCCCCTTTGCACCTCCCTGCAGTGCAATGTATAATTCACACACAGCAAAGCACAGCTGCAGCTGTGCACAGTGTCAAAAAAGCACAAAAAGCACTCAGTGAAGAGATCTGTAAGAATCTGATTCATGCTGTCTCTTTAAAATGCTGATTCCTCAGACCCTTCTTTCATTTTCTGTACCTCCTGCCATACCACAGACAACTTCTGACCTGCCTTCTATTGCAACCAAACATTCTCTTTGGTAACAAACGTGAATTGTGCTTTTCAAGGAGGTTTTGCAGTACATCATTAACTATTTTGGTTTCTTGACATAGCAGGTCATCACTGTAATTATGTAAAGTTGCTGCAAAGGTTGTCATAAATTAGCAGGTTTCATTTTAGGGTCTAAATAAGCTCCAAGCATATTCAGAAGTGCTAAAGAGGAAGGCAGAAGAGTGAAAATAATATATGCACTGAGTGCTATGCTGTTGTCATTGAAAAACTCTTATTTCATGGTAATTCACATGGTAATTGAGCTCAGAAATTCTTGCAAGGATATGCAGCTAATATTCAACAAGTGGTAATAAGATGTATTTACATTACTGCAGCACAAATTGTGTAAATGCAATCCTCTGGCTGTCTCAAGGACATACTCTGTAAGACAAACATCTAAATATAGTTTTCCAAAAGGTGCCAATAGAGAGGTATTTCTTCTAGACATATTAAAGATGAATTACATTTGGAACAGATCCATTTAGTTATAAAACTAACCCATATGCCTATTTTGTCTTTTGAGGCCCCCAAGCAGAAAACCCTATATAGGATAAGCCATCTGGAGATGTGCTATTAGAAAATCATTACTGTGAGCTGTCCCTGATCCAGTTCACAGGTGTATAACTTGGTTAATTTCAGTGGCATTTTAAACAGTGGCTGGTTAGACACTTAACTTGCTCTTCATAGTAGCGACATTTGTCTTGATAACACAAGTATGGTGTTGCCATGTCCTTTAAGTCACAGTCATTTGGCAATTTGCATATTTGCATCATACAACAATAATTCATCCCTAAAGCTTTTCTGTAGCCACGTCTGCATTTCCTACCATTATACATTTATGTGAGTAAATTACTGAAGATGTTGGGTTTTTAATAACACAGGTAAAAGATATATTTAAATTATCTGACATGGTTTATAGTATACCTTGCACAAATTAAAAAAAAAGCTGAACTTCATTTTCTGATTTTCTTTTCCTGAAGAATTTATTGAAATATCATGCAAAGCAAACAAAGCCCAGTTAGCTTCTTCTGAATAGCTTTTTTAAAACACATTAATGAAAGAAAATTAAGATGAGCTGCAATAGGCATTGGTTAGGCAAAATTTACTCAATTCTTGATCTTCCCTGGGAAAGAGAGAGTTAAAAATAGTATTGTGAGATATTTTACTTGCAAAAATGAGTTAAGCCTCAATTCCACTTAAAAATATTTGAATACAAGAGGAGAGGTCGGTGGCAGGGATTCAGCTGGCAGAGATGAGGCCGACCAGTTAAATGAAAATATTTTTCCTCCTTCGAGGTTTCCAAATGTGCCTCTGAAAGGGAAATGGAATGTGTTGCATTTTTTGCTCCCATCAGTTTCTCTAAGAAACTTCAAAAGAGGATTAAGTCCTGGACCTAACACAAAGGATACAGTCACTAGTTTCACAGAGATTTTTAATGAGAAGTTCCAAATGAAAAATGCACTCTTTTTTAATTTTTTTTTTTACCCCAGCAATGATTTCCCATTGTTATAAACTAAAAATAAAGAATATAGGAGAAACATAACCTGATACATATGAGAAATAGGGAGACAATATGGAATTTGCATGCACCATTATGCAATGGCAGAATCCTTGGGGTCCTGTTAGGGTTCTAAATGGAAAAGTAATAAGGAAAAAAGTTTATTTAAGTACTCAAAATTTCTCTCTAGATGACCTCCTGAAAGAGTATATGTTTAGATTAGATATTAGGAAGAAATACCTTATGATGAGGGTGATGAGGTATATATAGAAACAGGTTGCACAGAGATATGGTGGAAGCCCCATTCCTGGTCAAGGCCAGGCTGGATGGGGCTTTGTGCAGCCTGGTCTAGTGGAAGGTGTTCCCTCCCATGTCAGGGAGATTTTAACTAGATTATCTTTAAGGTCCCTTCCAATCCAAACCAGCCTATGGTTAGGCTGAATATTATTCATCGAAACTTGTGTTGGTGATCACTTCTGGGCAAATACTTATTTGTGTTAGCAAGAAAATTCTAGTGCTTATGCAGTGCAGAATATTTACTGTTGAAATAATAAGGAGCTACTTTAACCAGATTTTAAGCTCTCTGAAATGAAAAATTAGACATTAGTTGCACTGTCTTCTATTGTCCCTTCATTCTTTACATTTAAATTTACCTTCTTTGCCTGAATGATAGGGTTCTTGTTTTTATATGTGTGTATATATATGTGTGTATATATACGCACCATATATAAATATATACTATTTACTTTTTAAGAATCACTTACTAGAATATATATTGATTGAACAGTTATTTGGCAAATGTACTCTAACTAGCTGCATGTAGAAAAATATTTGATATACAAATAGAAGGAAATTTGTCATGCAGTTTTGACACCTCAGATATTTATCAGCGACACAGAGTCATGCCTCTTCCCTTCACCTTTTTAGATCTTCCCTACATAAACATGGGCTTAGAGGAGCAGAAAATCTGGCTGTAGTACAATTAATTTCCTAGACTGCACAGCTCAGAAAGTGTTCTGCCCATGGCTGCTAGCTCCACCTCTGGGGTTGTCTGTTCCTCTCCTACGCAACACAACATGACAGAAACCAAAGCCTGTATGAGCCCACTTTAAAATTTCATGTAGGTTTTTAATTAATTCTATTAGCTTCATGAATAAGGTAACTAGATATTAAGCAACATAAAGATGACCTACCTGTTCAGCCAAAATGGAGTTGCCCGTAAACATGTCCATCTGTATCTCTCAGAATGTGAGTTATACAGATAAGTTATTATAAATAAATAATCTGATATCCATGTTAATTATTATGATTTAATTATGGTGCCTTACTCCTTGCAGGCATATTTATGAGTTATTTTTTTCTGTTTTGTCCCAGAGAACATTATTAATACACGTCGAAGGACACAGTTTAGCCATGAATACTAATGACCCATTCAAAGTAAAGTTATGCATGAAATTCTATGAAGCAGTAGGTTTCACTCATTAATTCCACTTAGAGCACCACTACAGTTATGCTGTCATTAGTTAACAAATACTGCTTTGTGTATGGGAGTATTGCTCTTCCATACTTGTCATAGCAATTTTTGATATCACTCTCTAAATATCACTCTCATATGTGTAATGTAGAAATCATGTATTGTACTAAAAAAACCCCACCATATGCAGTATATTTGGAGTTGCTTTATAGCATTTATGCCTTGCTGTTCAACACAGTAAGAAAGAAGATATCTTTTTCAGCAGCCTTAAGATAAAATTCAGTCAATTTCTTCTAGAATGTAGAAGAAATTAGTGAAAAATTAATTAACTCTTTAATGGGAAGCTTTTATTAATTATATGTTCTTTATCCAATTTTTAACACAATTTTTTTAAGCTATTTAAAAATTTGGAATCAGTTGTCTCACAGGTGTTCTGGTTTGGCTGTCAGAGCAGCTAACTTTTTTTGCTTGTAATCAAGAATCAAACCAAAACTATTTTTTCTAGATCCTTTTAGTGTAATACTATTTGACTTAGGATTGGTGGATCTATTCAAATGAATAAACATAGATAATGAATGTAATTCTGGACACCCCAGAGATACTCCACCTAGACTGCAGATGCAGTTGCAAGAAGGGAGCCCATGTTTCATAGGTCTCTGTGCACATCTCAGGCTATTCAGGATGTTTGGAATGGTGCTAGATGTCTATGCTTATGTTCACAACCTTCTTTCTAGGCATCAAAAAGCTGATAAGTTAGTTGTCCAGATTTCCTGTGTGATTAGGTGAAAGCCAGGAGCATTTCCAGAGTACAATTTTTCTTTTCCTAAAGTGAACGTCTAAGATAAGATGGATGCCCATTATTTATGTTGTACTGGAGTATGGTGTGGATAACCATCTTCCACTTAGACATGTCAGGCACACACTGACTGGAGATGCCCCAGACTCCACAGACATGGCCTAGAAAAAAGCACGCCATTGAGAATGAGCAGGTGCACTGGGATATCCTACAGAGACTTCTAAATTGTACTAAGCATCTGTGATTACACAGCTGAACTTTAAGATGGCATTCAGGATGAGATTCAGGCACCTTAATATTGATGTCCATATTGTCTCCATTAGAATTTGATATTTTAACTCCAGCATGCTCAGAGGTGATGCAGGGCATCATGTTTTGCCTGGATGTAGAAACTTAGTGCCCTGTAAGAGCCCTAAGAATACTGGATCCAACCTTGTGCATGGACTTAATGGAAACATGTGCTCCTGTGAAATGGCACTTGGAGCCCAAGTGTCACATCCCAGGCATCCTAAATGAGTGAGTGAGCCTACACCATTGACAGTACAGACAGTGGTGTCAAGGGATGTTTACCCAAGACCAACTGTGAGTATCATGTCTCAAATGAACCTAACTGCTTACGTTTAGAAAACTGAATTGCAACTTTCATTGTTTGATGAGTAATTCTGAGGGTACCGCTTACCATATTAATCAGGATGGGCCTCTAGAGACCATCACGGGAACTGAGACACCCTTTGAAAGTATATACAACTGCTCTGTAGTCACCTAAATTTAGATAGTCAAACACACTGAAAAAGGAAAAATAAACCAAATTCCAGACGTTAGAGACTAAAATCTCATTTGGAGTGTTTTTATATCATGGTTTTATTCTTGCTCACTCCAGTCTCTCTACCAAACTTCAATCTAGAGTGAAAACTTGTGTATGTGTGTGTCTACACATGTCAACAACTCAAGAAGTCACTGAAGAGACAAAGTGGTATGGGCTTTCACTTGCCTATGGATGACTTTTAAAACTTGTCAGTGTTGTCAAGCATTTGTGGGATGTTCTGCTTGAGTGAGCTGACTTAAAATGAGTCCTGCATGTTTGGAAGTAGACTCTGCTTTAATTCAGCTAACACTGAGCTACTGTTCATTGATAGAAGACACTGGAGTAGACAGGTGTACTCCTGTAGGAGTACTTTTCTTGGATTCATTAGTTTAGTGAGAAATCTAATAATTATTTTGAATCCTATTATGTTCTGATAGAAAGACAGAAGTAGAGCTGCAACTGAGTGATTTAAATCCTGTTTATGCTCACGTTTCCTGGCAAGTTGGAAGTGCTTGAAGTAGAGAAAGAAGCCATTACCAATGAGGGAGTTTTAGCAGAAATCTTTAAATGATAAAGGCTGTATCTTTCCCTTTGATGTACACGTGAATCCTCCACTGAAGTCAACTGGAACAGCATTCATACCTTCTGGATCTGGATTTGTTCATAATCCTCTGAATTTTAAATTCTTATTCCATTATATCAAGTAAGGGAGAGAGGATTAGTTGGCAGTATCTGAGAGCTTTAATTTTTTATGGGATTTGTACATCTAGTAAAAAAGTAAATGAAAAATTGAGAATGCATTACTCATGAAGATGAGCATTTTAAAATGTGTCTTTTACAAATCTTGATTTTTGCATCAAGAACCTTCTCACTGTCTTTATCATTAACCAGTGGGTAGGAAAAAAGAGATTAGAATTTCCAACAAAGAGAATCACTTTTTTTTTGATTGAATATACACAGACAAGTTTTATAAAAACTACATGTTCACATTTTGCCGTTGGCCTTATGCAGAGGAGAATCTATCTGTTCTCAATTGTAGGCTGCTTGAATTTCCTTTATCACTACTTTGATGAGCACCGTGATAGTTTTACAATATTTTATTGTTTATCCATAACAGTTAGTTTGAATACAGGCTTTTCAGAATGTCAAATATGTAGAAGATAATAGCACATTACAGAAAAACTTAGCACAATGCTCTGTTACACTGTTACCCCACAGAATTATCAGCAATAATTTAAATGTGTTTAATCTCTCACAGATGATTCAAGTAAAGTTTTCATTGAATGTATTTTCCACCTATTTTAAAATAGTCTATTGTTTCAACAGGTTTAATCATGGACATGTGAAGTTAGAATTCAAATATTTTTAGTTCCTTAATGTAAGGCTGAATGGATTGAAAGAGCATGGGATTTACTAAGTTACCAGTTGCAGGCTATTGGTATATTTGAATAAAAGAAATAACAGATAACGAGGAAAATGAAAGGTTAAGCACACAAACACTCTTGCAGAAATATGAAGAAGATATTGGAGACAGCAGTGAAGACTAGACTTTGATTGCTGCCTGAAGGGTCACTGAACAATTTTCTCAGGCACAGTCTTTTACGTCAGTCTAAAATTTGTCACTGGAAATAAAGGGTCAAAGATGTAATTGTGAGTATTTGGGGATATTAGGAGAAACTTGTGAGGCTATGTAAACCTTGTTAAGAGGTGTTTCAGGGAAGCACCAAGGGTTCGGAAAGGAAAAGATGAGAGCAGATCATGGAGGAGCAAACATGGGAGAATGAAGAAGTGGGAATAAATTTAAGATTTTAATTGGCCAGAGGCCTGCTACAGCCTGTCATATTTTGCTACTAAATCCTATTCTTATTTTTCTCAGTGTAATTCAGTCTCCTCTATGTGTGATTTCTGCAGTCTAAGTGCCAGCAATAGGAGAAAAGGTCACAAAGCCAGTAGGTCTAGGTCCCAGCAGCCAGAGGGGCCAGCACGTAGAACAGGGTTGGTTGGCAGCAATCAGAGACTGTGGGTGTTTGTCTTGTCCCAGTGATTTACACAAGAACACCTATATTCAAGAGGTTAATGTTAAAAGTTATTCATTCAGGGATGCATATGAATAGCTTTTAACATTAAAATTACATGTTGCTAACTTTGAGCTGGACACTCTCCGAAGCAGGAGGAGACCTGCATCTGGAAGGACTCCAGGTCTGAGTAAGTGATAGGCAAGGAAGCCTGAGGTCTGGGCATTGACATTAGGCATGAAATAGAGAGCTCATACAAAACCTAAGGGAACAGGAACAGAGGGACTGACTGCCTGTGAGGTGAGTATGACTGCATATGTAAGGCTGCAGGAGAAGATCAAACAGGACAAGCTATAGAGAGGGGGAAGGTCTGCACACAGGGAGAGGGGGCCCAGGGTTTGGGTATGGGCATTACACAGAATTAGAGACTGTGCTGCTAGTCAATGCCATTGTCTTTGTGGGTATGAATCTATTATGATGTAATGGATGTATTAACTGGAGAATTTTCCTGTGAATTCTCTCCTGAATTTGGATACTGTATGTGTGGGGCTGGTTCTCACTAGCAGACTTTAATCTTGATCAGCCAGAGGGGACAGACTGGATATGGCCCTCTGTATCTCTGTTTTCTGGGAGTTTTCACAGTGGTACATATTCATGTCGCTAAAGACAACAGTCTGCATGGCCAGTTGCATTAGTGTGCACGTGTGTGCTCCAGCCTCTCTGACTGCTCCAGCTGGCTGGAGCTGTACATGGGCACAGCAGCAGCAGCAGCCTCATCTGCTGGGATGGAGAGACCCTCATGTGCTGAGACATCCTGGCTGGACTGCAGTGACCAGGAGGAAATACCTTCCATTTCCTGGAGACTGCTCCCTTCACATCCTTAACACTCAGCATCTTCATCAGCTGCTGTCATATCTGTCTTGTATATCTCACTCGAGTTTATTGTATCTGCCCTTTAAAAATAATAAATTACTTTTACTGCTACAAATGAAATTAGAAAGACTGATACAAATGAAACTGACAGTTTTTGATTTTTAGGGGTTTATTTTTCACTTTAGAGTTTGGAGACCTTGATGAATGACAGCCTTTTATCATGCCATCTGATAGAAAAGTGAAGAATGCAAAAAGAAAGCAAAGCAAGGATTTGACCTTTCTCCAACAAAGAAAAAAACCTCTCTGAAAGTGTCAATAGTTATCATCTGTCAAAACTTAGAAAATGCTAAAATTAAAAAGGAAAAATAAAATTGACAATAGATTAAGGCACAAAAAATCCCAACACTATAACTTCTTAAAATCTGACTAGAGATCTTTTTTTCTTAAAAACCATTTCTTTGAGAGGAAAAAAACCCAACCCAATTAAATCCCAAATAACAAAAGACAAACCTTTGCAGAATTTAATAGTTTTGATTTGCAGATATTGAAAGAAAATTTTACTCATGGAAGAGCAATTTTTTTATACTGATATTTTGCTTTGTCTCTAAGCATCTGCTGCTAACAGACATCAAAGATGGAATACAGACTTAGATGAATGTTTCTTCTGTTCTTACATTAAAAACCTTACATTATTTCTGTTCTTGCCACTCTTGAGTTAAACAGCTATGGAGGTCCTGTTAAAATTAAGATATCAAGCTGTTTGTATTGAAATTAGAACATTAGAACACTGGTACCAGGACGGTTCTTCCTTACCATGCTGGCTTGTAAAATGTTTTTTGAGCTATTTACATCATTTTACACAGTTTGCTCTAGTCCAGGAAAAAAAAAATCCAATGTAAGTGACTAGGCATTGTAGGGTCAGGTCCAGACCCAATGAGGTATTTAAACTCCTAGCATCCACTTAGTTCTTCAATTGCCCATTTAAACAGCTAGGAACCTAAATATGAAGCAGAAGAATAAATTATCAACTGGACTTGAGACTCAGGTCTGCATTGTGATGCAAACTCATCCTCAATAATGGCCAAAATCATTTTGTTGTGAAACTGTGGCTAATTAGGATGCAACCAATTGTCTAGACAGTCACAGCTGCCCTGAAACCACTCTTGGAAATAATTAAAATTGGTGGCCTTCAGCCTTTTGATGATCTTTGCAACAAGGGAGCATCAACTCTTACAGTCCACTTGACCCTGTATACTCTCATCAAAAACGCCTCTTAATAAAAGCCAAGGAGCTGGATTTATTAGTTACTCAATGTTATTAGCAATGTGCTTCACATTACTGATTTTGAATTCACTAAGTAGCAGTGCTTTTTCCTTTTTTCATCTCCCAGCACAATTGCATTTGAAGTCTTTACATGATAATGATATAAAAGCCAAGGAGCTCTCAGTATAGACTGAGCCTACTGCGTCATACCCTGAATTACTCACAATTTGCCTGTGGAGTGTGTGAGTACACTTCTGCTCCTAGGCCAGACTAATCTAAGCTTCCATAAAAGCTGGAAAATGGTAGGGCAGCAAGAAAGGGGAAGAAATTTTAACCTTAGTTCATGCAGCTTTAGCAGAGTGTCCACTCATATTCTGACAGCAATGTTAAAAAAAAAAACGTCACATAGTGTTCAAATTTCAAAATTGCTTTCAAATTTTCACTGAGCCATTTGTGTTCTTACAAGACAAATATTTTCTCACTTTGCTCTTTCTTCCTTTTTTTACGCAAATCAAATTGCTGCTGAACTTTGTGCCGGAGGATTGAGGACAGGGTGTGAGAACTGGATGGGGAAAAAAGGGCTGCAGCACAGCCCAGTGGGGCCCTGTCACCACTTACCAATACTTGTCATCAAGGAGAGTGAACCAGATTTAGCAAGATGATAAGCACAGGCCAGGCTCTGCCCTTTTACACAATGATGAATCTACATAAATTCAGTGCCACCGATTAGATTTACACCTGTGGAAATCAAGTACTCTGTTTTGTCCTTCTAGAGCCTTCTGTTTCTCCTAGCCTCAGGGCGCTTTATTGAACAACCTTCACGCACCCTCAGCAATGCTCCTGCCATCATGTCACTTCCACAGCTGTTAGGAAGTCAAAAAGAAGCCTTCTGGGTATGTCTTTTGTACACACCTTGAAACAACGTACATTGAACTTTGTCATAAAATCATTTGAGTGAGTAGGAAAATGTCTGTGAGTATCAAATGCCATCAGATTCCCCAGCTAATACTCATTGCTGAAATAAGATTGCAATAAGCACTTTGATCCTTTGAATGCCACCTGACAACTTTTCTTTAATATGATGTTTCTTATCTGTCTAAGGTGCGGCATGCATTGCTGTTATAAACAAATTATAACAATTTCTGCTCTGTTTCCAACAGTTGAAACACATGCTATTGATGTGCCTGTCTTGGCCACAGTCAGAGCAACTTCTGAGCCAAATACTACCCAAGTTTTGCTCAAAGGAATTAGAAGCTAGCTTTGAATCCTGGAACTTGACTGGCTTATCAAGGTCTGATGATGAGTCTGCATGCATCCAGTGTGAAATTATACCTCTGGAGAAGGTGATGCTGTTGTTCAAAAATTGATTGTTTAGCTAGATAAGTTTATGATCTTCCAGAAAAAGCATTAATCACCATGACACACTAAAACCAGGATTTAAAGTCAATGGCAAAAGTTTATGTCTAAGTATAGAGGCCTGGCTAAACAATTATTTCTCTTTCCATAAGGTTGAAGGGCAGGTATGAATATCGTTTCAGATAAGATCAATCACTATTCAGGAGCTTATAGTCATGTATAGTAGGCTGTGCATTAGCATCACAGAAAAGTTCCATTGCTACTCTGAGGAGGCAGTGTGTCCTGCTGCAAAGAGATGGATGATTTACCATCTTTTTAAAACAAAAACAACCCCTTCAGGCAAGACCAGGCACAAGAGATGGTTCTGTTCCCATCTGACAGAAAGAAGCAATGCTCATAGCAAAGCATGTTCCTAACAGCTTGTTAACAAGTGAACTGCAGTAGTTCATCATACTGTTTAGAAAACAGGGAGACTTTACAGTATTTTCAGATGGAGAATTTCTGTAAATACTGTGGAGAACTTCTCAGTCAGTAAGTGTTAATTTGAGTGGGAAAGAGGCTACAGGATGAGACTACTAATTACCAAATACCTACAGAGGATAACAACTGATCAAGTTACAGGTAAATAATTACTATTTGATTGCAATCTCTAAAGAACTATTTTTATAGTATAAAACAAATAACAGATTGTTTTTACATGTGGTCAGCTGTTAAATCATCAGAATTTTTTCTTTATAGTACAAGTGGTTGGCTTTTCCTTTTTACTATAAAAAAAGGGGGAGAAAAACGGTGTACTATAAATGGATCCAAAAGTACATTACACCTTTGTGGTGTTTGGAATGGTTAGTGTCAGTGTTTTATAAGATGATTGTTTTGTGTTTGCCTTTTTTTTTCTTTCTCTTTTGTCAAAGGACAATTGGGTGGGTTAGGCTTTATATATCCTCTTTTCCTTCTAAAAAGAAACAGGAAACATAGCATTTAGTTGTGAAAGAGACTAAACTGAAAGTATTTTGCGGCAGATGGGATTTTTATGAGCTGTTTGTCACTATATACCAGTCTTGTTAAGGAGAAATCGTTTTCTGCTTCATTACACTAAGATAGCTCTGTTTAGGGTTCCACTCAGCTGTGAAATTACTTTAAAACTTCTATAAGGAAGAGAGATGGGATTTTTTTATAAAAAAAAGATTGCTAACACAGTATAAGCATTGGAAATAAAATGGTCAAACACACTGTTTTTTAGTAGCAGAGGGGGATATAGAAGTGTTGCATTGCGTACTTACACTTAATCTACTGGTTTAAGATAAAAAGAGGCTCCAGGGTACTATTATTTTCTACACCTAAAAAAGGCAACGTTCATATTAGTCTACATAAAAAGACCAAAAAGATATTAGGGGAGAAATTAAAACTTTATTGGATTCTTTATGCTGCTTTTGAGGCAGACAAATTACAAACAAAAGAATTAGATGGACACAGAAATAAGTATAAAAATACTGGGCCCAGATCCTCATTTGCCATCCATCTATGGACCCTGGCAGGTCTGTGCTGTTCTTATGCTTTTCTTGAGTGTAAGCTCTGAATCCTTAGACCTTTACACCTTGCCCTAGGCAATTGCAATTTAACATACTCCCAATAACCTTTTTCTGTAGTACTTCTTCACTGTGACTATCTTTCTGTCCCTTTTTTCCATGTCATTTCTCTTTCTCTCTTTTTTAATGCCACATGAAGCCTTTATTCTATGATATGAACTTCACATAATCTGCAATAAAACCCTTTCTTTCTTAGTGTACCTTGTCATGCTTTTGTGGAACGTTCATCAGGAAAGAGACTTGCCACAAGGTAAAGCTGGGTTGCAAGGACATGATTGACCCATCTTCAGCCAGGGGTCAAAAAACACTTAGTAGGCAGCTCCTCTTCGTCCTGCCCTGCTTGCACTGGTGTGAACTCAAAACTTTGGTGTACACTCATGAAAAGGTAGAAAAGGTTGATCCCTGTCAGCCCCTCAACCGCTATATATGTTTTAAAAATCAGTAAATCCAAGTGTCTGACCCTAACTCCACAGTCCTCAGGTCAGCTTCTGGGAATGTTCTATTATTTTAGCAGCTGGAAGCTTTTCCTCAACCTTCAAGGTCATTGTCAAGCTCTCTCCTTCTAATATTGTGTGGGCTATGTGGAAAGACACATTATCTGAGTTTCCTATTCTTTCTACCAATGGGCAAGAAAGAAAGAAATTTGCACCTGCTGTAAGAGCGTTGCACACCACAGTGTTCTGGGAATGATTGCATCTGGAGAAGTCCAAATGATCTGTTTCATCACTGTCAGCCATTCCCAATCTCCTACTTCCACTGAGACAATCTTCACCAATGTTGTATTTCCCTTGGGACTCCTCAGCAGAATTTCTAAACTTTTGAATTCTACATTTAATTTGTCATATTCCACAGAACACTTCCTTCATGTTGGAGAATCTCAACAGGACATCCATGTATGAGGTAATCACACCAGACTCTACTATAATTAATAGATAAAATAGGTACTTAATGCTGTTGTCTACCTATGGGTTACAACTTCTTTGGATGAGCTGAAATATGGTCAACACTCAGGCAGGGTAAGCCTTTCTGAAAAAGAAAGCAGTAGCTGATGAATATTGATGAGCAGGTTTCTCATTGTGTTACCCCAAGTTTTATAAAGACTAAAATAAGTGTTTAGTCTTGACAAGAACATTTAAACAGGGGCAACTTGTGCTTGAGAAATTTTTATGTCAAAAACCTGAGTACATACTTTCTTTATGCATATGCATTTACAAGTGTGACATGAGTAGGAATTAATTTCTAATCTTTTGAAGGGCCTTGGCTTTCAAATTTACTCGTGTATTCTTCTCACTAGTTAAAAATAAATTATCTCCTGATCATGTTTGCCATGAAGAACTGATTATTTGAAAGTGTGTCAATTAGGTGTTAACCTCCACAAAGAAATTCACTGGTGAACAACCTTGAAGGGAAAAAAGTCATATGGATTAGCTTTAGACATACATTGACTAGTGAGAAAAAAAAGGCATTTAGACCTTTTTTGCATAAAAATCATTCATTATACAATTGTGTAAGCAGAACTTGTGTAAGCAGAACTGTGTCTTTTTCTCAAAGATCCATTTCCCTGTTACAGAAATACATAAATAAATAAAAAAAAATAGTAAATTCTAGAAAGAGGTTCTGAGACTACCTTTTTATTTTTATGAAGTAAAAAAGAAATTTCATGTCATACCATTCATTACTGAGATGGAACACCAGACAAATGCTCTGGATTATTCTTATTTTTGGGGACCTTTCTCTATTGTTGCCATCTTTGTAGAAAAATGTTGTTCTTGCTTGAGCAATTCCTCATGTATTTAGGGGTCATTGTTTCTTCTAGTCATGTAGTTAGCTCTGCATGGGAAATGCTTACTAATGTAGTTACCCTTGAAAGTACTGTTATTTTCTCCCAAGACATGGGAATAAAATTATGTTATTGAGCATAGGTTTTTCTGTCCAAGTGAACTAAAAATAGAAAAGACAAAATAAGTAGCACAAAAGGGTAGAAAAATTTATTTTTAACTGCATTTTTGAGCTATTGAAATCAAAATAGATCGTACCTTAGACACATTAAACAGTCTGAAATTAGAGTCTTAACTGATAGAAAAAGACATAACTCTGTGACAGCCAAAGGCTGTCTATCTAAGCTGAGGATCTGTTTTACAATATTTTTCTTGAATTATGTCCCTAAGCTATTAACATGACTAACGAGGAAGTCAAAATCTGTCCTTTGGCCGCCAATTATGACCTGATGTGTAGCACACTAACTGAAGTCATATTTCAAATTTAACATACTTACAAACTGTGAAAAGGCTTGAGAATCCAGTTAAGGAAACTTTAAATGACTAAACTCACAATTTGAAAGCAAAGAAGCAGTTGGTTTGCTTGCCTACAGAGAGTTTGGAGGCAGATTTTGTTATGAAAACGCTCAAGTCCTACAGGCTTAGTGACAGCTGAATCCTACAATATGCTCCATTTGGCAGTAACTCTTGGAAGAGATATGTGTCTTCTCCTCTTAGAGATAGGTGTTACGTCTTCAGTGTTACTGGTGCTGAGTACAAAAGCTTCCATCATAAAGATCAAGAACTAGATTGTTACTCTCAGGTGGCTCTACTAGATAGCTTTTTATAGTCTTGCTATACTTCAGAATGTCAGGCATTTCTTTATTTCAAAAAATGTAGAAGGATAAAACTCACAAGAAAAGAAATTAGAATTAGAGGAACCAACTATACTTTTGAGCAAATCTATTTTCCTTACTGTATCAGTTCACCTGTTTCTCTGCTTTCTTTCTTTATGCTCCAAATTTCTCAATGCCTTTCTGCAGTGTCTAGGGGGAATAACTGAGTTTGTTTGTTGTTTTGGTTTTGTGGTTTTTCCCCTGCAAACTGGTGGATTTTTGACTTGAGATGTTAACAGCTGTAGATTTTTGAGGTTGAAAATTAAAATCTTCTTTTTAAATATGTAGGTTATTTATTCCCCCTATTCAGACAATTTCCTAGGCCTGGAAGTGCTGTCTTTGTCTTCCATAAGGGCAGCAGCAATTATGTACCGGTCACAGAGAGACCTAAGTATATATTTGTTGGGAATTGGCAATTTCTGGAAAGACATATGCATTTCCTTTTTTTTATTTCTTTTATTACTTCTTAGAAGATAATTCCACAAAGAGTATATAAATTACCAGTTAGAAGACCTTGATCATTAGTTAAGTGCTGTTGGCAGGTGCAGGTGTTCACACTGACACTGAATCTTCAACCAAGATTTTGTTTAAGTCATGACTCTTAAATGTGGGAGCAAGGTCCACTCTGTTAAATGACAGACAAATGTTTCTCAGAGAGCAGTTATAAAAGAGGACTGAAGTGCCTAAGTGCTTTTGAAGTTCAAAGGACTTCTGAATCCAGAGGTCTTTTTATTTGCCATTCTATAATCTCTTCACAAACATGTGAGTGAACACAAACATGATTTTTTTAATCTGAAACTTCCCTACATTCTTACTGTTGTTGCCCACTGTTGCTTAGGCAAGCTGCCAGGTGCAAGGCTTAGCTTCAGAGTTGCATAAATGGAGTCTGGCAGAGACTAGAGCCCATGAACAACCTGAGCTGATAGGGATCCACTAAGGTACAGTTCACCACAAGTAGAACCCTTGGCAGGGGTCTTGAAGGTTGGGGAAAAGCAAGGACCTGTTCAGATTCAGAGTAAAGTGACTCAATTCATTTTTCTCAAATATAGTAGTCTAGTGTCATTTCAGTGACCTGGAATGTTCCACCTCTCCTCGAGCCATGTCCCTAGATAGCCATGGCTACCCCCAAACCCCATGTCCTCCCTACCTTGTGTATATCTTGTACACCTCAGGCAGTAATCTCACTGTATCTTACTGTAAGAAGGTGAGGAACATGGTTTAGTGGTGAACTTGTCAGTGTTAGGTTTACAGTTGGACTTGGTGATCTCAATAGTCTTTTGCAGCATAAATGATCCTAACATTCTATGATTCTATGACTTGAACACCTACAAAAGGACAACCAAATCCTGCCCTAAATTACCAACCTTGCTGTTGAAATATTTTCCTTCCTTCAATCTCTATTCTCTCTCATTGATTTGGTGACCTCTTATTTTTCTCACTTCTCTTTTTCAATAATTTTGATAAATTTTCAGTTAGGAGATGGCATGGATTCACAAGGATCAGATACTTTTACAGGAAGCCTCTGAAACTCTGGGGTCAGTTTCTGATCAAACAACAGCATGCTCAGACAACATCTGCTATAAAGGATTTAGAGGAAAGAATGAAGAGACAACATAGAAAACGTTTATACACAAAATGTAAACATAAATGCACAAAGAGTTATTTATTTAAGGAGGTAGCAGCCTTCTGTTGTAAGAGATAGCTGGGCAAAAGAGTGGGGCTTCCCAAATTTTTTGAGAAAGGATGAATAGGTATCAAAACTGAATTTGAAGTAAAGCAAAAGTAGTTAATTGTCCATATACTGAAAGCTTTAGGTCTCAGTTCACACTGAGGATAAGCAGCTTGGAACACAAGAGTACATCCCATGAATATATTTCTGTGAGTAGGTGAAAATGGGTGAAATATATAGTATTTACTCTAGGATACTGAAAACCTTTTGTCTCTACTGTCTCTACAGGCCTTATTCTTTGCTATCCTGCTCTGGCTGGAGTGCAGTGGCGACTTTACTATTTGCCTTTCTTTTCTCTCATAGGTATGGACAACCCCAGGGACACTTAGGGCAGCTTGCTATTCTCAGCCACAAGCCAGGGACTACTGCTTTCTTCTGCATGCCAGATAAACAAGCTGAGACCTAAGTATATGTTGGGGAAAAGAAAAGATTTTTGAGCATGGATAGTAAAGGGATTTACACTAAAATAATTGACTGTTCTTCAAGCATAAGCTGTAACTACTGGGGATTAGTGTTCTGTTTATTTTTTTTTCCTTTTTGATAAGTCTCCTGTTGTCAGTGTGTTTCTTATTTAATTAATACCACAGACAGTAAATCATTTCCTTGTTTCCAAATTATGACAGCTTTAGCCACTTTTAGAATAAGAGCTGTAGTAGTGTGAAAGAAAATCCAAACAAATGTATGCTTCAAAATGATTATTTCACCCTAGAGACTTAATTTATACAAAACAGATTACCAGAATACAGTAAAATTCCCATTAAAACATAAGTCATCCATTTTCTGTTGAGTGAAGCATAACTTAAATTATGAGGATTTAATTATAGTAATTATGATACTGTTGGGGTTGAAAGGTGATTCATGTTCTGAGTTTGATTTTTTTTTGTGCTTCCTTTTCTGCATTTCTCATTAGCTTCACTCCATATGTTCTCAAAAATCTTTCTCCGATAAGAGTAACCGAGTCACTCCATAACCATGACTTTGTTTTCCCAGAAGTTTCTTGAATTTTGAAGGTAATCAAATAAGATGTTTTTGAAATACAGGGCATGTCTCTGGTTAGTGCAGGAGCTCACGCTTGGCACCTAGGGATCTGCAGGGATTGCTCCACAGTGGTTTATCATGCAAGAGTGCCATTTTGAAACCATTTCCTACTTACAGATTTCCCTGCCACAGGAGCATGCTGCCTCCAGCTTCCTTCTTCCCTCCAGCTGATTCTTGTCTGGAGACTGACTGGCAGTTTCACTGTGGTTTCTCAGTACAAATATTACATTTTTGCACGTGGTGGTTGTAGTCGGGCGGGGCTTGGTCTCTTTGTCCAGGCAGCAACTGACAGAAAGAGAGGACACGGTCTTACGCTGTGCCAAGAAAAATTTAGGTTGGATATTAGGAAAATGTTTTTTACAGAAAAGGTGATAAAATACTGGAATGGTCTGCCTGGGGAGGTGGTGGAGTCACCATCCCTGGATGTGTTTAACAGAAGACTGGATGTGGCACTCGGTGCCATGGTTTAGTTGAGGTGTTAGGGCTGGGTTGGACTCCATGATCTTGGAGGTCGCTTCCAACCTTCTGTGATTCTGTGATTCCGTGGTTTGTCCCCTCTTCCTATTACTTAGGACCCTTATTCCTCTTAGTTTGGCTTTGCCCTCTCCTGGGGAGTGCTGGGCTGCCAGGATGCCATCATCTCTTGTGCAGCCCTCCCGCTCAAAGCAGGGTCAGCTCTGAGCTCAGACCAGGTTACCTCAGAAGCTGAGCTTGAATGGTTCACTCATCCTAACGGCTAAAGAAGGGAAAATCACCTAGAATCTTCCCTTTAAATTTATATCCTTTATAAATTGCTGCCAACATACCTGTCTGGGCCTAGTTTTCCATCACCTCTAGTTATATAAATATTTAGTCCTGTAAGTGCTCTCAAAGAGCACAAGGCAAAAGGAAAACCTGATTCTGATTTTGCATCTAAATTTATGTTATGATTTTCCCATTTTGAAGCAATTTCTCAGGCTTTCTAGAAAAGATATGTGTTTTTGTAACATATTATTTTTCAACTGATCTTTAGTAGCAACTTTACTGCTCTTTGGTAGCCTTTATTTTCAGAATCCAAATATTTTCAGCGTGCTGTGTTTTAGGGGAATAAAGGTGGCTTTTAAACTCCAATATATTGGGATTATCATACATGCCATATGAAAAGTGAAGTTAGAAGAACATCTTTCAGTTCAAAGCTGTCTTCTGCTTAGGCAAAGAGATCAAATTGAACTATGCAGGATTCCAGGTTTTAACACAGTAATTTAAATCAGTATTCATATACTGAAAATGATATGAAAACCTTTCCAACCACACAATATTGGATCTAGCTTTTCTGAACAATGGTATGGGACTGCCGGGAGACATTCCTTGAGTTTTATTGCAATATCAGCCTCATTACAGGGTGAGACAACTGAAAGATGGTAACAGCTCACGTCTTGCTACCCCCTAGGGGGTCGAAGGCACTCCTCTCAGCTGGTGGGTAGTGAGCTCAGCAGGAAGGAGTGGTTTAGCTCTTAGTGATTCAGCTCAGTGGTTTCAGCTTCTGCTTCTTGTGAAGCTTCGCTTTCCCCTGTAGCCGGCTTTGGGGTGGAGAGAGAGAGGGCCTCGTTTCGGCATTCCGCAGGAGCAGCTTTGCTGTGAAGGCATAGCGAAGTGAGCCGAGGACGGAGTGCCCTGGCTCTCAGGGCAATTTCAGGGGTTTTATAGGGAGCTAGGTGGGAGGGGGGAAGGGTACAAAACCAATCGGTTACAACAGATCTACATAAGGTCCTGAGGGTGTTTGTGGGTCTTCCAGGAGAGTCGCCGTAAGCAGGGGTGGCTTTGTTATCTCAGGGTCTGGGTGGGGTTGCGCAATTTCTTCTTAACTCTTCAGCAAGGGCTGCCTCCAAGGCAAGGCCGTCGGGGCTCCGCCCACCCCCACAAGTATTCATATACTGAAAATGATATGAAAACCTTTCCAACCACACAATATTAGATCTAGCTTTTCTGAACAATGGTATGGGACTGCCGGGAGACATTCCTTGAGTTTTATTGCAATATCAGCCTCTTTACAGGGTGAGACAATTGAAAGATGGTAACAGCTCACGTCTTGCTAACAGCAGCCTTTGTAAAATAGTTTACAAAATACAAAATACCCAGCCATGACAATTATTAGTGTGAGGCTGCCAAAGAGACAAATCCTATAACCAATTGGTATCACTAGGCCCCGATCTTCTTCAAACACCCTCTGAACCTCAAGAGTTGGAAATTCTTAGTTCTTTGACAATGGAATTTTGTGCCCAGTTTCAGTACCAGGGGGATCTGTGCATGTGATAGATGATGGACAGAACCATCCAAGAAGCCTTTATCATCCATGAGAGAGATGCAGGAAATTAAGTTACAGAGAATTCTCAAAATCTTACAGAGAGATCACGAGACCTTGTGCAGTTGCCTGCTGACCCCAAAGTAGTGTACACAAATGTAAACATAGATAAAGGCTTTGAATTAAGACCTTGGAACAGACAAGACTTATCAAAACAAGAAATAGCATTTACTACCAAATTTGACATACGTCCTTAGAATAGACCAGATCTTTTGCAGCATCAGAATTACTGTAGTTTAAAGTAAAAATGCGAAAACAAGCAAAAGAGGTGCCTTAGATAAGTAAAAAGAAATACATTAAATAGTGAAAGACTTTAAAGTTTGTTAATATAACCTTATGTAGAAATGTTATAATGCTGTTTAGTTAGATGAAGAAAGATGCACTGTAGTAGAACTCTGCAAAGCAGGATAGTTAAAAATTGACAAAGCTATTAAGAGTGATTCTTTGTAGTTGTAACGAGAGGGGGGAAAGCTCTCAGAGCTGTGTAGATGCAGGCCTAGAGATAGATGCAGGAACAAGGACATGAAATAATAAAACTGTGTTTCTGTGCTGCATAGAGGTAGGCCTTAGCAACCAGAAAAATATGTCAAGCAAGATAAAAGAACAGAACTAAATAGAAAATTTAATAATGATGCTCTGTGCTTTGTTTATAGAAGAGTATAAAAAGTTTCTGAATAGCAAGAAAAATAAAACAAGCACCCATTGTTAGATATAAGGTATACGTGTAGTTTTAATGATTGATTTTTGTAGATGTCTGTAAGGTCTTAATTTGCTATTGGTTAGAAAACTTCTAAAAGGTCTTGTAAAAAAGAGAACTTTGGCTGCTGTTGGCAAGACATGAGTTGTTGCCATCTTTCAATTGTCTCACCCTGTAATGAGGCTGATGGTGCAATAAAGCTCAAGGAACATATCCCAGCAGTCCCATCCCATTGTTTAGAAAAACTGGATCCAACAACGCAAGGCTCAGAATTTTTCATTTGAGCATCAAATATTCTTGAAATATTTTTTAAAACTTCTTTTGAATATTAAAAGCCAAAGTTGCCAGAAGATTCCTGACTTAAAGATAATAGAAAAAATAAACCTTCCTTGGTAGGATTTTTCTGATTTTTTTGATCATGACACAACAACAACAACAACAACGAAACCTAATTTACTCATTTTTAGTGGTGTTTAATTAAAATTTAAAAACAAACAAACAAACAAAACCCACAAGCCTATAAAAATAGTATCTCTGACATCCTTAGGGTGTAACCTCACAAAAAAAAGAAAAAATAAAAAAACAGAGTCAGAGAGACATATAATTATTAATGTTTTGATAGTGCTTTAGTTTTTTAACTCTTGGCTCCAAAACAAACAGCTTGAACTCTAAAAATGAGGGCACACTTTGGAAAGTTGTGATTTTTCCAGATAAATCTGAATATTATTTTTGTTGAAAACTGGGTTTTTTGTATTACTCCACTGTGAAACCAACCCTGAAGCTTCCAAAAGTATTAAGCACAGCTGTTGATATTCAGATGAACCTGCTGAATGAAAAAGCTATGGTTAAACCAGAAAAACAACTTCCCCTGACTTGCAAGTAAAATTAAATTCAGTAGAATCTAGTGAAGCTATCTGAACAGCACATATAAGTCTGCTTCATACAAAAAAATCAGATTTTTCACATTATCAGTTTGTAAAGCCAGTATACATGAAAAACTATGCTCAGTGCTTAGCAGTCTGAGAATTTAAATGTGCAGAATTTCTGTGTCTATAAGGAAACACCAAGGGCATAAATACTGCATCTACAAATGACCCACATCCATGATAAAAGACATAATAGTGAAAAATAATGCCAGATATTTTATGTACGAAGTCTAACAAGTTAAGGAAAAAGTCACTCCACCTTTTAATTCCAAGAAGCAAATCTAGTGGAAAACATTATTAGTGCGCTTGCTTCCAGAAAATGGACTTACGATCATCTTTTAAAATATTGCTTTCCTTATTTTAAAAAATATATTTTGATTCTTATTTTTTTGTCTTCAAGAGTGTCTGTTTTCTGGAGAACTTACACCATATTCTAAACAACTGAAGTCTGACTAATCTCTCTGATATTGGGAAGCTCTATACGGAACTAGTAAAAAGTGTAAATTAATCTTTGTGAAAATGGACCTGCACCCTGTGTGAACTGGGTGGACAGATAGAACATATTCCTCTCATATCTTACTCTCTTATAGTGCCCAGGACTTGGCCTGCAATTTTCTTATTTATACAACATCTGTTTCAAAACTGTTGGATTTTTTTTCACTGTTCTTCCAGCCTCCACACCTCACATGAATCATGAAATCATAGAACGGCTTGGGTTGGAAGGGTCCTTAAAGTTCATCTACTAAAGTTCCAACCTCTACCATGGGCAGGCACAACTTCCACAAGACCAGGTTGCTCTAAGCCCTGTCCAACCTGGCTTTGAGCACTCCCAGGAATGGGACATACACAGCATCTCTGGGCAACCTGTTCTTGTGTCTCACCACCCTGACAGTGAAGAATTTCTTTCTAATCTTGTCTAAACGTAGTCATTTCAGTTTAAAGCTATTCCCTGTTGTTCTGTCACTACATGTCCTTGTAGAAAGTTCCTGTCCAACTTTTTCATCCCTTAACCGTTTGATCACATCTGTTTTGATGCAGTTCAGAACACAACTGACTCATGGCCAGCCTCTCCTCCACCAGCACCCCCGAGTCCTTCTCAGCAGGGCTGCTCTCCATCTGCTCACCCCCAGCCTGGGTTGATACCAGGGTTTGCCCCCATCCAGGTGCAGCACCTTGCACATGGCCTTGTTAAACCTCATGAGATTCCCAAGGGCCCACTGCTCAAGCCTGTCCAGGTCCATCTGGATGGCATCCCATCCTTCAGGTGTGTCAACTGCACCACTCAGCTCAGTGTCACCTGCAAATGTGCTGAGGGTGCACTCGATCCCTTCATCCCTGTCATTAATTAAGATATTAAGATATTAAGCAACACTGGTCCCAGTGCAGACCCATGAGGGACACCACGTGTCATGGATGTCCATCAGGGCTCTGAACTTTTGACCCCTACCCCCTGTATGTGACTGTCCAACCAATTTCTTATCCAAGTGTCCCAAGTGACTAAGCATGGAATGTCATGGAATGTAGCAGATGAGAAATTTCACCATCCGCAATTTCCCCACAGCTCTCAAGAATCTGTAACCAGATCCCAGTGATTGATTATTGTACACTGTATCAGGACTCTCAAGCAGCTTCTCCCACTGATGTTCCCAACAGTTTCTCAGATTCAACTCATAAAGACAGGTTCCAGTTTGGGAACCTTGCTACTCGCCTCACCAATGCTAATAATTTTTCTGTTAAATCAAGTTTTTCAAATGATCCCTATATTACCTCTTGGTCTCACCAAAATCTTAGGAAGTTGGTTTTTCCTCAGCTTGTACCTTTCTGGAAACCTCATGTTTAGCTGAAGACAATATAATTTCAAGTAATCCCTCTAACGCCTTTCCAACTGTAATCCTCACTTTTATTCTCTACTGTTACAATCTTTTTCTTGTGTTTTCATTCTTACAAGACTGTTGAGTGTAAGCATTGACTGTGCCCATTCAAGATAAATCATCTCTTTACTTTCTCATAGTTACATCTCATGTTCTACCCATAGCTACATGTAGGACTATTGTGTCTCTTCCGTTGGACTTTTACAGCTTGCTGTTCCAAGAAGCAATCCTTGTCTCTGATCTCTTCCTCATGACACAGCATAACGTTTACTTAATCTGCATTGCATACTTTTGGAATGCCTGATTTGTACAGGCATCAGCTAAAAAAAGTCTCCAGTTCCCTCTGAATTATTTGGTGTACGTTTATAAAAATCATATATTGACGATATATTGAATGAAAAATTTTCTTTTTTTCCAAGCAACTGAGCCCATACCTACTTGGAGTATTCAGTTCATACTCTCTGTTACTGCTCTATTAGCACTAAATGCTTATCTCAGCTGTGTTCTCAAGACCTTAATGTTTTGCTTGAAAGCAATTTATTCTTTTAATGTCTTCCAAGCTTTTCAGAGATTTTTTCAATCATTAATGAAATTTGTCTTTTCAATGAGCTCAAATATTTTCATGTCCAGTGTGATGCTCACAATATTCTAGCCATTGTAACAAATTTTCTTAGAGCTAAATATGGTTTTGAATCTGAAGTATTTTTATTTGAAGTAGGAATTAAAGATATTTAGAATTTTTTTCTTTAACTAAAAATACCATTTAACACAATTTTAAGACAAGACACTATGCAAATTCATAGTGTATATATTTCATTCTCTGGTGTTAATATTAAACATTGTCTGGGTATGATTCAGCAGTCTTATTTGTCCTCCAGGATGAAACTCAAGAGCTTAAATCATGAGTCAATGAAATGTAATCCACCTCAATTGGAGTTCTGCCTTTTAAAACTACCCATCATTTACTGTTTAGATTATATACTGGTTGTTTAATCTCTTCACAAATATTCTTCAGTGGCTAGATGGATTGTATTAAAATTCAAAACTTTACCAAATAATTCAAAAATGTAGTGTTACAACTATGGTGAACAAAGTTTCTTATTTTATCATCCAATATATCTTAGATGGAGCATGATGCCATTCTGTGGTTCTATATGGGTTTGCTTTTCTTAGCTTTTCTTTTTGTGATAAGTATTCAATTTGTAGCAAGAAACATCCTAACAAGACTGTATTTCTAGCAAAAATTGAAGTATAGGAGACTGTGGAAGCAAGCATTGGTAAAAACAAGCCTGGTATAGCATGAAGACTCCTAAATGTATAAATAAATAAAAAAATAATTCCTTTAGCTGCCACAGATAGACAAAAAGACTGCTAGGATGGTAAGAAGTGCTTATTTTGTTAAGATCACACCAGAGAGATAAGCTTGTTTTGTTTCATAAAAAAAGGAAAAGAAGGGTTCTGAGTGAACCCTACAGATGGTGTAGGTGAGTTACCTGTTAGGGAACAGAGAAATTATAGGAGTAGAGTGGAACTGGTATAAGATCATCATAAAAAAACCAGTCAGGAATAAATATAGTCTTCTGACTAAAAGACTTCTGAGACAAGTAGAATCTAGAGTATTCTTCAAAGAGCTTACTTTTATCTTAAAGTTTAGCAAATTCATTGGAGGGATTATATGATACAATACTTTCCACTTTCCCCAAAAGGTGTCTTCCATTCTCTCAATGTCACAATTCTTTTTGCTAGCAGGTTATCAACTGTCTCAATTATAACACACAATCCTTCTTTAATATTTAGAACCTCTAGGAGGAAAAACATTGCTGGGGTATCTTAGATAATCTTAGATAATCTTAGAGAAATCCCTTGTCCTCCATTCTTATTCAAAATACCAAACTTCTTTTTTCAGAGCTGATTCTTAGAAGTGTTTATTTGACGTCTTTGATGGGCACATGCTTTTAGCTTGCTTACTTATGAAATGGAACATCCTCTGCCATTATTGCAATGTTTCTTCTAATGCTGTCTCCTAATCAAAAACTTCTTTTAACTAATTCAAAAATTTAAAATTCTTTGGCTTTATTTCTTAAAGACTGACTATAAGAATATAAGGTTAAAAAAAAGGACATTCTAACAATGGGCCTTATGTGTCCCTTAAGCCTGCTCGATGCTTTTACCACAATCTGTAAGTGGTGTTGCAAATTCATTTGATTGTATGTCATAAAAACCTGATGTTGTATATATCTGTTTTCTATATTAGGACACATAATTTAAAAAAAAATTATATGACTTGAAATAACCAGTAATATCTAAGTACTGAACCAGCAAACAAAGAAATCTACAAGCAATCTGATCCATTTCAGTGTTTGCAATGTGTTTACTACATTTGTCTTTCAGCTTCAGTCCTAATATGAGTATAAAAATAGAGAGTATTGGGATCTGAAATCATGTGCAACAAAAAAGTATTCAAATAAACTAAAGTGTATGGCAAGAAAAACAAACAGCTTACCTAAATAATTGTTTTAGCAACAAGCTATATATACATTCTGTTATATTCAGAATAAATTGTTTGATCTTCTGGTCAAAAAACCTGATCATTTTTTAACCATTCATCACCTAACCTGACTCTACAAGAAATATAGTTGATACCTTGATAACGTGTTTGTGGCAATAAACCAGACCTCTCTAGATAAATACCTAAATGAAATGAGGGTTTACAGGTGTTATGAAATTATATGCAAACATCATCACTTCTACATGTGAGGGGTGGCAGATAAGAAGGTATTGTCATATAAAGGAAAAATACAGAATAGGAGATACTAATCTGGTTGTAATAATTTGAGGGTATACTCTCCTTTTGGGAGTATATAGATATATAACTTTCATGTCTCTGTCAAGGCAAGCTTTTGAATGCATAGAATCCATAAGTCTGTTTTTTTCACCTTTCTTTATTACATCTGACATGTTTGCTAGTGCTCATCATTCCATAATTCCACTGATGCTCTTTTACTGCATGTCTCGATAAATTTGTCTGATCCACACACCATCTACAACTGCCGCAGTAAAAGCTGTCAGTAGCTGAGGAAATGTGCCTTCTATAAATAGTAGATATATCTTTCTTTTCTTCTCCTACACTATCCAAAACCTTTTTTATTCTCTGCCACAGCACACAGTTTATTAATGCCAAAATTACGATATTCTATTTGATAGAGTAGTTAACACTGGCACTTTTATAATGGAAAAATAAACTTAATTAATATGTCATTCTGAGGTGCTGAACATGGGGTGCAGCTTTAAACCTTGTGATTGGAATGTCTTCTTAGGAAAAGCAAAAATATACTCTATGCAATAAACTTCAATTGCATTACTTGTATATTTAATTGGCAGAGGAATGAACTCAAATACCAGAATGAATCTTAACCAGGAACTTAATTAATTTCTATTTTTAAACTATTTCAATCTATTTCTATTTTAAACTATTTCAGCTCTGGAGACTGATTCATTAGGGGAACATTTACACAATCCAGTGTACGGGAAAGAATGGCTAAGACAAAGCTGTACCTTAGTCCCAGTAATTTAAGGATCATAAAACTAAATAGAAACTGTATGAGCACATGTATGAGAGTACACTGTCAAAACTTCACAACCTCTTCCATATTGTCTTAGTTTTGCAGAAATTAATATTAAACTGTTCTAGTAGTTTTTGCTCACAGTACCCTTTTCTCCTCACAGGCATTTATCTCTATTTTTATCCTTGATAAGATAACCTGATCTAGAGGCACGTATTAAGGAACATTTTATACCTTCTGTATTGTTACAAAGATAAATATTGCATAGTGTAATCTTCTTAGTTTAGCCTGGACAAGATAAATTCTTAATTTTAAATCTGGAAAAATCCTGCGAGCTGTCTTCTACACTAGTGAGACAACAAGACTGAAAGAGTTGGAACTCATTCAACTATAATGTTCATTGCAAGAACATTATAATAATGTCTAACAAATTAAGAAATAGTGTTTTCAATTTTCATGAATTTTATTTGTTCATGAATTTCATGAACAAAATGGACTATACCAATTGGTTGACTGGGAATAGGGTTTTTTTATTTATATAACTTCCTATAAAAGTCCACATGCACTTTGTTGTATGTAGCAATAAAAAGCATTCACTCATTCACCATAAATTAGGTAATATTTTATTTCTCATTGCGCATTTTTCTGAGAGTCTACTTCTCATACTACAAATAACCTCTGCAAGCACTCTGCAGTGACAATGTAAAAGTACTGAATGCCTTTTTCTTCTCCATTCCCTCACTCAGTATTTCAGTGCTTCCAATATTTATGCTGCAATATGTCACTTCTACTGGGCAAGAAGAGGTATTTTTGACATGTTTCAACATTGCCTGCTCAAGTAATTTTTTTATGAATATGGGGGAAATTAATTAAGCAAAAGTTTCAATTTATTTTTGCATTCCTATCTAAGGAATTTGTATAAAGGATTAAGCATACTAAGATGTGGATTCTGTATCAGGTATACATGTAAGCAGCAGCTGAGGAAATGTTTTTCCTTATGGTCTCTCTTTTGCAAACTGTAGTCCCAGGAGAAATGTTGAGCAGCAGCAACAGTGTCTATGTGGATGAGTGAAAGAATGCAGTTGCTGAATGCCCATAGCACTGACCAGCTAGATATTTTCAATCAGCACAATTCACAGTCTCTCATCCCCGTCACACTTCCCAGTCTGGTCTGGTGATAACAATATAGAGGAACTAAGAGCATTGAGAAAATCTTGTCATCAGTGTACTGCAGGGGCACACAGAAAAGGTGAGAAATCCCATGTAGTAAGGGAACATTCCAAAATACTAAACAGTAAAATTCCCTAAATGAAATATCAGCCTGCCTGTTTACCATTTTATTTTTATATCCATCTGTTTACCATTTACACCAATTTAACATTTCCATGTTATTTTTGTTTAATTAGCCATGCTTATATACAAAGGTACAATAAATATTTTTAAGTTTCTCCGTGCAATCCACTCTGCACCAGCTGGCCTCAAAGCCAGATAATACTTACTAACACTTTAAATTTATTATATAGTTTTATTCTGAATGAATCAGAGGGCTCTGTAATTGCTTTATGCTTCATAATTTCTGAATGCATTAAAAAATATCTCAAGAAGAGGAATGGTGACTTCAGAAGCTCCATCAGAATCACAGCTCTTTGAAAACCACTGAAGTAGGTTTAAACAAAGCTTCATTCCATATCTTCAAGCCACACGAGACAGTAAAAAGGAAACAAAGCAGAAAACAGCTTACTTTTCGGCAGTAGCTGGTTCTTTAGCACTAGATAGTTAGCATTTTATAACTTCATTCAACTAACTCAGAAAATGTTAACTATAAACTATATTATTTCAAGCATGAGGAGACTGTACAAAAAAACCCACCCCAAAACAACAACAACAAAACAACAACCCAAACAACAAATAAAAAACCAACAACTTCTAGATTGACTGTACTGGAGTTCTTTAGTTTACTAAGTGCTTCTCTAGGTTTTGAATTAAATAGTTACATGTCAGAGCTTTACACAGCTGTTTCAAAATACTGTCCATGCCTTGAATTTTCCAAAAGTTTTTGCAGATTTCTCACAGTTCAACAATTAAGTAGTGACACACTGTCTTGAAGTTAATGCAAGTCAGGAATGGGAAAGTAGGGAAAGATTTTCTTGAACAAATGGCAAGTTCACTGAAAATTGGTGGTTTGGAACATCTGAAATTGCTCACGAAATCAAGTCAAAGGTACCAACATATTGTTTCAGATAATTAAAAACATGGACAGTAAGCAATAAAATTTATTGAACTATGAATAATTTCCTGATCCTTATTTAATTCTGCCTTATACAAGGCTCAAAAAAGAGATGACTCATGGAGAGCCTTAGACTTTTGATTGCACTACTCTTATAGTCCAAAGACACCCTAGATCCAAAGACAGTTTTTGCAGGTATCACACCCTCTTTTGATGAGCTTGGACTACCATATCTGACACATGTGAAATGCTTCATTTTAGGAGAGGGCACTGTATACACTGAGCAGATTGACATCCTTGGGAGTTCTACGGTTATTGGCCCCCCTTTCAGAAGAGCTGAAACTGTCAATCTAATATGTCTGAGTAGGTTCAGTCAACAAAAGTGTTTCTCAGGAATTTTATTTTCTACTGCAAATTTTGGCCAAATTTCATGTCATATTCTGAGGATTGAATCACTCAACTCATATATTGCAAGACATGTATTTCATGTAAGAATAAATTTGCAATATAGCATACCACTCCAGTTGTTATAGTAAGGCACTATATAGGAGATTGACTGATAATTTCAAGCCCTCACTCAGCATACAATTTAGTAGTTCACTGTATGATGTCTTCCTTCATTAGAAAGTGGGAGGGAAAACAAGTACAGCAAGCAAAAAATATGACTTTCATTTGCAATTGAGGCTCAATAATTATGTTTACAGCATGAATTTTAAAATTTTCTTGCTACTCAACACTTTAGTCTGCTTTTAATTAAGACTTGCATGTTGGTTGCAAAAACAAAGCATATTTGCATAGAAATAATCATGGCAAGCAGAAATCTTAATTTTAAGTAATTTTAATCACTTTCCTGGACTGGTAAATATTTCTAGTTGATCCATTTGAAGTGATTCCTTGCAGCAATTGAATATATTCATACCAATTGAAGTTTGCCCTGGGACTGAGAGATCATGTGCATATGATATCTCTGGGAGGGAGCAAACCATATTTTTTATCACAGCCTAGCAATTAACTGAAATTTTTAGTCCATCTCGCTTGAGCTCCAAAAAATAACATTATTATTACTTTTAGCTCTAGGTAAGGTAAATATTTGATGTTATAGTGGTGAGTCAGTTTTAGTGATATACAAGTCAGCTCATGATATATATGCTCTGAGCCTTAGCCTTTAATAGTACTACAGATATTAATAAGAAAGGCAAGGTCAACTCTACTGCATCTGCTCTTGTTGCTTCATGCCACAGGCAGATAACCTGGGACACAGACCCATCAGAGCATCCAGATAATGAACTCCCTTGAGACTGATGCTTTACATAAGCTGAAAACCAGAAGATTGCTATTAGCAACCTCAGTGATGGAAAAATAGTTAAGAATATATTTTGCTGCTAAAATATCTTAAAAAAGGTGACAAAACAAATCCTCTTCAATGCAAGGAACCTGTACCAATTAATACCTACAATTCTTTTCCAAGCTGAAAACACTGAACAAAACTGGATTTCTTCAGACCTCTTAGGAGTGATGCTTTATATTTGCTTCCTCCTGAAATTTTCAAAGAAGAAAAAATGGACATATTATAAATTACAGAAAAAAATCCCCCATTTTTAACTTGGAACAAGTTAAAAGAACAAGAAACTTGAAAGAACAAGAAACTTGGTCTGGAAATCTACTGATGCTGTGACAATTCCTAAGTAACACTGATGTTTTGGGGTCATGTGGAATAACTGTCTAGTGCAGTGTAGTAGAGTTTTCCAGAGCACTTTTACTTATCTATTAAAAATATACTTCAGTAAGAAAACTTCACTAATACATGGAACATTCAAAGAATATGTTAGCCTAGTGCATTACACTCAGAAATATTAAATCGGCTGTTTTGGAGAACTCTGAAAATATTTCAGAGGATGTTTGATGCAGGACTGATGTGATTTACAGTCTGAGAGGTACCCAAAGGATATATTTGAGTCTGTAAACTTTGCAGAGTTATGTAAGTTGCAACGTTTGCATCTCACTGCAATTCCTGCTCTTTAATTTAATCTTACATTTAGCTGAGCATTTTGTAGGATTGCTTCACATATTTTTATTTTACAGATTCACATAGCCCAGGCATGAAAAAAGCAAACATGTGGGAAGGAAGTCATAGAGACTCAAGTGTTTAATACGGAGGAGGTGAGAAGAGGAAAGGAAATTATGACAAAATGAAATACCTTACATGCTCACAAACGTCTTCAAATTTTCTGTTATGTTTTTGGAGCTATGTCTGAAAGATATTGAAAGAAAATGATGAATGAAATATAGACATTGCTGAAATATTAGTGGAAATATTTATGGCAAATTAGGAAACAAAAATTCAGAAAATCTTTATTGCAGAAGAGGATGTTTGTGAAAAAAACATCTTTATCCCAAGTGTGAATGCTGACCTGGGGAAAAATCTCAAGCAGCATTGGCATTGTACTCATCTTACTTTGCCTACATAGCAACTCTTCAAGAAATTAAAATTACTTTCTCCAAACATTAGGAAGGAGTAACTCAAAAAGTTTTTGTAGTTTCAGGCAAGCATAGGAAACTGAAAACTTTGCTGGAGAAATTGAGATGAAGTCAGCATGGAAGGCAGAGGTTTAGGATTGAAGAGGAGGAGATAGATAGGCAGGAGTTCACATTTCATGATTCTTAAAAATCATTAATTTTGCACAGGGATAACATAGCCCTAGACAGGATTTGCCACTGAAGTCTGTTGGTAATGCATGTGTTGCCAAGGGCATGAGAATAAGGAAACTGATGGATGCTGTTGGCAATATTTAGTTACCTACTTTTATTACAATTAAGTTTATGTTTATTTTAGCCCACACATCAGGACTAAACTAAACTTTTTGCCATCATGCAAAAAGGCTTAAGGTGTTTTTTCCCCTTTTTTTCCCCTTTGTTTTCCTATTTTATTTTATTTTATCTTTTCATTTCTGTGTCAGAGATCAAAGGCCAAAAACAGAACAAGATCTATATTTGGGGGGAAGGAACAAAGAAGGAGACAGAAAAGCTTTCTATGCTATGTGTGGATAATTTGCAAGTTGTGATGATGGATAGAGAGATGATAGCAACCCTCCTCTCCAAATGGCTGTGCAAAGTGGGACCTGAAGTCCCACACCTGGGTTTATAATCAAATGGAGAAGCTCCTTGGAAAAGGCAGGACCAGGCCATACACACTCCAATGTATCCTAAAGTCATACCTGGGTCAGAATTCACACTGGATTTCCTTACACTGGTTCCTCTTGAGCATATAGCCCAAGAGACTTCTACTTATCTAGTCTCCAAACAGAAACAGTGAAAAGCCTCCTTCCCTACCCTTCAAATAAGGGAATTGATCAAAATAACATAAGATTTGTGGGGTTTTTTTAATGTTCAAAACATTTTTGGTGTAACATACACTGGAGTGCCTGACATTGAATGTTAACTTTCAGACCAGGTTCTGTATCCTGTGCAGCAGGAGCCACAACTACTGGAACTCAGCACAATTATAATAGTTCAGTGCAATTTATAATAAATATAGTAAGAGTAATTAACACAATATCATTTGTATTCCTTTTTCAAGGCATTTATGTAAGATGTACAGAAAGGACAAGATTAGGAAACAGGTCTGTATGTCCTTGTGTTTAACATATGTTAACTCAGAATGAGACAGAGGCCTCTGGATGCAAATCTCTTCACTGGCTTCACTTACTCAGCACATTAAGATTTAGATATTCAATGTTTCAATAAATATAAAACTCCTATATATTAGTTGGACCCCTACATTCGTCATTTTCTCTATGTGGATTCAAGAAGCATCAGAAATGGCCAAGAGAGCTTACATTTTAACTGGATGACTGGCTTTACCTAGTTACTTCAAATGGAAATGGAGAATTAAAGAAAGTCATTTCTACATATTACTTTGTCATAAATAAAATAATGACAGGGCAGTTACATTCTTCTTCACTATACAGAAAGCTCTACAGACTACTTTTCATATTCTTTCTCATTATATATGAAATTATTTGAGGGAGGAAAAAGCAAATTATTGGAAGTAATAATGTTATCAAAAGAAAAATGTGTTGTTTTTTTTTTTAAATGATCCCTCGTTTAAGTTTTGTTAGCAACTACAATCAAACTAATGCCATACAATCAAACTAATGCCATAATTCTGCACTGCATTTTAGTTTCAGTTTTTCTTTGGTTAAAAGTTGGAATGACTGTAAATTATCTTTAATCTCAATAAAGTGATATATAAAAAATAATAATAATAATGAAAATAATAGCTTTCAGTTAAAATAAAACCTCCATAGATCTTCATTACTTATAAATGAAATACAGAGTTGGAGAGGTAAATGCAATTCTTAAAAAAGTCTGTCTTGATTTTTAATTCTAGAGACATTGATTTTTAATTCTAGAGACATTATACATAAAACAAGAAAAAATGTGAATTTTCTATCAGCCTTCTTAATCATGATAGTAGTTACTGTTGGCCAGACAAGTACTTATGAAGTATGGCATTGCTGTCGGCAAAACTATTTATCTGTATGACACTGTATGTCACTTTTGAACTTCAACTTGACATCCATAAAATTACATTTTCATCACACTGAAAGATCAAGCTTTCTGTGCTGACTCACTTGGGTCAACATTTTGCAAATGACTGGATTTACCACTTGAACCATAAAACTTTTGTGAATAATTTTGTGCATTGATGTCTGATAGCCTAGGGCACAGATCATAATTTCTGAGCTAAAGAAAATGTGTGAAAGCAAAATTAATTTCTTTTTTGCATATCAGATTGCTATATACTATTCCAACTTCCTTTTTCATGTGGTGATTGTTAAATGTCTTACATACTGTTAAATTAGATGAATTTGCAGACACTGTAAAACTACCTGATTCCCTCAAGACTTATTTTAAGTGTCTTTTTAGTAGTTTGAAAGATCAACCACCCCAGCAGACTAAAAGTTTTTAATTCATAATGGATTTTTTTTTCCTGGTGGGAAGTCTTTAGCTTGATTTCCAGGTAGTGTTTACAAACTCAACAGAGATATGAATTTCAGATGAGCGTGCAAAACAGAAAAGCTGCTGCTTTTTTCAATTGACTGGAGTGATTGGTGGTGTTTCATCTGTCTGAGCATCTGTAGCTTCGAGATAGATGAGATGAAACACACAGCTGGATAGCTGATCTCAAAAGAGCAACAGCCCGTTGTGCCCTATGTGTCCCAGCTCTCTGAAATGCTAGCTGAAAGTCTGCACGAAACTTTTATATTAAGAAGTTTTCAGTAAGCCACTTGTCTTTTTTGGATGACAAAATATTTTCAGTAAAACAAAGATGCACTGAAAAATGTTAGTTATCCAGACTTTCTGAAATGTTTCCCTCAAAACCAAATTGGTTATGCAAGCTTAACCACAGCCCAAGGGAGGATATCAGGTGACTGCCCAGGATTCCTTTACAGTTTACACAGACTGGATGTTGGTAGAACTTGCAGAATCCCTTGGGATCTAGTTTAGCCCAGAATGTCTCCATCCCCCCCCCCAGATAATCCAGCCTTGCAGCTGTCTGCAGATGCTTTGTGGAACTGATATTTGAGGACCACTTCCATGAATATTTTTTAGGAAACCTTCAAATGCTCTAGCCACTGGCTCCTGCAGGCAGTGCTTTATCCAAGAAACAGGAATGACTTAGAGTAATATCTCACCTAGAGCTCTATACCAAAGAACAGGAGTGGGCACTACTGTCTCCATTGACCACTTCACTGCAATGTCACCATGTATGACGTGGTTTCTACACGAAAGAGCTTGGTTTTATTTTCAGGCATGCATTGTCTGCATGTTCATCCATCCTTACAGTTTTGTGCTCTGTATGTGCAGCTAGGACAGTGCTGGTAACACAAGGATGTCTTGGCTACAGCTGAGCAATGCTACAAAGCATCAAGGCTGTCTTTTCCCACCCACGTGCCAGAAGGCCCCAAGTCATCTGGGGCAAGGTGCTGGGAGGGGATGCAAGACAGCTAACAAAATGACCGAAGGGATAATCCATGCCATGTGATGCCATGCTTAGCAACACGAGCTGAGAGAGGGAGAGGAAGGGAGGAAGCAGACTTTTGTCTTACAATGCAACCACTACGCACAGAGAGGCCTTCCTTCCCAGGGAGTCGCTGGACATTTCCTGCTAATGGGAAGTAGGGAATAAATAATTTTGTTTTCCTTTGCTTCTATGTGTGCCCCCTTGCTTTTCTTTGCTAAACTGTCTTTTTTTGATCCATGAAGTTTTTATCTTATTTTCTTCCCCCATCTTGTTGAGGAAGGGTGAGTGATAGAGCAACTTGGTGGGCATACAGGGGCCACCACAGTTACAGGCAAACTCACTTCTTTATTGCATTCTTGAAGGCAACTGGAAACACATCAGAGAACATGGGAGTCTCCACCATGTATTTTGTACAGTTTATGAAGGCATAAAACTTCCATTTCCCTTGTGTTTTTTACACGTCAGTGCAAAGAAAGTGAAAAATGAGCGGCCAAATGCATGCATGAAGAGACATTCTGAACATCAATAAACTCAGTTTCTATCTTCTATAGGTGAATGAAATGAAAATAGCTACTTACAGATGTAAAGCTAATGATGAGCTGAGGAAAAGAAATCAACAGACCTCTTGAAGTAAAATTGGAAGCTTATTTGATGTATGACTGAGCATGGTCAACAAGGAGCAAAAATTATGAAATAGATTATGCACACAAATTTGTCTTCTGTGCCTTACTATTATGCCAGGACAGATGATTTGAGGATATTTACTCAGGATTTAGGCTCTAACTCCCTTCTTTCCTCATCACACACCTACTGCTGGATGTTAAATACTCCTAGAGAACTCAAGGTCTGTAACCCAAGGTTTCAATCAGTGATGGACTTTTCCTATGTGTGAGTACAAGTCATGGTACAGCCTCAAAAGGGGGTCAGCTTTATCTTCCAGAACCCTTTTCCCTCACAGTCATAAAGCAAATACAGCTTTTCTCCTCAGCAAAGGGGATATATAGTCTGTCATTCTGATTAATACTATAGGATGATTTCTTCACTGATGCCATTCCTGTTTCTTCTTTGACCTTAAAGCATACCTAAATTCCTAATAGCCTTGAATTCGAGTGTAATGGTCAGGATGAGGAATGTGAGTCTTTTTGTTACTTGAGAGATGGTACTGGGAGTGTTCTGTGTTGTTTTGGGTATCTTGAAGTTTATACTCACCATAATTACATTTTAAATAATATTATCTTTTTAACCAGTAGGCATCTTCTATTTTTTTATTCTTTCCAAATCACTCTCTTTATCATAAGACAAAGGATCACAGGATCCTTTTTGTTGTCATGCAGTTTTAGCAGAAGCCATTTGTACTCATACAGCTTCCCATTAAATCTCAAAGTTGAGAATTGCTTTTTTCGTATCAGTGAAGTTTTCTGAAATCTCCCTCTTCATTTCTAGTAGCTATGTCAGGAGCTGAAAAATGCATATCGTGTGGTTGCCTAAAGTTTTTTTCTCCCCACTTACTAGAAAATTCAGTTTTACCACTCAATTTGTTGCCTGATAAATTAAACATTCATAGAATCTTTGCAAACTCTGTGCTGTAATCCACAGATTGAACCAAGAGCCTCATTTGTTGTCTGTGGTTTCTGCAGTGATTTTCACTTCTTTTTTTTCCCCCAGTTTGCTGCAGCTTCCTAAAAGATTGATCTTGAAGCCATGCATGAAAGATTGTTTCTCATGATGAAAGCACACAGGCATTGTTGGCTGCTGTGCCAGATTGAAGCTAATCTGTTGTCTGGTTCTGACATTTATCATCTGTACACAGTTTATATATGTAGTTCATGGTCAGGATGGTTCCACTTGGTGATGATGGTTTCACTTGCTATTAGCAACAGCAGTCATCATCATTAAGAGTCTAGTCAGTCTGTCAGCAGCAGTCTTTACATGACGTTGTTTTGCAAATAAAGTACACTCAGTCACTTAATACATTGTTTAAGCATTCTGTAAACTAACAGTGCTTTGATTTAAGTCTTTCAGATACATCTTTAGAAACAGTTTCATGTTTTCATTTAAAAATTTGTAATCACCAGTCACTTTGGGAGAAAGTTATTCTGCAGGATGCCTCCACATCAGTTATTCCTTTTTCTAGGTAGCTAATAAGAACTATGAATCCTCAAACTGAGTGTAAGCTTTATCTCCTACTGGATGTCATAAAATTGAGTATTTTTGCTCAGTAGTTAAATTAATAACAGTTTCATACTGTGGCAGGCTTCAGTCATGGAAACTTCTTTCCTTTCCTGAGCTAAGATTTATTTTTGCTTGTAATGTTCAGACTAGAGTCTGCAGTCACACATTTTCCCCAGTACTTCTAAATTAAAATCTCACCACAGTTGTTTCTTTCTTCCCCTTCACAGTAAATAAGATATGAAGGAATCACGTTGTCAGTGGGATTTAAGAAACTACAGAATCCTTTACAGTGCTAAGCTGAGATATGAAGTGCTTGCTATTGTACTCCATGGAGGCACACAGCACCTTTCCTTGCACTAGATAATGAAAGTCATTACTGCATTGTAAACTCACTCTCAAACTCACTGCATCCTAACTTCCCTATCTAGATGGTCTCCAAACAGATGCATTTACTGCTGTATGGCATCCCTAGCTACATATTTGAGACTGTGACTGAAAACTAAATGCTTTTGTTAAATGACAAATGTTAAAATATGCAAAGAAGGCAAAATCATTCAAATTCAGGACATGAAAAATGTCAGTGCATATTTTCATTATTTCATCTCACAGCAAACAAACTGGAGTTTTTCTGTTTATTTTATTTTGCAGGTTTTGGCCTGTAAACAGTGTTCCTTTCTTCCCATAAGTGTGTATGATTAAATTCCCTGGTCTGAACTTGTCAGAAGGTACCTTGCCAGCATCACAACCTCTACCCAGGCTATATGGACACTGTGAGGAGTCTGCATCCCAGGACATAGGAGCAGGACATGGGACTTACACCTCAGGGATGTGTAAGTGACTTTGCAGGAGCATGTGCACTGCTTACAGATTGCTGAGAGCACTGGGGCACACTCAGCCCCACAACATCCAGGTCTCCCCCAGAAGAGGTGTGCAAGGATGTAACCCACATTCCTGGGACAGGATGTGCATGCAACCCACACTGCTGGGAAGACAAATGTGACTATTGGTATCAGAACACAATCACAGAATCAGTCACAGAATCACAGGCTGGGCAAGACTGAAAGGGAGAACACTGGGTTGTCTGGTCCAACCTCCCTGCTCAAGCAGGGTCATCCCAGAGCATACTGTATGAGGTTGTGTCCAGACAGTTCTTGAATATCTCCAGTGAGGGAGACTCCACAGTCTCTCTGGGCAATCTGTTCCAGAGCACGGTCACCTGCACAGTAGAGAAGTTCCTTCTCATACTCAGATGGAACTTCCTGTGCATCAGTGTCTGCCTCTTGTCCTCTTGCTTGGCACCACCAAGCAGAGCCTGCCTCTGTCCTTTTGACACCGTCCCTCCAGATACTGATAGACATTGGTGAGGTCATCCCTCAGTCACCTCTTCTCAAGACTGAACAGGCACAGCTCCCTCAGCCTTTCCCCATAAGACAGATGCTCCATTCCCCTGATCATCTTGGTCACCCTCTGTGGGACCCACTCCAGGAGCTCCATGTCTCTCTTGCACTGAGGAGCCCAGAACTGGACACAGCACTGCAGATGTGCCTCACCAGGGCTGAGTGGAGGGGCAGGATCCTCCCTTGGCAATGCTGCTGGCAGTGCTCTTCTCAATGCAGCCCAGGATTCCATTGGCCTTCCTGGCCACAAGGGCACTGCTGGCTCATGGACAGCTTGTTGTCCACCAGCATCCCCATGTCCTTTTCCACAGAGCAAACAGAACAGTTTGGGAAGCATTACATTTGGGTAGAAATTCACAGGTGCATATTAACTTTTATAAGCATTTAATATTGTGTTTTACCTCTTGTATTGTGCTTTACCTGTTGCACTGCAAGTATGGATCTTTCTCTCATGGTTCACTGATTACTGGTTAATTAAATGTTGTTAATAAATCAATAAACCAGTTTGATTCTGATTTGGTTAAACTATGTGGGCTGAGAAGTTTTTGCCTTTTGCCATCTGTTGTAGGAGGTCAACTGCATCCTGCTCTTTATTTTAAAGAAATAAGTGGTTCCTAACTAGGGCAGGAGCTAGACTCCCCTAGCCCCAGTACAGCTCTCTGCTCAGTTTTTAGTTTAACTCTGCATAACAGCAAGAGTTTTCAATACTGCTGACTCGTTAGTAATCAATGTGAATACATTTTTACCCTTCTATACACTGAGGAGAAATGAGTTAAGCCCAAGTGCAGCCTAAGAAGCTGACAAAACTAATTTTTGGAGTCATTACATGCTTTCAAATGGATATATTGCGTGAAACATATATGTGTATTTAACTTCAAGATAACATTTCTGTGTTAATTCAGACAAAGATTTCTTCCCTTTACAGTGTAGTTGGTTATTGTTCAATGAATGTGTTTTCATTCATATAATTCATATATATATAATTCTGGGCTATATTAGAGTCTGCTGAATGTCATGAGTAATAGTGTTTACTGTCAGATTAAAGGTACTTCATAAGTACTTAATAAGCCTTTGATATGATATTTCCAATAGGGTAATTCCTCAGGTAGCCAGGAACTTTTTCTTCTCGTCTGGATCCTCTATCCAGACCATCCTGACCTTAACAAAACCAAATGAGGCTCTAGCCAGGAGGACCATTTTTCATTCTTTTGGGTGATATCTGTCCTGAATGACAGTTTTAACCCAATTAATATATTAATCAAGCTTTACCTGTCATTTTCACTATTCCCATTCAGCATGAAATCATTTCATTTGTTCATAGTTTTTAAAAGAATGTTTGCTGGGGAAGGCCAGGTCTGGACACGGTCCCAAGCCTGCAGCTCTGCTGATGTAATTGCAAGTCCCTGCAGGGTATTCCAGGCATTGTGGGCGAGGAAGCTGCTGGTCTGACAGCAGAGAGGGAAAACAAGAGAAGTCAAAGAAGTAGAGAGTCTGGAGGGACTGGAGAGAGAATTAGAGGAGGGAAGGAAATGGGACCTGGGCATTGAAGGGGGATTGATCAGGCTGGAAGAATAGGAAGCTGGGATGGGGACTTTTTTAAGACAGGAACTGGGAACAGGAAGTGGGACAAAAATGGAGCAAGAAGCACAGGGGAAATGGGGAATAACAGTCTCACTGGGTGACTAAAGCTCTGATTTGGCAGAAAACTATGAGCATTAACTTGCATGCAAGTGAAGATCTCAAGCCAACAACCCAGAAAATAAAGAAAAATAAGAGCATTTAATCTGCTTGTAAATAATTTGTTGTATGTCATGTAAGAGCCCTGTAGCAGCCAGTTAAAACACCCAGGTCTTCAGGGTAGTGTACATCTTCCATCATCTGGCTACAATTTATTCCATACATATGTTTAAGTTATTGCTAAAGATGAAACAAGAATATTTTAGAAGATTACTACATAATCTTCAGAGCTCTAGTCATCCTGTGCACTAGTTAAAGGAGCAACTGTGCAAAAAAAAAAAAAAAAAAAGAAAAAAGTGATTATGTAATAAAGGCTACATCCAGAAGTATATTATTAGCTGAGAAAATGAATCTAAATGAGGATTTTTGTATCTTTTGAACTCTTCACTTTGCAATCTCAATAATTTATTCTCTTAGTGCAAAGTTCCTTGTCTGAAGTTAAATGTTTGTGTTACCCCAGAAGCCCCAAAGTGTTTACAACATAAAAGGACAGCTGCTGGTACAAGGATGTAGCCATGCACTGTATCACAAAAGTAGAAGTCAAGCATATGCTGCTGTGCTTTCGTCACCACTTTGGAGGATTGGCCAGCTGGCAGCTGCCAGGGCAGCTTTACAGGGCAATGGATGTCTTACCAGAGTAACTGCTGACCATGGAAAAAGGAGGCAGCAGATGATACCTCAGAGAGACAAATAACTAAATTGGAAGGCGTAAGGCAGGCAAAAAGTAAAAGGACCTAAATCTTAAAACATCTGAAACAGGATTTGAGGGTGAGGACAAGGGCTTTGACCTTGATGTGGTGGAACAGGAAAAGCAAGTGCTTAATCACCCATGCGGCATCTTAAACAGCTGTTCTGGTCAGCATGTAGACATTCATACAGGCTGACAATTTGGTTAGCCTTTCAATTAATAAAACATTTTATGAAGAATCAGTTGTATCTCCAAGTTCTCATCTTTTATGTAGGCTTTAATTACTTATTAAACACTTGCAGTCTTGCTTGGACTATACATGCTGAAAAATAATTTGGCCTTTCTGAAATGAATCATCAAAAATAACTGCACAGAGTACCCCATCAGATAGAAGCACAGGAACAGCCCCTACCTCAATAAAGTGTTAATATCCTGGGGAAGGGTAAATTTTTGTTTTCAAAAGGTTTTTAGTTTTGCCAAGATATCTTTCCTTAAACTTTCCTTCAAAATTGCTTGTGACATAAAAGAAGAAAATTTCTTCAAGAATTATCCAGCCATAGTATTTCTTAGATTTAGAGGGAGTTCCTTATCCACTGATGGTACTGTTCTGTTGTGCAGAAGTTAAGCACAGTGACAAGTCTCTCTCAGCTCTCAGATCAGGAGATTGGCATGGTACTCCATCTGATCTCCAAGGATCCTCTACTTAGCCCAACAACTGCACAAAAATGGAATGTTTGAGATCAGCCAAAATGAGTGCTCACAGATGTTCCCAACACAACATTCCCCACCTCCTGTCCATTGGTATGCCAAATCACCCTTTGGTCCCAGGAATATTTCCCACCAAAACAAACCCAAAGAGTTATTGGAAATTAATACTTTAAAAGTTTAGGCATTGGTGAAACTTCAAGGCAACAGTGAAAATGCAATGCAAAAAAAAAAAAAACCCATTGGGTCTCCAATTATTTTGATAAATAAAACTGTAGGGAAAATATCTCATGAAATAGAGGTCAATATTTAATGAAATGTATTCATACATTTTGTCTAGCATTTTAATTCTCATGTTTGTGCCCAGAATATGTAAGTGAACTATAGCTGATGCTGAATGGAAATATGATAAAATGTCATTTTACATATTTAAACACTGTTATAATCAAAGAGATTATATAATTGATAAATCTTTCTCTGGATAAATATTGATATCCCATTTTTTCTAGTGCTTGGTGTTCAAGAAAAAACAAATCCAAGAATTCAGGGCTGCACTATTCAGATAATGTTTATCAATAATATTGCAATAAAATATGTGGGGTTGGAATTAAAGACTTTTTAATAGGTTGAAAACAAATACACCATTGGTCTGAAAATGAAAAATTAATCACTAAGAGTACATAAAAGGACCACCTTTGATGCTAAACTAATACTGGAAAGGGTTGGGGAAATGAGGAAGAGTAATGCTGCTTTAATATTTTCATATGCTGTTATCTCATTTAGTAAGTAAAGATTTTTTACCTTCTTTATTATGATCAATCCAGCTTTCACAGTGACTCTGCACAACAGCAATCCTCCACTGCAAAAATCTGGAGCATGGTTCATTTGCTTCATAAATATTAACAGACACAATATAACTTTTTAAGAAATAATCTGATTAGATTTGTTTGCTGTAAATCACAGCCATAACCTCAGGAGTACATCTTCTTAATGACAAACACATAGAAATTCAAGGACAACTTATTATTTTGTACAATATATTGAGTAAAGCTTTCCTTCCAGCTCAATAAAAATTATGTATACTAATATCTTACCTTGTAATTAAACCAAAGAGACAAACATAATTGTACAAATCTTATAAACCCACATTACTGGTTTTCTGAGCTGCTTTATTTTCTCTTTATTTCTCTGTTGAGTTGTTTCCTTAATGATTAGATTTGTATTGATGATCATTTCTCATTAATATGTTATTTAAAATTGTATTATATCAGTGGTTTTTTTACACTATTTAATTCCTGCATAAGTAGATTATTTTTTTATGCAAAGACAGCTGCAAATTCAGATGACTGCTAGAATGGGTGAATAATGTTCAATATCTATATTAATTAAAGTTGTGTCTTAGTTTATACACTGCCCGTAGCAGGCTGCAAAACATATGTAAATGTATGTAAAATATACATTTATTTTTAGCTCTATAACCAGTTTCTCCAAATGATTTTTGCTTCTGATTCATTTGTAAACAGCTTATTAAAAATAAAAAATAGGAAATATTGTTTAGTTCCACCCACAGGGTAAATCTCTGTTATTTGATTAATTTCACTTCAGCATTTGGTTTTCCGATATAAATGCACATTTTTCAGTAAAAAATTATTTTATATAAATAATTTCCACTAAAATAGAAATCAAACAGTGTATATATAAACACATAAGAATGCATTTAGCATGATTGTGCAGTGGAATATCAACAAGCAGGTTATGTTTCCTAAATCTCATAAATTATTGAAAAGAAAAGTTATTGTTGACAACTTTTAACTCTACAGGTTTTGGTAAAGATTTCTCTGTGATTATATAAATAGGAAGTAGAAAAACATGTCTCTACTGACCAACAAAGTAGATATGCTTTCCAGCACACCATGTAGTCCAATTTTAATTTTGCCCCAGTTTATCCACACAAGAGCCTTTCATGCTGAAGCCAAACTGCAGAAGAGAAAGCACAGTGTATGTCCCAGCATGCACTCAAGCTTGAGCTGAGAATTCAAGAGTTAGAGGACACTGCTGGGCTAGGTGTGATCTCTACTGCTTAGTTGTCATGGCTCAAGGTAACACTGTGCTTTTTATTTTCTTGCCTAAGCATGAAATATTTCTGGATGTAAATACTCATCTTTAAAAAACACTGTGCATTTCATAAATGTAAAGTTAAATTTTCACAAGGACTTGCAGGAAAATTCAATATTTAACTATCAAATAGTCAAATAGTAAAATATTGAGGGCAATCTAATAAGGTGAAAGATGAGTATAGATTAGCCAAATAATTTTTTAAAGTTTATTGCTAATGTTTGCTTTTTATTTGTTACATACTAGTACCTCTGAACCTCAGGAAATCCTCTAATATCAGTATTAGAGGATTTTTATCTCCACTGGGAAGGCGATCTCCCCACGGATCCTTGCAAAGTTTGTTCCCTTATAATACTGCCAGTGTTTGGGACACTGTTGCAGTTTTAAGAATGGTCCTTATAATCAGCTGCGTCATGCTGTTGTCTATTTGACTTAAAAGAGCAAACCAAGTCTTGAAAAAGTGAGGAAGTGTAGGAATCCAGGACATGTGGAAAATCCCTCGTGCTGCCCTGGGGAGTCCGAGACCCTGGCTGGGACCCCAGGAAGGCACTGCCTTTGACCTCAGTCCATGGGAAATACTTCCAACACTTAGAAATGAGTTGAAAGCAATGAAGGTGGGAAAGAAATGGTAGTTTAGTTTGTCACAGGGTGAAAATGTGTAGTTTTGGGTTTTTAGTATGGAGACAGATGAGAGCAAGATGGAGAATTTTGGGCGGTGTCTCATGTTCTTCTTCTTCTTCTGCTCCATTTTCTGCTGTGATGGTGGCACAGAGACATTGGCAGAATGAGTTTGACACAGAGGTTATGTGTTTAGAATAGGTAGTGATTATTGGTACAGAAACATAAACATAGCATGTTTTAAGAGTTAATTAGACTAGAAACCTTTAAGAACCTTGGAATCTGCTGTCCAAGGGGGTTTTTTCACTGTGTTTCTGGCACATTAAGCCAGGTTTTGGCAGCGTGCAGAACTTAAGAAATAGAATAAACAGCTCTGAAGACCAAAGCTGCAAGTCTCATTTATCTTTTTAACACTGGTACTGGACTTTCAAAGGAAAAAGATCACCCTCCAATGGGAGACTCCCAAAAGGGAGTTTCCCTCAAGGAAGTATCATTTTAAGATTTGCAGCATACAGGTGTTATGAGCAGACAGATTTTTTTTTTCACTTTGATTTTATGCTGGAATTCATTTGCTTCCCCAAACGTACTCAGAGATACTGACACGTGTTCAAGATGTGGGTATGAGCACATCCAAACACAGAGAGGTCAAGCTGATTGCTATTTCTCTCAGCTGGGAATTGGCATAGGGACCAATGGATACACAAAGACATGATGGAAAGGCAGCAGGAGTTTCTGGCAGGAAAAAGCATCTGTTTATCAGTCTGTTGATCGCAGGATTTGCCTTCTTAATGACTGGATATGGGTAACTACCCTTGTGACAAGATATCCAAGTATGCTGCTACAAACTGATAGCCTTAAGTGTCTTTTTTTTTCACTTCTCCAAATATTGCCTGGATTTGTGAATAAAAATTAATATTTTAGCTGGAAGCACTTGCTTTGTCATCTTTGATGAGGAGGGCTACATATTTGTAACCTTGGCTTATTGTATCAGTTCATGCACTGCACAGAAAACTGCAGAGAGGTACCCATGGGAAAGAGGAATGCCATGATCTTCTTAAAAGAGCTTATTAACATTATTTCATTGGATATGCAGTTTTTCCATTTCTTTGACAGTCTGCCTGTTAGCATTCCAGTCGGTGTTGCCAGACATCCCTCAGAACCACCCGCCCACACTCTGAACGTGTTGTTCTGCCAGCTCTTGCAACGAGTTATTCTCTCTCAGGAGAGAATAACTTCCTTGTTTAATCTAGAGAAGTGGTAAAAATGCAATACCATCCTAGGTCTTAGAAGCTCTTAGATTTTAGTTCTACTTCATTCAGATAACAGAGTTATCTTCTTTTCAAGATCAAAAATACAGAGCCTAATTTCAAAGTAAATTTTATGTTCCCTTTTACTAATGTCTAAATTTCATCCTAAATTTCATCAAAAATTAGAGAAATCTACTTGCTCATGTCCTTTTAAATCATTTTGTTGTAATATACCACCCAAGATCCAGCTACTACGTCTTCATCTATTTAATTTGACAAGCCACATATAAAGAGTCAGTTCAGTGTTTATCACAGTATGAAAGTTATAAAACTCTGAAAAATGTGGTTTCAAACATAATAGAAGTGGTGACATAGCCTAACCTATTGTGGCAGTAACAACACTGCTATAATATAAAAGGTTACTAAGACATATTGGCAGTAAAGGCTGCTTGCACTGCTATGATTGCTCTTTTTATAGGTATGGTAATGCAGCTCAGTTCCCAAGTATCACATATTGGCAAATGAGGGTATAGTAGTCAGGAAATATTCTTCCACATGAAAAGACTTTTTTATTTGTGTCTTAAAGCACTGGTAATGACATTTTCTGAGCTGCAAGGCCAAGTCTAGGAGAAGCTACCTGTCCAATCGGTGTTAATTGTATCTCTCATTCTGGGAAGAAAAGTGCTGTTGAGGAGAAATGTTTAATGTTATTTAGCAAAAGGCTAAAGATAATTATGGTTGTAGAGTGACAAGTTTTGAGGTATGATAATGTCTTTTCTCCAGAAACAGAGAAGGAACTTCTAGAATATGTGATGCTGGTATGCAAAGTACTGCCAACACACAAAGAGGAAAGTGATAAAGAGGATACTATAGTTAAAATGTCAGCATTATGTTCACTGGGAATAGAGTAAGGAATATGTAGGTGGAAAAAGGAGGAATATAAAAATCTGTTCTTATATATCTTGCTAGTGAAATGAAATTTTCAAGGATGCTTGCTCCTAAAGATTATCCAGGGCTGCATAAATAATTATATAATAAGTGAAATTAAAAGAATAGTAATAAAATAGTGTGATTACCCAGGTGCCAAGAGAGCGAGAAGTTACGAAAGAAATCTACCAAAGAGTTGGGCATTTCAACAAACATTTTGGCATAGACATAGAGGAAGTCTCCAAGACAACTCACCCACAGCTAAGTAAAAGAGCCCAGAAAGCTGCAGTCATTCTGCACAGTGCTGAGCCCTGAGTGTCCTCCAAGTCCATGCAAAGAGAGCCTTGCATTTCAGAATCATGGTTCTCATTCCTGTTGGTTTCTTAAGCTTAAAGGTCTGAAATATTTTAAGGGTTAATTTATAGTCCGTCATAGTGGTATGTCAGCAGTGTGAAACTGATGGTCCTTGCTTTCGAGGTGTGTTGTGTTTTACTCCACTAAGGTAGTGATTGAGAGATTATTGTTGTTTGAGAAACTCCTAGAACAGTTTTAGAGGCCTGTCCTGAGAGGAGAGAAGCAAAACCTCATTCAGCCTCATGCATATTAATTTTGGAAATGGTCCCTGTTGCATAAAATCTCCCAACCCCTGCCCAGACATCTCTCAAAAAGTGCTAATTGACCTGAGTCATTATCATGCCAGTTGTGTGCCAGCTATTTTGCACCAGCAAAAGCTTTTATCTGTCTTCATACAATATCTTGCCTTCTAGAAAAACTGACCACATTTCTCACCCAAGGTCTCATTTAATCATTAGCTCCCATTTGAGCTGTGGTTTCAAGGTTCTGATCGTCTTTATCTTTCAAGACCCTAACGAATGTTTATTGGGATTAGAAAGCTACATTAGTTTTTGTGTGCCAGTCACTGAGAGTACTGCCATCAACAATGACATTATGCCCTCCAGCAAACACTCAAACTGTGAAAAGTAGGAGGTCCTGTGTGACAAGGCTTCAGCTATGTCATTCCTATTATTACAGATGGGTCAGAAACTTTTTTTAATTTCTAAGCTGCCTTACAACAAGCAGTAGTCATTATTTCCACAGTGAGAACAAAATAGCAGGATATACAGTGGGTTAACTATTCAACAAGTAATTTTTTCATCCAAGGAACAACAAATATGGTGAAAAATAAATGTAAGTTGACAGTGTAACACATCAGAGTAGCAGCACTTACAAGCAGTTAACATGGGGCCATCAGTCCTTCTTCCAGCATTTTCTTAAGTTCCTACTGAAACAAATCTATAGAGTAAAAAGATATTCCCTCTCCACAACTCTAAAGCTCTGTCAGTGCACCCAAAGCTGGTGCTAGCTCATTTTTAGTATTGTAAACACCTGTGAATTCCTGAACTCATGGTAATGAATTGTAAAATGAAAGTTAGACAGAATGATATTGGCAGCACACAAGATGTTTAAAATAATCTTTGATGTCTCTTATACTTTCTCCTTTTTCTCTGTTTCCTCCTTATGGACAAAGCTATAAAATCATGATTTTTTTCTGCCAGACAAACCTATTCCGGGTTTTTCCACAAGCTACCTAACCAAAAGCAGGCACAGCCAGATTGGGTGACCTGCGAAAACAAATTTTGATGGTGACGTGTACAGATGATTACTGATTGCACTCATGAGGAATTTATGTCTTTACCCAAGGCCCATATTTCAGAGCAAGTAGTAAGTATAAACCTGTGTTGTGTAACAGACAAAAAAAAAAAAAGAAAAAGAAAACTAGATTTTTAAAGATCAGGACTGGAAAAAACAAAAACATTTTCACCGTTCAATATGGAAAAAGGACAGGGCTTGGTGAAAAGAGAGAAAACAACAGGAAAGGCAATATTTGAGCCATAAGAGTTGACAGAAAAACATCAAATATACCATTTTACGGTTTTCTTCTATAATTTTACATGTTGGTTTATTTCAATTATATACAATGGACATTGCCCAAAATTTCCCAAGCACTGGGAGTATGGAAGAAAGGAGTAAAGGAATAAATTGTGAAATCCTTGAGGAACAGGCATCTGCTGATGACAAGAGATCCTCACTGCAGAACTGGGCAGAGGGAGAAGGCACAAGGAAGAGAACAGCTCCTGCCAAGCGTGCACAGCAAAGCTGTCAAACAGCTGCACACCCCCGAGGACCAGCAGGTTCCTGTGCAAAAACTGATTATGGAATGAGAAATGGCCTGTGAACCTAAAAAAAAAAAAAAAAAAAAGGGCTCTCAAATACTTATGAAATCACAAAACTGGAATTGACTTTCAAAAGACTTAGACTGAAAAATTCTTCATTATCACTTTTCAATAATTTGAGCTGCTACTTTTCATTCTCAATCCCTCAAGGCAAAATGGCCTTTCCCACAAGAGGAACACCCATGTCATTACCAAAAGGTAAACTGACTGAGCTTCCTTTGTACCTTTCTGTTCAGATATAGCAAAACCTTATGGAATTGAGACTGTTTTTTCTACTTAGAAAGTTCTTTCTTAGCTTTAATACATAAATATATGATGTGTGTACAGACATACATAAGCACATGTATATGCACACAGGCATGCACACGTGCACTGCCATTATGCTAAGGGACATAAAATGAATGGTTTGAATATCTGATCCAATTTATTTTTTTTTCTCTTCTATATGTGTACTGAGGTTCCCAAATTACATTTTACACACCTTCAAGATTTATGTATTTTTCCAGCTTTCTTCTTTTGCCTCCTTCTTATTTGCAATTAGCACCAACATAGCCCGCAGAATGAATTTGTCTTAGCAATGTAATTACATGGCACGTACTTAAAAGGAAATTAAGTGCTCCTACATTTTATGGTGGAGTCCTTTGACCATTCCTGTGTAAGGCTGGTAGCAGTGAAGTCAAAAGATCATTGATAAAAGCAAATAGGTCCTGTTATGTTCTGTTACAGATTTAAATCCACTAGCTCCTTTGAAGTGAAGGATTTATATTGACATAAAATCAATATAAGAATCAAAATCCAAGCCTATAAAATGTAAACTATGTCCAAAATTGACACGAGTTATTTAAGTCCATCGATTTCTTGGCAGACTATCTGTGAGGTGTGAATGGGAAGCACTTTTTCTTTAAACATATTCTTGAATACTGCCGGCTGGTCTTGGCTTTCTTGGTTTTTTTACTTTGGCAGCCAGTGAAAAATGGTTACTGTTGAGCTCATCATGAACTAAAGCCAAACTACCACATACCAGCCCATTAACTCATCTCATTGCTCAATTAAATCTTTAGTCCTGAGAGAGGCTCAGCACTCTCAGATTTCTTACCTGCTTGTCAGGTGAAGGAGCCAACTGAAGTAAAACTCAAGCTCCTGTACACACCTGCACTGAAGCTCTCTGCCATGCCTCAGCCATTGCAGTTGTTATGTGCTGAATTATGGGCACGCTTTTGGCTCATTTAGGAAAGGTATAGGATTAGACTTTTCAACAGGCTCACCCTACTTTGTGGGACTGTGGATGCAAGACAGGTACCACCCTTTCAAAACCCTAGTCTGCAACTGCCTTCTCCATGATAATTATGAACTGCAGAACAGAAGCTCTAGCACATTACAAACCTGTGGGATGTGTGAGAGCTCTGAGTGGGTTGGATCTATCTTTAGTCACATAGAAATTATTTTTAAGGCATCTACAAGGCTTTACTTGTAAGGAAGAATAGTAAATATTTCGAGCTTTACCTGGTTGCCCATGCACAGGTCATTAATAGCACTCTAGATGTCTCAGGCTGTCTCAATTGGAAAGCCAGAAGTATGAATAACTTTTGGTTTTGGGGTTGTCTGCCAGCTTTATATGGATATCTCTCAGATACAACAAGGTATCTACCTCAAAAGTTATTAAATGCTTATTTTTAAATGAATAGATCAGACCTTTCCACTACAGAATTCATAGCCATTTCTTTGTCTGTCTATAATAGAATAAGTAAATCACAATGACTACTTCTGTTATTGCCTGGAGGTGCTTTGCTTTTTCTAGGTGACATTCAGATGGCAAAGAAAGATAATGTGATTCCTCTCAATGTTTCCAGGATGAGGTTTGTGAAAACTTGATTTTTTTTTCCTAAATATTTAGATTATGCTCTTGGAACTTGGGAGTAAAGATCATAAACTATGATGCTCCTGATGCAATCCACCCTTCCTCAGTTTCTCTAATAGCAGTTCCTCTACTTGCAAAATGAGGAACCAACAACCCCCCTTTTAGGACTTATGACTAGAAAATATATGGATGAGGTAAGAGTTAATATCCATACAGACTTTCTCAGACTCATAGTATTTACTAATTATAGGCAATAACTCATTTAACTTAACCACACTAAAACAGGATGCAATCATCTTTCTCTGTGCAAAGAAATTGACCTGGTTTAAATATTTTTCGTGGGCAAACACTGTGCTCCAAGTTACAATGTTACAAGTTTCAATCTCCAATAGGGTGACTCCAACAGGGGTTCTTGGCAGGTTCAGCTTGCCTGGAAATGAGGAGCAAAGGTACTCCTGCATTAGCATTGGATGGATAAGGGCATATTTCTGAGTCATGTGACATAGGCACTGGTCATATAGATATAACTCCTTCCTTCAGTCATATATATGAAGCTGCTTTTTCATTCAAGGGTAGAAAATAACAATATACAATCCTCTAAATATTGGTTCTGAACATTTCTCTGTGTAAAGTTCTCATGGAGAAACAAATGAGTTCTGAATCTAATACTTTGCGATTAAAAAAAGTCTCAAATTACAAGTAATTCTAAGGTAAAAGTGTATAGAAGTCCTGTCTAACACCATATTCTGCTAATTAATTTTCCCAGGGAAAACAAATGGCACAATTTCTAAGTGTTATGAGTGGAAGACATAAGCTCCTACAGTCCTCAGCATCTAGGTCTGCTGAGCACAATGGATGTTATGTTTCTGGCTGCCTTCAGGAATAACACTGAGCATGAATTTAGGAAGAGGGAAAGCAATGAAAAATGTATAAACCCATTCTTTAAAAAATAAGTTAATCTCTGCTAGAAATTTGGTTCATATGCAGACAAAAATATGAGACTACAAGGAACTTCTTACACTATTAAGCCCCATATCCTTTTATTGTAGGTAATCAGTTTATAAGACCTGATATATAATCCCATCATTCACTGTCTTAAATGAAGGCAGGAAATACTTACCTGAGCGTTAACACGCTAAAGCTTCAACAGAACTGGTGATATATATTTACTTTATGAGGAAACTGTCTATTTGACACTTGCAAAAGCACAGGGGAAAAAATAATCAGTGTTCAAGTACTTCAACATCAGGTTCGTTTATCATTTGTTTATCAGTCTTAGGGCTGTAGACACTGGTATGAAGGTATAGACTTAAAATAGATCTATCCATAATTCAGTTGTGACAGAAACTCAGTGCTGAGAGAAATAGGTATCCACAGAATAATATGCTTTTATAAATTGTATAAGCAACTGAAGATGAAGGAAACTTTAGCTTCATTACCTCAGCAGTTGTGATCTGATCTTTTGGCTGCAGTTGGTAAAAATTTTTTGTTCTTCTTTGCATACCAGAAATTAACATTTTTCTAAACTCCCTGATCTCAAGCTTAGTAGATTGCAACCAGTTTTTCAATGTCACATTTCTGTAAGAGTGTTATAGAACAGAACTAATTGCTGCCTGTAGTGGATGCAATTCCATTCACAGCAAGATAAATTGGATTTCTAAACTGCAGTTTCCATTGTGTTACCTCCATGTATCATAAGAGTTACACTGATGGACACAGCAGCGACCCTTCTTACTTATACACTGCTTTATGCACAAAGCATCATCTTGTTTTGCTCACCCATAGAAAAGACAAAAAGAAACCCCAAAGTATAACTGTAGACTGCCATCTGTTGGAAAGGGTTTAAACAGAGTCACAGAATTGTTTAGGCTGGCAAAAAGACCTCAAAGACCATAGAGTGCAAACATTAATCCCACACTGCCATGTTCACCACTAAACCATAAATCCCCAAGTGCTACGTCTACACACACCTTGAATACCTTCCAGGATAGCGACTCCAGCACTTCCCTGGGCAGCTTGACCCAACACCTGGCCAATCTTTCAGGGAATAACTTTTTCCTAATATCCAACCTAAACCTCCTCCAAAATACCTTGAGGTCATTTCCTCTGGTCCAGTCACTTGTTACCTGGGGAGACTGAAATTCACCTCCTACAACCTCCTTTCAGGCAGCTGATGCACACTGGCTCTAATCAGACCCTTCCTGGAGGAGTAGAAAGTATGACTTCTACTCATGGATTTGATGATCATTCCATTTCAATGCTGGAGCTGTGTTTTGGCTACTACAACCAATAAACAATCGAGCTGCTTCTTCTTTGATTCTCTGGCTGGAAGAGCAATGTTTTCCCTCACACAGAATTGTAACTCCTAACATTAAAAATATGTACCAGATAAACTTTTGGTTTGGATATTTCACAAGCTTATTCTGTAATTGAAAGAAAGGAAGAAGCAAGAGGAAACAAGTAGTCCTCACTGTCCTAAAATGTCCAGGGAGAAAATTAAAAGAGTGAAACCTTCTGACTTGGCAGACTCAGAGGTTTGAAAATAGTGGCACAGTTTTGAGCTGGAAGCCAAACATTAATGGTGTGAACCCGGTAGTAGGAACAATATTTTTAAATTTATTCATTAACAATCTGTAAGATGGAACCAAGAAAATCCTCATTGATTTTTGAAATGATGCCAGACTGGGAGAAGGGGCTGATACACCAGATGGTCATGCTGCTACTCAGAGGTACCTTGACAGGCTGGAGAAATGGGCAGAAGACCTCCAACAGGTTCAGCAAAGGAAAATGCTGACTCCTGCACCTGGGGAAGAGTAACCCCAGACACCAGTACTGGCTAGCTCCAGTCAGCTGGAAAATTGCCTGACAGACAAATCCCTGGTGATCCTAGTAGGCGCCAGGCTGTACATGAGCCAGCATTGTACCCTATGAGCAATCAAGGCGAACAGCCACCTCAGCTCTATTAGCAAGGCCCTTGCCAGTAGGTAGAGAGGAGATCCTTCACCTCTACTCAGCACTGGTAAGACACACCTGGATTGTGGGGTCCAGTTCTGGGCTCCCAGTGCAAGAAAGGCAGAGGCATACTGGAGCTATGTGCAGTGCTCCAGCGAAGAGTCACAAAGATTCACAACAGGATTGGATACCTGTCACATTAAAAAAGGCTGAGAGAGCTGGGACAATTCAGTCTGGAGAAGTGAGGTTCCAGAGGGGTCTTATCAACGCATATCAATGCACAGTGGAATGGAGCAAAGAATATGGAATCCAGCCCTCCTAGTAGTGACCACTAAGGACAGAGACAAGAGACAATGGACACAAATTAAAAGTCATGAAATTTTATCTGAGCATAAGAAACTGAGATAAGTCAAATATTAGAACAGTTTGTCCAGAGAGGCCATGAAGTCTCCATCTATTCTGTACACAAAGCCTCACTTGACACATCCCTCAGCAACCTGTTCTAGCTGCCCCAGCTCTGAGCACAGGGTTGGACTAGGGATATTCAGATGTCTCTTCCATTCTCAGCAATCCTGCCATGCTTAAAAGATGGCTCAAGTGAAAATCCAAATGGTGGCGGCTTTTTTATTAGAAGCAAGCGTTGTTTTGAAAGATAAGGGTTGCAATACCACAATTCCAAAACCAGGTCATTAGTACAACACAGAACTAAGAAACACTGCATCTGATTATCTGTAATAAGATACATCTCAGGGATTTAAATTTAAACCTGTGGTCTGAAAAAATTATATAAACAGTATAATTCAGATCATGATTTACAGCCAAATGTACCAATGGACTAAGAGATTCCATTTCAATTTAAAGCAAACTACTGTCATGTATAAAGCAAAAATGATATTTTGAGCCCTTGTATTAAGAAAGAAATTCTTGAAGGATCAGATGACTCAAAGGATTATCAGCAAGGATAAAGGACTCTTGTTTGTCCTGGATGACACTGAACAAACTTCCTTATAATTTCATATCTAGGTGTTGAAGTAGAAAATGTCCTTAAACTCTCACTTTTTGTGGACATTGGCCAGTGCTTTGACATCACTCTAGCGTAGTGTGAGAATATCAGAGCTCATTCAACACCAGCTATTTAGGCAGAACAGAATTTTCCTGCATCTAGCAGGAAATATACCAGAATTTTATTTTCTTTAACACTAGCATCAATGACTTTCGATTTGGTGACAATGAAAATCCAATTCAAGAGGAATAGACATTAGGAAGATTAGGGGAGCTGTGAGGAATCAACGGAGTTTCAAAGAGCAGTAGAGGCTGGGAGTAGGAGGCTGGGAGCAGTAAGACAGAGATGAGTGAACAAGCATTTACAGGCTTTCAGAAGGGAGTTTCTCTGCTGCTCTTGGTGCTAACACAAGGCTTAAAGACCAGGAGCAGATAAAATACCTAGTATACAAGTAGCTAAATTTCATCCCATTGGGTTCCCCTCCAGATTCTTTCCTTTGTATGAAAGACACACTTCACTTGTGTGATAAGACTTGATAGAGCACTAACTGAGCTCAGTAATTAAATCACTTAGTTCAGTTGAAATAAGTTTGATTCACCTAAAATAAACAAAAAATATAAAATCGTAGCAGACAGGGCTAGGTGCTCTGAATTGCCACCTGCATTGTTATCTGTGGTATTTTACATTATCATTTGCTTACTTGTGCCAGTTCTGTGGCAAACTTCCTGTCTTCTCTGGTCTGCTGTTCTTACTCAAATTGTCCATAAATCATTGGGACTGCTGCAATGAAATTTGCTGCAAAATTCATAAAATTTGACCTTCCTAGCTGTAAGGTCACAAGACTCCACAAGGTTAACTTAAAATGTCACCTAGATTTACCTTCCTTGATTCGTGTGCAGAAAACACATATCTCCCTGATGTTCCTCACCATCATTTAGACACACTTTAATGTCATCTGTGTCATATCAGCTGTGCAGAATTCTTGTTCAAATTATGCATCAACATGACAAAGACTCTTCCCGCTTGACAAAGAGTTCCCACAAGTGTGATTTATTATAACTTTATTAATCTGCCTCAGATTTTTTTCACTCAACCTTTTTCAAGGTATTTGTGTATCATCTTCTAAGGACCTGTGACTGTGGTAGTTACAGGAGAACTTCTTAATACTCTTGCATTTTATTGTTACCTAAACATATTTAGCTCTCTGTCAGAGAATTAGTGAGCTACAACTTACACGAATCACACCAGAGGTCAAATCTTACTCCCAAATTCATGAACAAATCTCACTAAAGTAAAATCAAATTGAATATGTGACTAATGAAACCCTATTACAGAGCAGATACAGCTGACCTTTTTTCTCTATGATGTCCCTGAAAGGCTACAGGAAGCATTGGAAACTCAGGTCCTTATCTTGTCCACAGAACAAGGCAAGCAGGCATAACAATATCTCCTGACTGAAGGACCGCACATGTAGAATACTGTGAAGGGTTGTGAACTTGGTCTGTTCTGAACTCAGTAAGGAGCAGTAGATTAGACTCCTTGGACACTCTCCTTAATTTATCCTAAGATGGGCCTCTACATTTGAGCACCTTCAGTGACAACAGTTCTTACGTGACAGAGGTGATCTACCACAAAGAGATGGATTCCAGAACATTTAAGCAAGTCTAAGAGCACATAAAAACCCACCCAATCCACAAATGAGGTACTTCCTTCTGGAGTCAAGGTTTACAAACTTGTCTTGCACATTATAGACAAGAAGTATGGAAAAGGTTCAAAGCTTTACCACAGGAGTTTCAGACTAGATATTGGGAAATATTTCTTTACTGAGAAGATGGGCAGACACACAGCATAGCCTGACTAGAGTAGTGTTCAATGTCCCCAGACTGTGAGTGTTCAAGATGTATTTTGACAATTCCCTTAATAATATGATTTAACTTTTGATCAGCCCTGTAGCAGACAGGAAATTGGACTAAGATGATCACTGTAGGTCTCTTCCAACTAGAACTGTTCAGGTTTGTTCTGGTTTATTTTAGTCTACACTAGCCTAGTCTATTTTAGGGTCTGTGTTTCAGACCTTTTGGACTAAAAATTTTGGTCTAAATTCTTTTAACTTCATTTCTCTTTTGGTTCAGTTTGGGGCAACTCACACCAAGATGTATGAGGTCAAAACAGATTACTGCACAGGACTCAGGATAGTTTTGAATGGAACGTGTGAATAACTTCTGAACTGGGATTGAGACATACTGCGGTAGATGTGAGACAGAAACGGTGAATGCTGCTAGGGATGAAGACAGGTAATGGTGAAAGTGAGGAAGCTGATGGGTGCAGGGTGGCCTACATGCTGATGGAAGTGTACTGGGACAATGTGGAAAATTCCTTTTCATGGCAGGTCTCCTGTCTGTCATTTGTGGATGTGACAGCAAAAAAATTACATATATTCATCAAAACAAGGACATGACACAGAATAAAAAAAAAATATATATACATCTTTTGTATCTTTTTTGGGCCAGATTATGAAAGAAAGCACAGGTCTCAGATTAGCTTTCTGATGCAAAGGTCTTTTTGTTAAATTTCTAGTCATAATGGACTAGATATGTATAAAAGAAGTATTCTTTTTATGCTTTTTGGTTTAAATACTCTTCTCTGTGCTTCTTTGACTGTGTTAGAATATACAATTTTGTTTAATTTCTGCCAGAACACCCTTATAATTAGCTCTTAATTACAGTTGTGGCTGAAGTGGCATGTACACAGGAAATTCTTATTTTCTGCTGTTAAAAGTTCTAGAACAGAGAGACCTTTTAAGAATTTTTTCTTTTGTATGTTTGCAGGGGCGGGGGATGCTGTTGTTGGGTTTTTAATTTAAATTTTCAATAAAATAAATTCATGTACAATGTTTCAAAATCATATAGAAAAACAAGACAGTTCACTAAATTATATTGGGGGGTTGGATTTTTTTTTTTTTTTAATAAATCTTGTTTTGCCATCCTTGTATCAGCAATAGTGCAGCCTGCAGGACCAGTGCAGGGATTGTCCCCCCTGTACTCAGCACTGCTGACTGAGGCTGCAGCTCAAGTGCTGTGTCCAGTTCTGGGCCCCTCACTAAGAAGGACATTGAGAGGCTGGACTCTTGTCTAGAGAAGAGCAATGGAGCTGGTGAAGAGACTGGAGCACAGATGTGATGAGGAACAGTTGAGGGAGCTGGGGCAGTTGAACCTGGAGAAGGGGGAGCACGGGGGGACCTAATCACTCACGACATCTGCCTGAAAGGAGGTTGTAGCAAAGTGCAGGTCAATCTCTTCTCCCAGATAGAAAGGACCAGGACAAGAGGAAATGGCCTCAACTTTTGCCAGGGGAGGCTTAGGTTGGATATTAGGGATTATTTCTTTACTGAAAGGGTGGTCAAGCAGTGCAACAGACTGTCCAGGGAAGTGGCTGAATCACCATCCCTGGAAGTATTTAAAATACATGTGGATGTGGCACTTAGGGACATGGTTTAGTCATGGACTTGACAGTGCTGGGTTAATGGTTAAACTCCACAATCTTAAAGGTCTTTTTCATCCTAAATGATTCTATAACATCTATACGCTTGTCCCCATAAGAAATGCAATACAAATATATAATAGTAAAATATTGTTTATGGGCATGTTTATGTACATAGGCAGATGACAGTAGAGAAATGCAAATACTGCTAGTTATAGCCAGAGCATTAAATTCCACTCTGTAGTGATATCTCAAAGTAAAGAGCATTAATTTGGGTATGAATTTTGTCCAAAATGATGACAAAGCAAATTTATGACAAATTAGGACTGATATGTTTTAATAAAACAAAAGATACTTCTATTCCTCTTAAATTGTTTGGCAAGACGCTTTTGTTATGTTAATCATTTTAATAAGGCAAAGAACAACATTAGAAATCATGAAGATTAGAAACTGCAAGAGATAATTTGCTATTTCTTAACATTAAAACCTAACCATTAAGACTGTTTCCTTTGTATGTAACTGAGAACCTTGATCTGCAGGGGTTTTCCATCCCACAAGTTGGTCATGATAATATGTTCATAGGATTCAGTAAGACCAAGCCCACAGAGTTTTTATTACAAACTACTTTTAAGGTATACACTTGTGATTAGTAAAGCAAGTATATATATATGTAAACACATACACAATTATATTTTTTTTCAAGCTAATATGAACTGCCACTAGTCAAGAACAAATTGTTTAATTATTTACATGCATGCCTATATAAATATTTTTCCTTCAAATTATTACCAATGCAGTCCATTTAGCTGGTCCCAGAAATGGGGACAAAACAAGTGTATAGTTAAGTTCACACAGGGGTACTTGGAGAGAAAAGCTCATTTTGGGAAGACAGTGATCTACTTTTATATCTTTAATATGAATACATAAGTGGGCGTAGGACACCAGTCCTTGTTGCTGAGTTTGCCTTTCTTAGGAGGTCAGTTTGTAGGTTATAAGAGTTTATTTGTTCTGCAGGTTATGGCAGTTTCTTTTTTTGTGCTTATCAGGCATGCTGCAGAGCCCCAGCTGTACCTATCGAGGCCAACCCAAGCTCCCACTTGTGCTTGTCAAGGTTGTTCCAGATTCTTAGGCTAGCAGTCCCTACACTGGCAGAGATTTGGTCTGTCAGTATTTTAGTAGATGTCTTCTGTCAGTAATTTGCCCCATTATAACCAGGTCACCTTTATGGCTGCTCTGACAGAGTATGTTTTCACTGATGTTAAGTTGGTAACACACAATGAGGAAAAAACAGGAAACTGAATGTATGCTGCTTTGTTTATATATTGATTTCATTTCTCTATCACCTTATCACATCCTTGATGCTGAACTTTTCCATTAAACATCTAATTTACAATACCTGAACCTTTAGCGGGCTCATACTGAAGAAAGTAAAATATAAAAATTTACCTTTGTAAACTTACCAACAAGCAAAGGATTCACACTCCAGCACAGGTGCCTTTAGAAATAATAAATACAGCTTTCAACTCCATCTGATATTCAGTATTTATGGGGAAAGCATGCTGAAAAGCTAGTTTTGTGGTAAATTCAAAATAATGTACCGCACAAAAATTTTTCCAAGAGTTGTATCACTGAATAGTGTTAGCAGCTCCTACTGAGAGTCAGTAGCACTCTAATCTTCCTAGCACTTGTTTTATCACATATGTTTATTTTAATACGACTCTGAGACTGAAATTGTGATTTGTCTCCAGTGGGTCTGGCTCTGCATGCAGAAACACACAAAACTAAAATGCATGCCTGTAGTCAAAAACTTACATCATCTAAAGCCCCCCAAAACAGACACAAAGGTTTCAGAAAGCCTCATAACATTCAGGCAAAGTTACTGTGAAAATGACACTTGTATACCCTGTTACTTTAATATCCTAATGTTTGGGCTGGGATGTTAATCATTTAAAAAAATAATTCTGTAGTTTCTCTGTGTCCTTTATGGACTAACTGCTGTTCAACAGAGAAGACCATTATCTCCACTCTGTCTTGGGTATGGAACCGAAAATGTGTATTCTATTTCATCTGTTGAATGGGGAGATGTTTTTCTTTATCTCTTGTAACTCTCGGGGGAGGGGGGCAGGTGCCTTCTGATAACGGGCCAGCTGTTAAAAACCAGGTGGGGCAGGGTTTCTTATCTCTTTCACTGCCCGTCCTCCCTCCAGGGGGATATTTTCTGCTGATGGGCCATTAAGGCTCACCAAGGACATGACACATTCCATCATCCATTGTGAGAGGTTCCACACAGTGGGGGGAGCCAACCATTCCTACCCGGATAAAAACTGAAACTCAGGAACACAAGGTATCTGGTTCCACTGGATTCCCGGAGGAAGACTGGACCCTTCTCACCATCACTGGACCCCTTTTTCTCTCTGAATCAGCTCTACTCCAACAGAACCACATCGGCCACTCCAGGAGGACTCACTTTTGGAGTACTTCCAACACCCTGACCAACAGGGTGCCAGGTTGTAGCTCTGACTCTGTCAGGGTTTTCCAGGATTGTTGTTTGTTTGTTTGTTTGCTTGTTTGTTTGTATGGTTTTTTTCTACTGCATTTGTATTGTTAATATTCCTAGTAAAGAACTGTTATTCCTATTCCCAAATCTTTGCCTGAAAGCCCTTAATTGCAAAATTGTAATTTGGAGGGGGTGAGGGGTTTACGTTCTCCATTCCAAGGGAAACTCCAGCTTTCTCTGACATATACCTGTCTTTCCAAATCAAGACACACTCTAGTAGAAATGTTCAGATTTTCCTGAGATATGACATTTGCTTCATGTAAGGAAAAGGATACAGTGATTGCAATAAAATAAAGGAATAAATAGAAAAGCATAACAAGAATCTGTGTGGGACTGCAAAATAGAAAATGAATCAAGAAAATCTTTTATCTTATACATTTTATGAAAAGGAAACTTTAGTTTAAACAAGTTTAAAACAAAGGAAAAAACCCAAAACTTTATCTAGTTGTAATAAGAGGGGAAAATGAAAAAAAAATTATCTGGCTAAATTGAAACTGGAATAAAAACCTAACTGTGTTTTTTTTTATTTTCCAATTTGCAAAATCTTTCATTTAGCGAATTAGCGTCAAATTAATTGAATAGTTTATATGCTACTAACAATAATGTCCTGTGGTTACACAGCCAAATACACCCTTAAAATAATGGACAGAATTTATATTAGAGCCATAGCCATAACAAATTTCAGCAGATGGAGAATCCTATTTTTAATCGTCAAAGCACTTAACAAGGAAAATGAAATCAACATCTGAGCACTTATCCTGTAGAAATTTATGTATGTTTTACATTTGTTGTGATGCACCCAAATGACACAATCCAAGACTATAACTTAATTTCTTCAATAAACTGTAGATGAGTAAATGCAAAAAGATCCACAAGACATTAATTGTCTAACTTGAAGGATCTAATTTACAAACAACACAGAGCTGATGAAGACAAGACACAAAATCCACACCAGCTATGCCAAAAGGTGAAGTCTGGACATAATAGTTGTAACAGCATATTTCATTTTGCATGAAAACACACAGAAAATTCCATAGAAATTGCATAGAAGCAGTATAAATGTGACAAATCCTTGTCAAAATGGTAGCAGAACTCTTTAAAGTTCACAAAAGCAAAGCAGATTATCACAGTGGCGCAAAACATATCATGGCCCAGGGCTAAATGACAATTTTTCTGACAGCTGGATGTTCCAGAGGAAAAAGTCTTTTCAAGGATGTGACGGCACACTTGCTTAATGAAATTTAATAACCAGCTCCTACTGTGAACTGGCTAGAAACTAGAAATTCTGCTTGACTGGAAATTGTGATTATTTTTCTTTAAAATTTGTCCTAAAATGAAAAGAAAACAAAAATCTTTTATTTCCCTTTCCCCTATGGCAGGAGTATTTTCATTTTTCTTTAGAAGAAAAAAGGAATGAAAAAAAACAAACAAAAACTTTATTCAAGTATTCTTTTTTAGTTACTTTAAAACTATAGTGGACTACAAAAGTAGGAGTTTAGGAGTATGGGGTTTTTTCCAAAATTAGAAGGAAAAGGAGGTTTTGTGGACTCTGGGTCTCTGCAGTTTACTGCAGTTAAGCCCAGGAGTCCTTCTTCAGGGAGCACAGCAGTTAGGGATTTGAGAACAGTGATCTGACTGAATAGTGCTTTCTGGGGTGAAAAAAAGGGAAATATTTTGATTTATTTATTTCAATGGATAGGAAATAAAATTTACAATAACAAGTCAGTTTTGATCATGATGTCTGTTCATGATTTATTTCAAAAGCTTCGTTTCAGCTCCTTCTTTGAGGATTTAGGATGATGACATCCTAAGGTTGCTTTCCTAAGAAACCACATTTCTCATTGGATAAACTAACCCTTATTCTGTCTTTTATACAGCCTCTGAGAGTTTAAAAATATTTTTCTCACTGCAGTCAAGGTAGATAGGCCCTGCTATGAAAATATATATCTTAAAATTCCCAATCCAAATTTAAAATGCATAGTCACCAGAATCTTTGCTGAGATCTAACATAGTTTCAGGAATAAATGTGAATGTAAGTTCTAGTTGCTGAATGCATTGGAACAGCATTTAGAGAATTTCAGCATTAAATTATGCTTTCAATTACCAAGAGATTAAGGAAATTTTATGTTCCCTAAATCACCTTGATAGTCAGCAGTTATAGAACGTTGAATCTCTTGTGCCTTCCAATATTTCTTTTATTTCAATTTAAACCCTAAACTGTCAGGTGGTCTCTAGAGCAAACTCCTGCTCAGAGTCACATTTGAGCTCAGACCAAGTTGCTCAGGGCTTTTCCAGCTGGGTCTTGAAAGCTTACAGGGAAAGAGGTTTCCCACCCTCTGCTCTGGGCAGCCTGTCCCTCCCCCTGGCTCTCCCCTTAGGGTGATTCTCTCTGCCTCCCACCCCACTATGTCAAGTCAGAATGTCCTGTTTCAATTTATGATTCCTCTTTCTCATCGCTCTTCCATATGAAGAGATTGCTTCTGCTTTCTCAAAAAAGCACTCTTAGTCTTTGGAAAACTCTTTATATTGCTCCCAGATTTCTCTTCTCTGGTTTTCAAGCATCCTCATGTTGAGTGGCTTTCCTACGAGATGTTTGACATCAACTTGCCAATGGAAAAGATTTTTTTTAACTCCATCAGCATGAAATTTAAATATCTGCTTTTCATAAATCTTACAACTATTTTATTTTTCCTGTAAAATACCAGAAATAAGGGAAATCGAACAAGTACATCTCCAAGCTGGTTTTCATGCCTGAGCTTATAAAATAATATGTGCCAAAGAAGGATGAAGAAATATCTGTGTGCTCAATGACATACACATTGCTTTTTCTTAGTAGAAAGTTAGATTCTTTTTAGCATGAAAATATATTTGTTTATTTTTCACTTATACTTCTGCTACTTCCTTGCATAAGATACAGAGTCCAGGGAGAAAATCCTGGTCTTTCATGTGCTACTAGGAGTTCTGCTATTGACAAAGGGGAATAGAGGAAAGTTCACCTCTCTTGACAAAGAGGAGTATCACAATTGACTCCATACATTTTTTTTGTTCTTGTCTCCTTTCATATATCAGAGTGATTTTTTTCTATTCTACTTGAAATTTCTGCAGGAAAGTCTACAATTTAAAACATTTAATTAAAAAACATATTGTGTAGATAAATTTTAGTTCATAGGTATTGTGCATTTGGCCTGGTAACTTTTCATCATTTGCTTGAGCTGCGCTATTTTTTTCCAGACAGGGAACTACCAGGAATCAAGTTCTGTATGTTGGAAATAGCTGCAAAGGTTAATGTGCAAACATTGGTTTTACTAGCAGGAATTCTGGGGAATGGTTCTGCTGAATAACAAAAGAGGCACTGGTTTCAAAACAGGACATGTTTTTATGCATGTTTTTCATTGTTTTAATTTTCAGACCTATTAAAATATACAGCTGTGGGGAAAGAAAGCTTAGATGTGCATTTTAAGTGAAATAAGACAGATGTGAGAACATGATGCTTATCTAATGGAAGATACAGTATGTTGACATATCAAGGTATTATCTTTCCAGATATCAAAGTGCTACTGAAAAGAAAATCACTATTCCTTTCTCCCAGATCCTCTTTTGAAAGCCTTATTTTCTTAGTTAGTTTTATTCTGTTATTTTTCCCTCCTTCTATTTGTTTTTTTCTTTTTAATAAAGCTGAATGTTTATGTAGAATAATTTATATTTCCTAGGTATCAGCCATAATAGAAGACAACACTGAAACTTTCTTGACACTTGAAATGCAGGCATTTCTCTTCTCATTATTTCCTTCCTAGTCAATCTGACTTGTTTATAGTCCATTCAAGTAATTTATAAAGATAACAAATTGCAAAAGTCATTTGGAAGCCTACAGACATCCCACATCATAGAACTTCAAATAGCTGCAGTCTTTCTCCTGTCAATTAAACTGCTATATATTTCCTATTTCTTTTGCAATTCTTGAATTTATTTAGCCACATACTTATTGATGAGTCAGTGTGGAGACCTTTGTCAATCAGCCTGTTATCCCATCATTGCTGATGTTCTGCTCTTCAAATAAGCATTTTCAGGGGGAAAAATGGAAAAAAATAGTCTGTAAATGCATCAGATGGCAAAAAAGAGACAATAAATGGGTAAAATTTAAAATGTGATTAAGAAAAGCCCAGTCTGTGACAGAAGCACATTTTATATGTGAGGGATAGTTTCAGTAGATGACGTAAAACCAAATGAGACAGACTTAATACAACAAACACTTAATATAAATCATTCCAGATCAAGGCTTATAAATGCCTCTGGGAACTGTGTGTGATATCCTTGCTTCTCATTAAGGTGCCCCTTTATAAACTGCCCACTATCAATATTGCCTGCAAATTGACAACCAGCAAATGTGGGCTAAGTTTGAGCAGACTCCTTAAAGATGAGTTTCAATACCTTGCAACACCTTGGCAAGCTGCAACACCTGGTAAGTTGGTACATCCACAGATGGCTTTGCTGTCTCAGGACTAAGCCGATAACAGGCCAGAGCAAAGCAATAGTGAGTAACCACTGCTCTGCTAATTAGAAGTCATGCTGGAATTTAATGCTTTATTCAGACTGTAAATAAGTAAAGAGACACGCAAAAAAGCTACCAATAGCTCTTGTGGTGACACTTGTACAGATGGTTTGAGCACCAAGGATGGCATATTTATACATACTTATGTGCATATGATCCTGATGTGAAGAATAAAATTTTTTCTGCCTGTGAGATATTATCTTGCCAGAGGCGAAGAAGGAAATCAGAGGACACTGCTAGAGGAACAGCTGAACAGTGTCCTCTCTGTGGAATCTCCCAGTAAATGATTCAACACTGCAACCAGGTTATTCCCCAATGATGAAGTTACTGGCCTAACACGTAGCTGTAGAGAGGTTCATTAACATGTTGGTTTGGAAAATGTGAAAAAGGAGCATGAAACTTCAGCTTAACTGTTCAAGATAAACCTCTGGCAGATGGAGAAGGAATGGCTGCAGCTGCACCTGTCATATTTCCTTTCTTGGTCCATGCATGGAACTAACCTGGATCTACTGGGGATGCAGATAGACATTATGAAGGATAATGAAGGATACATTTTACTATATTAATTACCTAGATGCCATGTTCCACCTCGCTAGGACCAGCAAACAGTTTGGGATATTTTTAATTCCTCATTCCAAGTAATTTGGCACCTCTTGGATTAACAGAAGGGAACAATTCTAGGACAAAGGCTACTGCAGCAACTAGAGGAGGAAATGAGATACCCTCATCATCTTACCAGCACAGCACATATACAGCAGACAGCTACTCTGCATTTAAAGAACAAATTTTGGCCTAATGAGTAAATGATATACAAAAATAGGAAGGAGTGTGACCTGACAAGTCACATTGAGGAAACTAATGGAAATCAAATTGCCTCTGAAATGCTAAGAAAGCTGTCCCACATGATAGCCACAGCCTCAAAAAAACTACTTCTATGTCCCATTCCACTAAATTTCTGCACTCCTGGTTGATATGTGACAGGGGCATTAGTCTGCAGACTGATACTTCCTGAGGACATGGCATTACAGCTGATACCAATGGAAATTCAATCAAGAAAGTAACACATTTCGATCTTTCTCCTTCTCAAGCTTCAACATCAACAGTAGATGTGTATTGTGTTGTGTGTTGTATTGTATTGTATTGTATTGTTAAATATTGTATTGTATTGTATTGTATTGTATTGTATTGTATTGTACTATATTCAGGGACTGTGTTTTTACAGCAGAGTCTAGAACCAAGAATGATGCTGTGCTGGTCTGTTTCAGAAGGAATTCTGGAAAACACAAAAATTTATATAAGCAGGAGAAACTTAAGGTGAGATCAGTAAAGGGCAGCTCATCCATAAGTACAACACACCTTCCCACAGAAAATGTCTCTTTTCTATGGGGTACCACAACATTTGTGTAGTACTCCTGTTCCTAATGACCATTCTCCTTGCTAATTTCCTCCCAGCTGGTTACAGACCAGCACAGGACACTGCTCATCAAACTGTTTCATTTCCAGCCTACATCAGAGCTCCCCCACCCTCATTTTCTCTATCCAAAGAAAACATTTAAAAAATTCTTAATAATACCTGGAGCAGAAGGAAGGGAATTTCCAATCAGAACTTAAGTTACAGTCCTGGCTTTTTTATCAATTACTCTAATTAATAACAAGGAAAAATAAGGAAGAATAGAAGATGGAATTTCTGAAAATAACACTGAAAGGGGTTAACGAGTGTTTCTTATCCAATTATCACAGGGTTACCTTTACTGCCCAGACAACCAGGCAGAGGAAGAAAGCCACATGGAAGGTCAGACAAAATCTTATTAAAAAAAAATTATTAAATGTTCATGTTAGTGATCTCTCTTTCTCAATAGTTTCTTCAGACTGGTAAGTCTGAGCCAGGGTTTTTCCAAGTGTAACATTTTTTACAGAAGCATTAAGTCATAATATGCCATGCTACCTTTGTCTACATGTTTTTGTGTAGCTGAGTCCTTTGGAAATGAATGTTCAGGTTCACAAATCACAGGCTTAGGAAATCTTTTATCATTTGCAGAAAACCAGTCATGCAAATGACTGCCTGCTAAAAGAGATGCAGGTTTAGGTAAGGCCTCATAATGGTCTCTTTATGTGGTCAGGATGGACTGCTATAGTCTGTTTTTAGAATAGTGAGCCCTAAGAAATGTGTAATATTGACAAGAATCTCCTCAAGTGTGTGCACAATTTTTGTGTGTTTATACAAAATAAATACTAAACCAGTAGATAAGGACTTTATGCTGCATGTTGTAGCTTTTTCTATCACAGCTTAATGGGTAGTCTGCAGTATTTGGACCTTGATTACATCTATTTCAAATTCTTGTTTCAAAATTATTGCTGGCAACCATCCCCAGCCAGCAAGCTTGCTGGCTTATAAATCCAGTCTTGGAGTACTATTCACTGCAACCAGCCAAAACATCAGTTTTCAGTTTATAAGTAATTGTTTAATGCAACTAATAGCATTTAAGCTCATTTTACAGCACATTTTGTTTTGGTTTTCAAAATATACATTTGCTAGTCACTAGACAATAACAATTGTTTAATGGCATAATTAATTAGGCTTTGATTTGCAAGACATATGACTTGAAATCATATGATTTCCAGGATTCCAGCAATTATTTTTAATTCAGGCTATAAAATTCCATGCCATACTGACCAGCAAGGCTGGGAAAGAATCCAAAGACACAGTTTAACTTCTCACAACTTAAAAAAATCTTATTTTCCAAACTCTGTTCAACCCCTGTTTTAGTAGACCATTTGCTGTGCAGATATTTCAGTATTAAAGCTGTGAAATCTAGTCAGCACAAGATTAAAGTGAAACGGAAATTAGTGTCTAGACCAGTCCTTTCGCAGACCAGCTGCTCCATGGACACAGTATGAGCAGGTTTAAAAGGCTCCACCTTCAATGCAGCAACCTGAGGGATTCAGCGAAGCAAGGCACTATAACCACTGGGTTAGGGAAGGCTACTTTGAGTTGGTGGGATTCAGCAGATATCAACAAACCCAAGACTTGTTGCATTTCGTGCATTTCACCCTTGAAGGATGTGTCAGAGAACCTTTCTCAGCTAAAGAGTCCTCCCTTGGACTTATTGCTCGCAACAATTTTATCAATGCTTATTGCTCCTAATCTTTGTATTGCACCTCAGCTTTGGTTTCCCACAATTAAAGAAACCCAAAAACCCAACTTTTTTTTTCCAATATTATTATATACATGAAGAGCAGTTATTTTTCGGGAACTCTTAAAAACCCAGGACTGAACTTCTGTTTGTAGGTGGCAGCCCCTCAAGTGTTCCTTCACAATGTACAGGTAACAAATTTTTCCCTCAACCCGTTCAAAGACAACATTCAAAGAGGTTATTTCTCCTGTACAGGAGAAACCTGTTGTATTGAGAGGAGGGATTTTACATCACCCAATAATATTCATTTTAAATAACACAAAGGAAACAAGTATTCTAGATCTGTAACAGAACAAGTCAACTTACCCTATGAGGTTTTCAGTACTCAAAGAATTTAAATTCCATGTATAGGAAGATCACTGGCTTGAAACATTTTGGGTGCATGTGGAGGGGAAGGATCAGGTCAGGCCTGCCCTGGTGAGGCGATGCCCTGCCCCGCAGACTCCACCCCCCTGGGGCTCTGTCCCAGCCCTGCAGTGGCCACCAATCCCTGGCACACTGGAGGCAAAGCTCCACACCCACATCTGGAGCACCAACCCAGCTCCTGAATGGCCAAATGACCTGAAGTCCCACCTGGGGGAAGGGCCCAGGAAGGCCAAGGAGTATTTAAAGCAGGACCCAAGCAAGCACATGACTTGATCCTCCTCTTGGAAATTCTGTCATCTGAATGCTGCTGGAACCAGGAATGGTAATTATGTTTGTTCTTTTGTACTCCTTTTCTGGTTTTCTTCTTTTAATTCCCTTGGAATTTTTGAGTAACTTAAAATCGACCAGGCTTACAGTTTGCTAAGTTGAATGGACTAAGGTGATGCTTTGGGAAGTGTTTTATGTTGAGTGATTGCTGTTCTAAACCTTTTGCCAAAGTGCTTTTATTTTCTAAAGTTGCCAGTAAAGTTCTTCTGTTATTTTGACCTCTTGAGAACATCTTGTTGGTATTTCTCCTGTACATCTGATTCAGAGTACATGAACAACTGTAAGCCCTTTTAAAAGTCTCATTGAGGAAGTTTTCTGGGGCCTTACAAATTATGATGGTAAGGCGCTCAAATCTCCCTGTGATTTTGCAAGTTAAAGAACAGAACTGATACATGTTCTTCCTGATGATCAAAAGCTCCTCTTCAGTATCAGCAACCTGTTTTCTGCATCACATAAACTGGCAGTTTAAGACATTAAACACTCCAAAATCTTCCTTCTCTCTGTAACGTAAATTTGAAAAATCTCTGTTACATAGACTTTGAACATGGTATTTTTCATTGTATAATTTTGTCTTGCTTCTTTCTACTCTGGGCAGCTCAGCTGTGTTTAGCTTATCCTCTTTAATTTTTGAAAATATGGCAAAACTCTCCATGGTTGTTAAAAAAATTAAAATTCTCTTACTTTTTTCCTAGTTTTAGATAACTGTATATAACTTTATTTGTGCATTTGCTGAAAAGAATTGAACAGAAGTGCTAGGATTTATGCATAAAAATTTTCAAAATGCATTTTGTGCTAAAATACTTTATGTTAATAAGAATTGTAAAGTTATTACTGCACATCAGTTTCATTACGTAGCTTATTTTAAATGGGGCAGAATATTTTAATAGCCCAAGCAAAGACATGTTTTATAACTTACAACTGGAGATATATCTGTAATTTATTCCATAAAATATGCATGAATGATTTTCAGCTCCATTTAACTAATGTGTTTTGAAAAGTCTTTGCAACAGTAAATGCAACAAATCTCAGGCAAGACAAGCAGTAATGTGTGAGTGTGGTTAAGAGTAACTTTTCATTTTGCAGTTCAAATTTTGGACCAGACATTTCCTTACACAGATTATTCTGGAGTGTGACAGACTGACCACCAGGTATAAAACTGCAAACTGTGTCAGAAAATAAAAGTGCCCAAACATTATAAACTACTCACACTGTATTTGTTAAAGGAAAAAGAAGGGTGTGCATCCTTATATTGAATGGGAGACCCTCTAGGAATTATGAGGTACTCCACAGATTGATACAAAAGACAGTCTTGTCCTGAGACATGAGCTACTAAACACAGAGTGAAGGATAACTGAGAAGAAGCAGGGATTATTTGGTGCTGCCTAGTGCAGGTGAATGTGGTCTAAGATCTGTTAAAGTCTCAGAATCCCCAAGACACCTGGGCTTGCCAAGAGCACATTGTACTCTGCCCATCTCCCACGCATCTGCTACGCAAAGTGTGTCACACCCTTCCACTGCTGTTACCTCCACTCAGGTCAGCAGTGCTGGGGTCTGGAAGGCTTGTTCCTGGTGTTTTCAGATGTTTTCTGATGTCAGTGCAAACAGCCCGGGTTCCTAAAACTGAACAAAGAACAACAAATGTAACTTTGCAAATAGCTGATGTGATATATCAAAAGGGACTTAAAATATCATGTTAATAATTACCTGAAGCTTCAAAATTGCAAACAAAATTCCCATACCCAGATTCATCCCACTTATCTTAGATATATAACTTAAAGGAACCAACTCAGGAAATGAGCATCCCAGTTGTTTCTTATGATAAATATCTAGAGCTAGTCACCTCTATGGAGTAATTCAGCCCCTAAAAGAAGTGATTTTTGTAATAGATCATAGAAAAACATTAAACCCAGTTCCAGACAGGGAACAGAACTCCAGCTCTGCTTCACCTGTAGTGAATTTGTAGATGACTTAGAAAGAAATATGCCCTCTTTCACATATTTCAAGGCCTGTGATTTTTTTTCACTTGTCTACTCAGAAGTTTAGTTTCAAAAGGCAGAACAAATGGGTTTTTTGGTTTGGATCCAGTAGGGTTTGTTATTAGGACATAATTCTAGGGCTTGATAAAGTATCTAATTCTGGAAACCATTTCCAGGTACTGTATGGTCCTCAGAGAAGCTATGGATTTATATTCTGCGTGAGCAGATAGTGAGATGGACTGAAAACTGGCTGAACAGGCTGGTCCAGAGGGTGGTGATCAGCAGAACAAAATCTACTTGGAGGGCAGTCAGTAGTCATACATTCCAGGGATCTATACTGGGTCTACTTCTATTACACATGATGGGGCAAAGTGTGCCCTCAGCAGATTTGCAGACAACATCAAACTAGGAGGAGAGGCTGATATGCCAGATCATCCTGACATCCAGAGCCTCAGCAGGCTGGAGAAGTGGGCTGACAGGAAGCTCCTGAAGTTCAGCACAGTGAAGTGCAAAGTCCTTCGCCTGGGGAAGAACAACACCGAGCACTGGTGTATGCTGTGGGCCACCCAGCTGGAAAGCTGCCTCACAAAATTTGTACATCTGCAAATATTGTGAGTATATGTGGTATTTTTCAACGTGTGAAAAGCTGCCTTGATATATTCTGTTTTCAGATGTTGTAGCAAAAAATGGAAAAACAGTATGAGAAATATGTTACTTTACATGATTGGTAGTTTTGAAATGAAAATATGGTTATACAGTCATCTTCACTTTAAAGACTTGAACATTGCTATTCATAGAAAGATGGGATTGAAAATATAGCAAACAGAAACCTAGATAGTAAAAGAAATATAACCCATGCAATGGCAAATGCATTATTTATTACATGCTAAATTGCCCCGTTAACACATCTTTCTTGACCTTGAAATATCACACTGAAGACAAAAGAGTAGTTCTGCCTCAACGACTTTTCTTTTTCTCTCTCATTTTATGTAGAAAATGACAAGATGTCTAGGATATCTGGCCATTGTAAGTGTATCTGTTGCTACTCCTTGTCAAGAACATACATCAAACATAATATTCAGATAAGTAAAGTGTGAAATAAAGGTCAACTAAACAATATTTGAACAAATATAGACTAGACATTGATCTAACATTCAGTTTCCTAGAATGAGAAAAGTATTTGAGGATTAAAGGATTATAAATTAGGTGTGCAAGTTATGTGTCACCTCTGCATATAATGGAAGTTTTAAGATCAAAAAAGCAAATGAAAAGTCACCACTACCTGGAATGTAAACTTTATGTTTGCTTTCTTGTGTCAGTGGCAAATCAAACTAGTATGTAGCATAAGGCCTGTTTGTTTCAAAAAAAAAAAAAAAAAAATCCCACCCTGAAAACACACACACAAAAAACCAGACCCCAACAAACAAAACAAAAAAAAAGGCAAAAAGTAAAACCCCCCAAAACTCCCTAACACAACTATTCAGCTGTCTATTCCAGCATAAATAAATTAGGTGTTAACTACTCTGATAATAAAGGAATAAATTGAATAAAAGTATGGAAATATTTTGTAAGTAACAATTTATTTTACTGTCATGGATGATAGGTGTTGATGGTTGATTTCTCTTTTCTCTCCATGGAGAAGGAGGTCAAATCCAAGAGGAGTAGGAAAGTTTTGAGAAGCAGTTGGCTGATTTCCCTGTATTACTCCCCTCTAAAAGCAAAATTAAAATTAAGAAGTTAGATATAGTATATGACAACAACTGGAATGGAGTCAAGACAAATGCTCTGGGCATATTGCCTGCATACATTCAGATTTCAAGGAGGTGGTGTCAGTTTCACTGAGTATTTAGTCAGATGCTTATATTAACACTTAACAGCCCAGAGTCCTATGCAGAAGACACAGAAATAATATCCTTTTCTCCATGTTATTAAAATTATCATCAAAAACTTCTGTTTCAACACAAAATTTAGAAATTCGAAAGCACTTGCTCAAAATTTTGCATCATTAGTGTTAGAAGTTGTAACTTCAACCCAACTCCCAATTCAATGTTTTAAAGATCTTGTGTGGACATGTATATTTATGTATCTGTGGATGGTAGAATGTGTATGAGCATGCACATTTGCCTGCATATAAAATAATGGGTACATATGATATAGTACAGGACAGTTTAAAAACTGGTGACATTGTTCTACTTATTTGACAGCCTGAAATAAAAACTGGTTTATAAATACCTCTTTGATACCAGAGGAGTGCAAATATTTTATTCTGGACCAAAAATACTGAACAATACCAGCAGCAAGATGCTTAATTTCAGTATTAATTATAATCCCTCTCTCCCCCAAGAAAGTTGTTCAGTTGTTTTTTCAGTGGTTTTTTTGTTTGGTTTGTTTTTTGGGGTTTTTCTGTCTTTTTTTCTTCTTTTTTTAACAAAGGAAAATATTTGAAGGTAGTAGTAGGAACACAATTTGCAAATGCTGTTTCAGAAGAGTTCTGCGCAGTAAGGATGAAAGACATTAAAGACATTAATTATCCTCAGAATAAGATTTGGATTTATAGAGGATATAAAAATCAGTAAGTATGGCTGTTGGATATGTGCCTTAAATTACTTTTTTTTTTTGCTGTCTTATGTATTGCTCTAATATATGAGAGCTGTGATTATTTTCTGATGTGAAATTGGTATACTGTTATTTTTATTTAAAGTTAATTACTAGATTTTGCTAAAGACCTTGGGAATTTTTGTTTCTAACTTGAATAAGGTCATCTCTTTGTCTTTTACTTTTCTACCTAAGATACATCTCATCTACAGATCTATTAGAAATAGTACCCTTTCTTCATATCCTGTTTATATAAAATGGAATCTATGGGTTCTTTCACTGAATATTAGGAATATTTTGTCATATTACACCAATTATATGAAACCTTAGTTCATTAATTTTTTTTTCCAAATAAAGTAACATCACCATAACCACTCTCCAAGAAATCATTGACAAAGGTAAAAATCATATTTGCTAATTTAATTAATTAAACTTCAGTTTTGGGAAAGAAGACCCACTTTTAGAGGTATGAACTTCTTTTACTAGTAATGAGCACTTCCACAGCCTCCTTCACCTCTGGTTTCATCTACAGCCCATCTGCAAGGCAGGGCTGTGCCAGCAGTGCTGCTTAAGCTCACATCCTTACCCCTTCACAACTGAAGCATTCTGCCTCCCAAAAACCAACTTTTAGAGCATGAAATATATACTGAATATGTAAGAAGATTGCTTTTATTGATTTTTTTACTACGTAATTTTGCTTTAAGGAAAAAAAAAAAAAAGGAAAAAAAAAAAAAAGATGAAACAATTATAATGAGGGAATGCCCAGGCACCCTAAGGAAGGAAGATCTTAGAAACAGTTCTGAATTTGTCCAGTAAACTCAATGAAGTAACACTTAGAATGCACTTTTATTAAGAATATAAAAACAGATGTAAATATTGTGTCAGAAGTGGGCTAAGCACAGACTAAACACAACACAAACTGTGTTTTTATGTGTGTTGAGCTACAGGATTTGGGATCCAGTAACATGGCTCAAACTAAATTATTCATACTCTGCTTTTAGGTGTCTAAACCCTGTACAAGGCAGATAATAGTACATTGTTAAAAATATTCCTCATTTATGCTAGTTATCTCAATAGTAAGTTACTGGCAAATCTTTCAGATAATGTTAAAAAGATACTCTTGAAAGAAGAGATTTTAATATGCCTGACCAAATACATATTTGGCCCTAAAAGTATTTTTTTCTTGATGCCTCAAAGAAATAGAAATTGGTGTGAGTATATAACCATTGGGGACAGGAAATTTACTCACCCAGTTATTAAATCAACAAAGTATGATCAGAAGATACTACTGACAGGGACTAAGTCCTTGCCAGTTTATTAAGCTTTTATTTAATTAAAACACTGTATGCATAAACAATGAAGCTTAAAGGTCTGTAAAGAAGGTAATTAATGTAATGCACACAGTGGTTGAAGACTTGTTTCCTAAGATTTTGTCATGTCATTTAGAATATGTGAAAACAGATCTCTCCACATTTTCCATGAACCTCTTTTCTCCCTTCATCATAACACTCAGCTTCTTCATCTTCTACCATCAGCACCACTACAGCACCCTCAGAACTTCAGTGCAATACCTGTCACCCATCCAAATTTATTCTCAGCCACTTCTGGTATTCTCAGTTCCCTCCCCCTGCACATTTGGGGAGCATAGGAGATGGATAGGATGGATCCATGGACAGTCACATTGGCAGCATGGACCCATAAGCCACATTTCCTTAGTGACCCAGCTTGGATGGGGCTTCCCTCTCATATTTTACAGGCATCCGTTACCACAGAACAGAGGTTAACAGCTGTACCTCAGAGTTCACTCAGATCCAGTTCCTCCACCAGCATCCTTAACATCCCCAGGCTCCCAGCTGAGCCACTCCTGAAAACTCAGGATTCAAGGTCTGGTGTGTGCATCTGGCAGACGTGATGGTGCAACCCTTTTCTTGTCTATGTAGACCCACAAATATCTTTCAAATACGCATGTCACAATAAAATCTGGTGTTAACTGCCATACCCTGTTATTCAACACATTAACCAGGGAGAAGACTGAAGTAGAAAAAGGGATGAAATTGCATCATGTGATTATGGCATGAATTTTTCCACTTTCTCTCCAATTTGTTACACAACTTTAAGCTTGAATAAGCAGGGACATTCTGAGAGCTGTGTGGGTGCTCTGTGCAGCTAATCAGTGTATGTCTAACAAATCTGGTTAAGGACAGTTCTAGCAGATCCACAATGTGTGAGCAGACGGTCTCTGCAACACCTACACAGTGGTCAACACGTCCAGACAGCAAGTGCCTACCCAAGGGCAGTCGACTGGACTAATCAAGCATGCAAAATATAGATGACCTGGACACAGACAGCTGTCATTTGTCCTGTTTCTGTTTGAGGGCACTCAGAAGTCCCCAAGAAAAGGGCTAATGCTGATAGGAGACTAGAAGGTGACATAAAAGCAGTCAGCTACTGCCAAAAGCAGCAACATGAGCAGGTGTGTATTCCCTCATCTGCTTCTGAGGCAACCTGAGTAGGATCATTGTAAAGTTACAGGCAGGGCACCATAAAATTGCAATGCAGTAATTACTGTACAGTTCAAAGTCCTGTGTCCAGTCATTGTCTCAAGTTACCAGGGCTCTTGCTTTAGAGGAAAAAGTAGATACTAGAATCATTGCTATCAACTCTGTTCTGTGGCAAAATTACTCCATAGCCTCCAGCTAAATGTCTTTATGCCTGTCTAAGAGAGGAATCTGGCCTATTATGTTTTTCACAGGTATTTGTCTTATGATCTCCATGCTTAGTATCTCTCCTTTTCAGATTGATTTTATCATTTTATTTAGTGTTCACTCTTAGGCAGGTCTTAGTAGCAACCACCTGGCACAGTATGGCCATAAAATACATCTCAGCATTTGCTTTGTTAGGTTTAGCATTAAGAGGATTATGATGCTTCGTAATTTTTTTTATCAGGAGCAAAACTGGTATGGCATGCTCCAAAACAACTGTATACATGGTTTAGGTGTTTATGTGCATGTTAGTATGTTCTCCAAACAAGTGACACATATTGAAATATATTAAAGCACATACAAAACAACATACTAAAATTATAATATCTATTTTCAAGCATGCAAATTGCATGCTTGTCTCAATAGTTTGGAAACAGATGGAGTGTTGTGTTTAGCACATTTCTTTAGAGTTTCTAAATCTGCCTGATGGGAATTCCATTACCTGCACCAGCTGCACAGGTGACCTCCTTGACTTCCATTTGCTAGGCTCTGAATATATAAGACAGTGCTGGCATGTTTTTAACATAAAGTATATGCAAATATGGACATATTTGACATGTTGCTGTAGTGCCTATTTAAAATGTATGCCATCTGGTTTAACCCTTGCACCCATAGTCATAAAGGCTTCAAACTTTCTGTGCAATGTTTCTATGTATTTCTCTTGACTAATCTTTACTTTTTTGCATAGTCAGAATGAATTAAGATTCCTTTTCACATGAGTCTTTTTTGTTTCTTTTCACTGGGAAATGATACTACTGTACTCCTAAAGGTGAATTTCTCAGGCACTGAATGTCTACTTCCCTCTGTAGTTGCAAATGCTCACGAAGATCTTGAAAGCCTTCTCTTAGGTTTGAGCTGGTTCACCTGAGATTAGGGTGGTTAAATGCCCTTTGCCCTCTGAAAACCCCAAGCTGAACGCAGGAATGAACCGGAGTCTTCAGATGTTCTTTTTCAAGGATTTTCTTGTTGTTTATTATTTCTTATCATTTCATTTTTCTCTGTGCCCAGCCAAGGTCTCCACAGCACGGGCCTTAGGCAACAACTCCTGCCCCTGACGTAGACTCATCATCTCTTATACAGATTATTACGTGTCTATTATTTACAATTCCAAACCAATATCTACATTCTATACTAAACAGGTTACTTCTACACTAACTCAATCCCTCTAAAGCTACTTTGTGCCATGGTCACAGCAGGAGATGGAGACGAAGAAGAAGATCCCAGGGCACCGCCCAGAATCCTCCATCTTGTCCCCATTCGCCCCTATTCTAGAAACCCAAATGTGAAAAACTATACTACTCTTTATTACACTATGTGTCTTGTAATTCCTCTCCCAATGTTGTAAGTCTCTCCCATGCACTAAAGTAAAAGCCAGTGCCTTTCTGGGCTCTGGTCTCCAACCCCCCCTGTACAAATCCCAGACCCCCCTCTAAAGGTTCTAAACCCCCCTGTACAAGCTTCTAACAGTCCAGGGCAGCCAAAGGAATGCCCTGGACTCCAACACTTGGTCGCTGGGTGCTGCGGACGCTCCACCGAGGCCTCAAAGACGCCTGCCCTGCACCCAGCGGTGGCGCAAGATCTGCTCCAGCTGCGGCCGGTCCGCGGGGCGCTTGGACAAGCACCAGCGGATCAGGTGTCGGCACTCTGGGGAGAGAAGGCGCAGAGCGCCAGTCACTTGCACAAGGCTCCTGCCCGGCTGCTGCCGGCGCCTGCAGAACCCGGGCCAGGCCGCGTGCGCTCAGAGCTGCCCTTGGCGGGACAGCGGCCCGGCAGAACAGGCGCCGCCTCCTTCAGCCCGGCGTGCCACACCCAGCCCGTCACGGGCCCCCTCCCGCAGCCGGCCCTTGAAGGCAGATCGACCTCGCACGGAGCTGCGTCAGGGCCCTGCTGGGCTGCGCCGGGCCGTCTGCCCATGCCCCTGCCTTCCTGAGGCCGCATACCCACCTGGAGAGACCTGCTCCCTGAAGAAGAGCTGCCCTGACACGACGTCACGGTCCTCCTTGAAGGGCATGTCCCCGCAGACCATGACGTAGAGCAGCACACCCAGGGACCAGATGGTCGCCGCATGGCCGTGGTAGCAGCCGATGCAGATCCACTCGGGTGGGCTGTACATGCGTGTTCCTAGGGGACACGGGCAGCGCTGTCCAGGTGCGGGCCGCTGGCTTCCAGAGCCTGGCGCCAGCCCCCTGGCAGAGGGAGGGGCTGCACCGGCAGCCACAACTTCCCCCAAAGGCCACCCTGCGTCCCCCAGACAATTGGCCAAAGCCGAGAACCCGTTCTGCAAGGCAGAGAAGGCCAGCGGAGCAGCCCGAACCCTTGCGGGCCTGCCGAGCCCAGGGGCCGGGCCTGGCTCTTGCAGCCCCCCCCAGCCGGCTCCTGGGCCACAGCATCTGCCCCGTGCCACGGGGCAGCCGGCAGCCGGCTGAGTGCCGCAGCCCACGGCCGAGGAGGGAATGGGGCCGTGCAGTGCCTGGCACTGGGAGCAGGGCCCGGGCCTGAGCTCACCCGCAAATTCCGTGAAGGCCTGCTCCTGGAGAAAGGTGCCACATCCGAAGTCAATGAGCTTCAGGGCGCCAGTGTCCGGGTTCACGAGGAGGTTGCTTGGCTTGATGTCCCGGTGCAGGACGCCGCAGGCGGTGCAGTGCCGCACGGCATCCAGCACCTGGCGGAAAAGCCAGCGCGCCGCCTCCTCGGGCAGGAAATCTTGCTGCAGCAGGATGTGCAAGAGATCCTGGGACCGCTCCGGACGCTCCATCACCAGCATGAAGCCCTCAGGCATCTCGAACCAGTCGAGGAGCTGGATGATGTTCTGGCAGCCAGAGCCCACCTTCTCCATCAGCACAATCTCCATGGGAACACGGGTGCCGTCGGGCTGTGAGAGGAGCAGACAATGCCTCCAGCAGGCCCGATGGCTCTGCTGTCCCCTGCCTGGGATGCCTCGGCGCCCCGTTTGGGCAGCCTCGCTGGTGCTTGAGATTCCTCCCGCCCAGGGGATGCTTGGCAGGTGCCCCCCAAAAACATCGGTGTTTGGCATTCCCGGGCCCGCCGTGCTCGGCCTCGCACGCCGAGCCCAGGCCCCGCTCCCCCCGCCAACCGCCCTCGGGCCCCAGGGCTTATCCCTGCGTGCCGCGGCCCGCTCTGTCCCGCTGGCCCCGCTCACTCACCAGCTCGACCCACTCCACGACGTTCTCCCGGGCCACGATCTTGATGGCCACCTGCAAGCCATCAAGAGAGGGGGGCTGAGCTCAAGCCCTGCCCCGCCCCACCCCTCAGCCTTCTCCTGTGCCCGGCCGCCCCAGCCACTTACCGGGCTCCCGTCTGACAGGCGGGTGCCCGAGAAAACGGTGCCGCAGCCACCGCTGCCCAGCTGCGGGCCCAGCTGGTACGCCTCCTGCAGCTCCTCTGTTTGCCCTGCGGCCAAGAGCCAGCCGTCAGCCTTGCGCCCACCAACCCCCCAAGTGCCCGCCAGGGAAGCGGGCCCAGCCACCGCGGGCCACCTTGCTCCGACCTGCTTCCTGCTGCAAGGCGTCGGGCAGCGGCCACCGCCTTGCAGCCCTGGGGGTGGCCTGCAGCCGAGCCGGGGCAGAGGCGGCTGCAGGAGCCGCAGTGCGGCGGGGCAGGGCGGCACCGTCGCTGTCCCCGGCGTCCTGGGCTGGACTCTGCTCTTCTGGAACGCCGGGGATACAGCCCGAGGCTTCACGCAGGGGGGTCCCAGGAGCGGCTGCAAACCAGAGAGGGGTTTTCTGAAGGCCTGGCAGCAGAGGCACTGAGAACAGCCAGGGCCTTGGCTGCTCTCAGAGGCCCTGGTCAGGCCTGGGAATGCGTGCCCCTCAAGAGCCCCAGGGGAGCCTCAGACAGCTCCTCAGAAGATCTCACCTGCTTCTAGCAATTCCTCACTGCTGCTTGGTGGCTCTGTTGGAGCAGCTTCCTGGAGATGGAGGGAGCTCCTCGGTGTCTCAAGGATCGTCTCCACCTCCAGGCATGGGCTGTCGCCAGCTGGCACAGCCTGCACAGTGTCCTGGGAGCTGTGGGCCGCTGACTGTTGGCTCCAGGACACTTGCTGCTCCACCACCTGCTCCTGGGATGGCTCCCCTGGCTCGGGCTGGGCTCCCACCTGGACTTGCGGGCTTTCCCTGGCCACGTTGACCGCCAGGGTTGTGCCCGTGTTGTCGGTGTCCAGGAGTCCAAGGGAGCTGGGAGACCTGTCCGCGGGCTCTGCGCCTTCCGCAGGCTGACAGGTCTCACGGAGCCTCTCCGAGGGATGGAGGCTGTCAGAGATGGTGGAGGCTCCTGGCAGGATGGACATTCTCTGACAGCCTGAGCTCCTTGCATGGATGGCGGGTCTCTGGTGGTGCGCCATCCTTGCAAAGGCCGAGGCTCTCCCAGGGATGGAGAATGGGAGCAGCCTCTTGAAGGGATGGAGGCCTTTGGAGGTGCTGGCCGAGCCACAGCAGGGCAGGTGGCCGCGGTTCCCCAGCTCCTCCAGTTCTTTCCATAACGCCTGCCACATCCCAGAGGAGAGCGGCCCAGATGTCCCATTGCCAGCCCAGAGCAACATCATCAGGTCCTGCAGCTCTCGGGCCACTGCCACACAGGGGTCGCAGCTGCAGGAGCCCTCCGGGGGGCTGGCGGGAGCACCCGGCCGCTTGCCAGGGGTGGCCCGAGGCCTGGAGCCGCTGGGAGCCGCAGGGGCTCCTCGCTTCCTCCATGAGCCTCTGGGCCGCACCCCGGGGCGCTCGCGCCTCTTCGGCGCTGCTGCCTGCCACCTCCGTGGTTGCCGCTGGCCAAGGGCCCAGCAGACAGCCACAGCGGCCAGCAGCAGCAGCAGCACAAGCGCAGCCGTCAGGACGCCTCCGTCACCCATGGCTGTGGCACGTCCCAGCACGACTGCACTGGCGGCTGCGAGGGCTGGCCCGGCTTATATAGGCCTGGCGCGGTGATGTCACAGTGCTGTGGCCAGGACAGCTGTGTGACATCAAGCCCTGCCTGACACCAGCGCTCAGCCCCTTTGTGCCGTCACAGCCCCGCCCGCCTCAGGGGCCCGCAGTGATTTATTAAAAATATGAATATCGACCTAATACCGATATCCAACTGAGACGGACAAAAACTCTCTAACAGTTTAAGTTAGAAAGTGTATGTTTATTACAGCGCCGGGCAGCACGAGGGGTAGTCCCTAAAAGCGTACCACACCTTACAGAAGATCACAAAGTCATTTTATTTACAAAACTGTTGAATATCCAAAATACAAATGCATATTTATAACCCTGGTACATCCCATTCCCCGCTTCATATGGTAATTAACAAAAAAACAAATAAGCATGCATTGTTTGTCCTTTGAAATGAGTCAGTGGTCTTATTTAGGAGGAGTGGGTTTCAAATGAGGAAGTAAAATGACTCTTCATCGCTCTGAACATTCTACCTTTTCAATGCAAATGTGACAAATGAGTGTTGGTAGAACTCCCATTCCCTTAGGTACGTGACTTTCAATAGGTTTCAGCATTTGGAAGTCTGTAATTGTCCTGTATCCCTAAACCTATTTATCAGGTTCTCTATTTATTGTTGCAAGCACAGCTAAGCAAACATAAAGTTGACAAGCAACCAGTTATTTGGAAAAAATTAACTCAAGCCTAGTCTTCCTTAACTAACCACAAAGCTTTTTTACTTAACTCCAACAAAAACAAGGCCTACTTCTAACTAAAATCTTAATTTTCTTAAAATCCTATATTCTTTAGAATCTATGTCTCATTCCCCACTTCTTCTATGAGATGAGCAAATTCTTTTACTCAATATGTAGATTCCTCTTCATCTACCCAAGACATATGTCTAGTATCTTTCAAGACCAAACCATACGCCTTTGATAGTGAGGCCAGAGCTGCCATCCATCGCAGCATCCTCCAATTCCAAACAAGTATTGCAGTAAACAAAATCAAACTTACAACTTTTCCCAACATATTCGTGACTACTATTAGTCCATTTATTCACTATTCCGGGTAAGTTTCAGCTTCAGTTCACCATCGCCTGGTGCAGCTTTCCAAACTCCTTCAGGGGCTTTCTTCAGCAATGCCGTGGGAGGCTCAAAGGGGCTCCCTGTGGGCACTTGAGAGCCCTCTGGAGCAGAGTGCATGGAAGATCCGTGTCTCAGTAGGACACTGGGATGAGGAGGGCAATGGTGATGGGGTCACCTCCCTGCTGGCAGCACGTGGGACGTGGATTGTCCAAGGGGACACTGTCAAGTCCTTGAACAGGACCAGCCCTGCTCAGCAACATCCAAACCATCTGTGTGCTATCCACTACATTCCCATCCTGAATCCAAACCCAACTCTGTGCCAATTCCTGGGAACAAAATGGGTCCTATTCCATTGAAAACCAGTACATCAGCCAGTTCTTCACCCAGCACACTCTGTCCCCATTCATCTCACACCTGGACTCCTGCTCCAGAAGAATTCTCTGAGGCACAGGAGCAAAACTCCTCTTCAAATCCTGAAATAGCACCTGCACTGCCTTCCCATCACCCCTCAGCCAGGTGACGTTATGGCAGCGGGATAATCCATCAGGTAGACAGGGATTGCCCTCTGTTATCTCACGCTGCCCGTGGCTGACACTGGCGTATCCTTCCATCACTTCCCAGCAGTGCCAAGTGTGACCTTCTCCATCATTTTTCCTGCTATCAAGATTAGATTAACAGGGCTGGAAAGTTCCAAGCCTTTCGTGTCAAGTCAGATACACCTGGAGAGCACTGAGCCACCATGGACCTCCTGGGGCTTTTAGGACCTTGGAAAGGTGATTTAGGACCTTCTTGCTGGGACATATCGGGATGAATCCCATCCAGTGCCACCTCTCACAGATATTGTTCTGCTCCAAGCTGTCCCCAGCAATCCCAAAAGGAAGATCACTGTCCCTCGCACCACTGTGCCTCCACCGCTGGCCACCCTTTGGCACCCAGAGAAGCCAGTGGTACTTGGCAGAGCCAGGCTCTATGGGACAAGGACGCTGGGAATAGCTAAAAGCAGAGAGGATGCCTAGAGAGCCGAATTCCCACAGGATTCTGCCACCCTGACTGGTCAGTGAAGGGTCCCCCTGACAGAATGCTGACAATCTGGTTGGGCACAAGGATCTTGCCTTTCCTGACAGATCAATTGAATACTAAGGTTCAAGGAAACCTCCCCAAACTAAGGGTCCAGGAAATCTCCCCTTTTGGCATGTTACTCATTCTTTAATACCTATGTCCTTTAAAATGTTTGTATTCCACAAGCACTCCCATTCAATTGGACATTATGAAGACTGCATTTGGGTTTTTTGGTTTGTTTTACTTCAGCTTAGTACAAAGACATATGAATGCAACTATATGGCAAATAATTTACTTCTGTGCAAATAAAGCCATACCATCGTACAAATTACTGTTACACTAGTGGTAAGCAAATCCTGGTTGAAAGTGGACAGCTGCAAAATGAACTGGTGTTGGTAGTCAGGCAGGTAGAGCTCTGCTATGGTGAGTCCAGACAGAAGTGACTACAAAAGCAGAGAATTCACACTCCTGACCCTAGAAGACCCATGGAATGGTTTATCTTCTAAAGATACAGTCCTACACAGTTGCCAAAGTTTTCCGGGAGAACCTCTCTAACTGCAACATTGAAAATCGCAGCTTCCCTTCAAAAACCTACCTACCTTGCTGTGTTCACAATCCTTTCCCTCGTGCCTGGCGTCACAGACAAAACTGTTGATTAATCACACTCTGACTGTCCCTGCTGGCACGAAGTCTCCCGCAGCTGGGCAGAGGTGCAGGTGGAGTCTAATCCATTGTGCACTGCAGGCCTGTGGAGGCTCGGTCTGCTCGTGATCTGGGTCGGCACCAGGCTGCTCTCCCGGTGGGCAGAGGTGGCCGAGCACGCTGCCAAGTTTGGTCAGTGAGCCCTCCCTGGCATGAGCTACTCTGAACTACTGAGATGGAAAAGCACCAAGGTTTTGGTTTGCACAAGGGATGGCACAGTGAGCCCACATCTGCTGGAGGAAACAAAGAAATAGCTCCTACATAAACTAGGAAATGGTGAAGGTGCTGAAGAACTGAAGGTGAATGGATAAAGCAAATTACTTCACAAATCTGAGTCTCAAATACATGAACTTTAGACAAATTCTTCACACAGATTTGTTCATAAAACCCTAATAATTTCATAGAAATTAAGAAAAAGTGTGCAAAATTTAAATTTCCTTGTGTCATTTTGCAATGCGACAAATACAGTTTCAACGAATTGATGAAAATTTCATAGTGATGCTTAGAATTGATTCACTCTAATTCATAATGGAAAATCTTTCCAGTAAAAACTGGGAATTGGACAGCAGTGATTTAAAAAAACCAAAAAAACTCTTGTTTAAAAACTACATGCCTAGGACACAGCCTCTGGAGCAGGTTTGTGTTACCTGAGAGCGACTGGAAGGTGTAACAATTGCACTGTAGGAGGCTTTCCGGTAAGTTTGGCTACAGTTTTTGTTCTATGCTACAGTGATAAACCACTTTGTTATAACTTATTAACAGCCTCTCCTTGCTACTACTACTTGTGCTCTATATTAGGAAGACTATGTGTTTTGGGCTGAATATCTTCCCATATCAAAATGCTTCTGGCTGCAGCTCCATATTCATCTTTTGCAAGTGAGTGGAAATTAAAAACACTAAATAAGATGACAGATGCAACAAGGACATTTTCTGAGGTGTCTGCCTGCTGCCGAGGTGCAGCAGAAACGTCCACTGAGCTGTGATTTCACAGAATCATAGAAGAAGCTAAGTTTGAAGGCACCCACGAGGATCATTGAGCCCAGCTCTGAGCCCTGCACAGGACGTGCCCAGGAGTGGCACCACGTGCTAGAGAATATTGTTGAAAAAATCTTGAACTGTGATGGGATTGGTGCTGTGACCACTCCCCTGGGGAACCTGTTGCCCAACCACCCTTTTTCTAATATCCAACCTAAACCTTCCCTGGCACAAATTCAGGCCATTCCCTTGTGTCCTGTCACTGGTCATTACAGAGAAGAGATCCCCTCATGAGGAAGTTGTAACTGCAACGAGGTCTCCCCTCAGTCTCCTCTTCTCCAGGCTGAACAGACCAAGTGACCTCAGCCCCTCCTCATACAGCTTCTCCTCAAGGCCCTTCACCATCTTGGTTGCCCTCCTTTGGACACTCTCTCATAGCTTTATATCATTCTTTTATTGTAGCACCCAAAACACCTCACCCCAGCACTCGAGGTGAGGCTGCCCCAGTGCAGAGCAGAGCAGGACAATCCCCTCCCTTGCCCGGCTGGCAATGCACCCCTGATGCGCCCCAGGACACAGGTGGCCCTCCTGGGTGCCAGGGCACTGCTGGCTCATGTTCAACTTGCCATCGACCAGGGCCCCCAGCTCCCTGCCGTGCTGCTTTCCAGTATCTCATTCCCCAGTCTGTCGGTACATCCAGGGCTGCCCCATTCCTGCTGCAGAATCCGCACTTTCCCGTGTTGGGCTTCATAGGGTTGGCGATTGCCCTGTTCTCTGCGTTGTCAGGGTCTCTCTGCAGGGCCTCCCTGTCCTCACAACAGTCAACAGCTCCCCCCAGTTTTGTATTGTCTGCAAACTCGCCCAGTATCCCTTCCTGTACTCCACCCAAGTCATTCATGAGGATGATGAAGAGCACAGGGCCAAGGATGGAGCCCCCACCAGTGACAGGTCACCGGTTTGATGTCACCCCACTGGCTGCAACCCTTTGTGCCCGACTCAAGAGCCAGTTGCTCAGCCATCACAGAAAGTGTTTGTCCCGCTGAGTGCTGGACACTTTGTCCAGAAGGATCCTGTGACAGACACGATCAAAATCTTGAGTGAAATCCAAAGGGATGACATCAACTGGCTTCTCTGGGTCAGCTGGGTGGGTTTCCTTGTCGTAAAAGGAAAAGCAGGACATTCCTCTCACGAAGCTGTGCCGGCTGTGACTGACGACTGCGTTGTCTTTCAGGTGTTCTTCCGTAGCTCCCAAAAGAACCTTCTCCATAACTTTGCCAGGCACTGAAGTGAGACTGACAGGCCTGGAGTCCAGGGTTCTTCCTGAAAATTCCAACAATGTTTACCAGTTTCCAGTCAGCTGGGACTTCTTTGAATTCCTTAGACTGCTTAAAAATCTTTTCAAAGGGTTTTACAGTGACATCAGCTCTTTCAGGGTTCTTGGGTGAATACCATCAGGCCCCATAGATTAGTAGAGTTCCAGCTGGAACACCAGATCCTGCACAATTTCAGGGTCACCTGAGAGTTGATCATTCTCTCTCCTAGCCATGGTCCTCCAGCTCAGGGCACTGAGACCCACTTGGTCCGTCATCCACGTTGAAGATTGAGGCAAAGAATATGTTCAACACCTCTGCCTTGCCCATGTCCCTGTTTGTGAGGTGACCGTCTTCATCCTGTAATGGGCTGAGTCTCATTAGGTTGCTCTTGGGTTTTCTTTTAACAGTTCTTGCTTGGAGCATAGGGATATGCTACCTCTAAAAACAACAAGTTATGACCCCAAGAGGTAAATCTAGCAGTAAAATTTTAAGACCTTCACTTGGTTCTTGTTTGAAGCACTTGAGACCTTTCTTGTACTTAGGTTAACATTATTAGGCCTCAGTGCATGAGGAGAGACAGTATTTTGAAAGAAAATTTAATGGTAATCTAAATTAAATCAGTAACAAAAACTTGCATCTATGTTTCAATGCCTATCTTGTCTCTTTCTTGACATTCTTTTCCTCTTGTCTGGCATCACAGCTATAATTCAAACAACTTTCTTTTCAGATGCCCAGTTGGTGAAAGATGGCTGGGGATACAATTGGAGGAAACCAAGAAGTTTTATTTGCGTCCTAATGAAAATGATAATGGTTTAGAAATTATAAAATACAATTGCTGGTCCCTGGATGGAACGACGTTGGCGTGCTCAAAACCTATTCCATGATGATTCCCCACACCACAGCCTGCAACAATAGCACCTGCTCAGGAGGATGGAATGGAGGGTGGAGCAGAACAGAGAGGGCCATTGGCCAGGCTCTGTTGGAGTCCTTGCAGGGAGCTACTTTGCAGATGGTACTTTGTGGCTGAGAAGCTGCAGAACACCTGTCAAGCAGGGGAGAGAGGAGATGTCTTGCTGTTGAGCCAACAGCTGTGGCAAAACCACTCTCCTCAGATGATACCCTAATTGTAATCTTAACACACGCCTTTATCCCAAAGTTACCCACCTGCAAGGTATGACCGCCCACCACTGGGCGTGCACTCAGCATTCCTTTTGACTGTATGTCTAAAAGCGAAGCAAGAGAATTTTACACCCATCAGCAAACAAAGTGTTTATTAATGAAGTCACTTCTAAACAGAAAGAAAGAATATAAAAGTAAGTTGAGAATAGGGGGAAAAGTTAGGGAAAACTCCATTGCAACTGCTGAGATCAACCAGTGAGCTGAAGCTGTCTTCTTCCTCATGGGGATGCCTGTTGGCATTCCTATCTGAGCTGAAGAATTTGATGGGAGCTTGTCCGTGTGTTGCTGGGAATGCATTCTTGCAGTCAGCTGCTATCGCCGACAACCCTCCAACATTAACCTGTCGCAGTTTGACATTAATCGAGAACGTTACTCTGTTATTGAGGGGCCTTCATGAGCACTGCCGGCTGCTGGCAGTGGGTTATACTCAAATAGAGGAAGACCCACTGAGGGGTGATAAAGTGGAAAGACCTGCTGAGGAGTCTCCCTTATGCTGTCGGTGTGTTTCCCTGACTAAATCAGCCAAAGCACCCTCGACAGCCCGGAATGGGTTGGTGCTTGTTTGATTTTTCAGGCCCTGGGTCCTGCGTGGGACTCGGTTCTCGGGTTTGGTCCGGTTCATGCGAGATCAGGGTGGTTTAGTGTCCTTTGCCCTCCGAAAAGCCCCAAGCCAGACGCAAGAATAAACCGGAGTCTTCAGATGTTCTTTTTCCAGGATTTTCTTGTTGTTTATTATTTCTTATTGTTTCATTTTTCTCTGTGCCCAGCCAAGGTCTCCACAGCACAAGCATCAGGCGACGACTCCTGCCCCTGACGTAGACTCATCATCTCTTATACAGATTATTACGTGTCTATTATTTACAATTCCAAACCAATAGCTACGTTCTATACTAAACAGGTTACTTCTACACTAACTCAATCCCTCTAAAGCTACTTTGTGCCATGGTCACAGCAGGAGATGGAGACGAAGAAGAAGATCCCAGGGCACCGCCCAGAATCCTCCATCTTGTCCCCATTCGCCCCTATTCTAGAAACCCAAATGTGAAAAACTATACTACTCTTTATTACACTATGTGTCTTGTAATTCCTCTCCCAATGTTGTAAGTCTCTCCCATGCACTAAAGTAAAAGCCAGTGCCTTTCTGGGCTCTGGTCTCCAACCCCCCCTGTACAAATCCCAGACCCCCCCGTAAAGGTTTTAAACCCCCCTGTACAAGCTTCTAACAGTCCAGGGCAGCCAAAGGAATGCCCTGGACTCCAACACTCGGTCGCTGGGTGCTGCGGACGCTCCACCGAGGCCTCAAAGACGCCTGCCCTGCACCCAGCGGTGGCGCAAGATCTGCTCCAGCTGCGGCCGGTCCGCGGGGCGCTTGGACAAGCACCAGCGGATCAGGTGTCGGCACTCTGGGGAGAGAAGGCGCAGAGCGCCGGTCACTTGCACAAGGCTCCTGCCCGGCTGCTGCCGGCGCCTGCAGAACCCGGGCCAGGCCGCGTGCGCTCAGAGCTGCCCTTGGCGGGACAGCGGCCCGGCAGGACAGGGCGCCGCCTCCTTCAGCCCGGCGTGCCACACCCAGCCCGTCACGGGCCCCCTCCCGCAGCCGGCCCTTGAGGGCAGATCGACCTCGCGCGGAGCTGCGTCAGGGCCCTGCTGGGCTGCGCCGGGCCGTCTGCCCATGCCCCTGCCTTCCTGAGGCCGCATACCCACCTGGAGAGACCTGCTCCCTGAAGAAGAGCTGCCCTGACACGACGTCACGGTCCTCCTTGAAGGGCATGTCCCCGCAGACCATGACGTAGAGCAGCACACCCAGGGACCAGATGGTCGCCGCATGGCCGTGGTAGCAGCCGATGCAGATCCACTCGGGTGGGCTGTACATGCGTGTTCCTGGGGGACACAGGCAGCGCTGTCCAGGTGCGGGCCGCTGGCTTCCAGAGCCTGGCGCCAGCCCCCTGGCAGAGGGAGGGGCTGCACCGGCAGCCACAACTTCCCCCAAAGGCCACCCTGCGTCCCCCAGACAATTGGCCAAAGCCGAGAACCCGTTCTGCAAGGCAGAGAAGGCCAGCGGAGCAGCCCGAACCCTTGTGGGCCTGCCGAGCCCAGGGGCCGGGCCTGGCTCTTGCAGCACCCTCCCAGCCGGCTCCTGGGCCACAGCATCTGCCCCGTGCCACGGGGCAGCCGGCAGCCGGCTGAGTGCCGCAGCCCACGGCCGAGGAGGGAATGGGGCCGTGCAGCGCCTGGCACTGGGAGCAGGGCCCGGGCCTGGGCTCACCCGCAAATTCCGTGAAGGCCTGCTCCTGGAGAAAGGTGCCGCATCCGAAGTCAATGAGCTTCAGCTCGCCAGTGTCCGGGTTCACGAGGAGGTTGCTTGGCTTGATGTCCCGGTGCAGGACGCCGCAGGCGGTGCAGTGCCGCACGGCATCCAGCACCTGGCGGAAAAGCCAGCGCGCCGCCTCCTCGGACAGGAACTCTTGCTGCCGCAGGATGTGCAAGAGATCCTGGGACCGCTCCGGACGCTCCATCACCAGCATGAAGCCCTCAGGCATCTCGAACCAGTCGAGGAGCTGGATGATGTTCTGGCAGCCAGAGCCCACCTTCTCCATCAGCACAATCTCCATGGGAACACGGGTGCCGTCGGGCTGTGAGAGGAGCAGACAATGCCTCCAGCAGGCCCGATGGCTCTGCTGTCCCCTGCCTGGGATGCCCCAGCGCCCCGTTTGGGCAGCCTCGCTGGTGCTTGAGATTCCTCCCGCCCAGGGGATGCTTGGCAGGTGCCCCCCAAAAACATCGGTGTTTGGCATTCCCGGGCCCGCCGTGCTCGGCCTCGCACTCCGAGCCCAGGCCCCGCTCCCCCCGCCAACCGCCCTCGGGCCCCAGGGCTTATCCCTGCCCGCCGCGGCCCGCTCTGTCCCGCTGGCCCCGCTCACTCACCAGCTCGACCCACTCCACGACGTTCTCCCGGGCCACGATCTTGATGGCCACCTGCAAGCCATCGAGAGAGGGGGGCTGAGCTCAAGCCCTGCCCCGCCCCACCCCTCAGCCTTCTCCTGTGCCCGGCCGCCCCAGCCACTTACCGGGCTCCCGTCTGACAGGCGGGTGCCCGAGAAAACGGTGCCGCAGCCACCGCTGCCCAGCTGCGGGCCCAGCTGGTACGCCTCCTGCAGCTCCTCTGTTCGCCCTGCGGCCAAGAGCCAGCCGTCAGCCTTGCGCCCACCAACCCCCCAAGTGCCCGCCAGGGAAGCGAGCCCAGCCACCGCGGGCCACCTTGCTCCGACCTGCTTCCTGCTGCAAGGCGTCGGGCAGCGGCCACCGCCTTGCAGCCCTGGGGGTGGCCTGCAGCCGAGCCGGGGCAGAGGCGGCTGCAGGAGCCAAAGTGCGGCGGGGCAGGGCGGCACCGTCGCTGTCCCCGGCGTCCTGGGCTGGACTCTGCTCTTCTGGAACGCCGGGGATACAGCCCGAGGCTTCGCGCAGCGGGGTCCCAGGAGCGGCTGCAAACCAGAGAGGGGTTTTCTGAAGGCCTGGCAGCAGAGGCACTGAGAACAGCCAGGGCCTTGGCTGCTCTCAGAGGCCCTGGTCAGGCCTGGGAATGCGTGCCCCTCAAGAGCCCCAGGGGAGCCTCAGACAGCTCCTCAGAAGATCTCACCTGCTTCTAGCAATTCCTCACTGCTGGTTGGTGGCTCTGTTGGAGCAGCTTCCTGGAGATGGAGGGAGCTCCTCGGTGTCTCAAGGATCGTCTCCACCTCCAGGCATGGGCTGTCGCCAGCTGGCACAGCCTGCACAGTGTCCTGGGAGCTGTGGGCCGCTGACTGTTGGCTCCAGGACACTTGCTGCTCCACCACCTGCTCCTGGGATGGCTCCCCTGGCTCGGGCTGGGCTCCCACCTGGACTTGCGGGCTTTCCCTGGCCACGTTGACCGCCAGGGTTGTGCCCGTGTTGTCGGTGTCCAGGAGTCCAAGGGAGCTGGGAGACCTGTCCGCGGGCTCTGCGCCTTCCGCAGGCTGACAGGTCTCACGGAGCCTCTCCGAGGGATGGAGGCTGTCAGAGATGGTGGAGGCTCCTGGCAGGATGGACATTCTCTGACAGCCTGAGCTCCTTGCATGGATGGCGGGTCTCTGGTGGTGCGCCATCCTTGCAAAGGCCGAGGCTCTCCCAGGGATGGAGAATGGGAGCAGCCTCTTGAAGGGATGGAGGCCTTTGGAGGTGCTGGCCGAGCCACAGCAGGGCAGGTGGCCGCGGTTCCCCAGCTCCTCCAGTTCTTTCCATAACGCCTGCCACATCCCAGAGGAGAGCGGCCCAGATGTCCCATTGCCAGCCCAGAGCAACATCATCAGGTCCTGCAGCTCTCGGGCCACTGCCACGCAGGGGCTGCAGCTGCAGGAGCCCTCCGGGGGGCTGGCGGGAGCACCCGGCCGCTTGCCAGGGGTGGGCCGAGGCCTGGAGCCGCTGGGAGCCGCAGGGACTCCTCGCTTCCTCCGTGAACCTCTGGGCCGCACCCCGGGGCGCTCGCGTCTCTTCGGCGCTGCTGCCTGCCGCCTCCGTGGTTGCCGCTGGCCAAGGGCCCAGCAGACAGCCACAGCGGCCAGCAGCAGCAGCAGCGCAAGCGCAGCCGTCAGGACGCCTCCGTCAGCCATGGCTGCGGCACGTCCCAGCGCGACTGCACTGGCGGCTGCGGGGGCTGGCCCGGCTTATATAGGCCTGGCGCGGTGATGTCACAGTGCTGTGGCCAGGACAGCTGTGTGACATCAAGCCCTGCCTGACACCAGCGCTCAGCCCCTTTGTGCCGTCACAGCCCCGCCCGCCTCGGGGGCCCGCAGTGATTTATTAAAAATATGAATATCGACCTAATACTGATATCCAACTGAGACGGACAAAAACTCTCTAACAGTTTAAGTTAGAAAGTGTATGTTTATTACAGCGCCGGGCAGCACGAGGGGTAGTCCCTAAAAGCGTACCACACCTTACAGAAGATCACAAAGTCATTTTATTTACAAAACTGTTGAATATCCAACATACAAATGCATATTTATAACCCTGGTACATCCCATTCCCCGCTTCATATGGTAATTAACAAAAAAACAAATAAGCATGCGTTGTTTGTCCTTTGAAATGAGTCAGTGGTCTTATTTAGGAGGAGTGGGTTTCAAATGAGGAAGTAAAATGACTCTTCATCGCTCTGAACATTCTACCTTTTCAATGCAAATGTGACAAATGAGTGTTGGTAGAACTCCCATTCCCTTAGGTACGTGACTTTCAATAGGTTTCAGCATTTGGGAGTCTGTAATTGTCCTGTATCCCTAAACCTATTTATCAGGTTCTCTATTTATTGTTGCAAGCACAGCTAAGCAAACATAAAGTTGACAAGCAACCAGTTATTTGGAAAAAATTAACTCAAGCCTAGTCTTCCTTAACTAACCACAAAGCTTTTTTACTTAACTCCAACAAAAACAAGGCCTACTTCTAACTAAAATCTTAATTTTCTTAAAATCCTATATTCTTTAGAATCTATGTCTCATTCCCCACTTCTTCTATGAGATGAGCAAATTCTTTTACTCAATATGTAGATTCCTCTTCATCTACCCAAGACATATGTCTAGTATCTTTCAAGACCAAACCATACGCCTTTGATAGTGAGGCCAGAGCTGCCATCCATCGCAGCATCCTCCAATTCCAAACAAGTATTGCAGTAAACAAAATCAAACTTACAACTTTTCCCAACATATTCGTGACTACTATTAGTCCATTTATTCACTATTCCGGGTAAGTTTCAGCTTCAGTTCACCATCGCCTGGTGCAGCTTTCCAAACTCCTTCAGGGGCTTTCTTCAGCAATGCCGTGGGAGGCTCAAAGGGGCTCCCTGTGGGCACTTGAGAGCCCTCTGGAGCAGAGTGCATGGAAGATCCGTGTCTCAGTAGGACACTGGGATGAGGAGGGCAATGGTGATGGGGTCACCTCCCTGCTGGCAGCACGTGGGACGTGGACTGTCCAAGGGGACACTGTCAAGTCCTTGAACAGGACCAGCCCTGCTCAGCAACATCCAAACCATCTGTGTGCCATCCACTACATTCCCATCCTGAATCCAAACCCAACTCTGTGCCAATTCCTGGGAACAAAATGGGTCCTATTCCATTGAAAACCAGTGCATCAGCCCGTTCTTCACCCAGCACACCCTGTCCCCATTCATCTCACACCTGGACTCCTGCTCCAGAAGAATTCTCTGAGGGACAGGAGCAAAACTCCTCTTCAAATCCTGAAATAGCACCTGCACTGCCTTCCCATCACCCCTCAGCCAGGTGACATTATGGCAGCGGGATAATCCATCAGGTAGACAGGGATTGCCCTCTGTTATCTCACGCTGCCCATGGCTGACACTGGCGTATCCTTCCATCACTTCCCAGCAGTGCCAAATGTGACCTTCTCCATCATTTTTCCTGCTATCAAGATTAGATTAACAGGGCTGGAAAGTTCCAAGCCTTTCGTGTCAAGTCAGATACACCTGGAGAGCACTGAGCCACCATGGACCTCCTGGGGCTTTTAGGACCTTGGAAAGGTGATTTAGGGCCTTCTTGCTGGGACATATCGGGATGAATCCCATCCAGTGCCACCTCTCACAGATATTGTTCTGCTCCAAGCTGTCCCCAGCAATCCCAAAAGGAAGATCACTGTCCCTCGCACCACCGTGCCTCCACCGTTGGCCACCCTTTGGCACCCAGAGAAGCCAGTGGTACTTGGCAGAGCCAGGCTCTATGGGACAAGGACGCTGGGAATAGCTAAAAGCAGAGAGGATGCCCAGAGAGCCGAATTCCCACAGGATTCTGCCACCCTGACTGGTCAGTGAAGGGTCCCCCTGACAGAATGCTGACAATCTGGTTGGGCACAAGGGTCTTGCCTTTCCTGACAGACCAATTGAATACTAAGGTTCAAGGAAACCTCCCCAAACTAAGGGTCCAGGAAATCTCCCCTTTTGGCATGTTACTTATTCTTTAATACCTATGTCCTTTAAAATGTTTGTATTCCACAAGCACTCCCATTCAATTGGACATTATGAAGACTGCATTTGGGTTTTTTGGTTTTTTTTACTTCAGCTTAGTACAAAGACATATGAATGCAACTATATGGCAAATAATTTACTTCTGTGCAAATAAAGCCATACCATCGTACAAATTACTGTTACACTAGTGGTAAGCAAATCCTGGTTGAAAGTGGACAGCTGCAAAATGAACTGGTGTTGGTAGTCAGGCAGGTAGAGCTCTGCTATGGTGAGTCCAGACAGAAGTGACTACAAAAGCAGAGAATTCACACTCCTGACCCTAGAAGACCCATGGAATGGTTTATCTTCTAAAGATACAGTCCTACACAGTTGCCAAAGTTTTCCGGGAGAACCTCTCTAACTGCAACATTGAAAATCGCAGCTTCCCTTCAAAAGCCTACCTACCTTGCTGTGTTCACAATCCTTTCCCTCGTGTCTGGCGTCACAGACAAAACTGTTGATTAATCACACTCTGACTGTCCCTCCTGGCACGAAGTCTCCCGCAGCTGGGCAGAGGTGCAGGTGGAGTCTAATCCATTGTGCACTGCAGGCCTGTGGAGGCTTGGTCTGCTCGTGATCTGGGTCGGCACCAGGCTGCTCTCCCGGTGGGCAGAGGTGGCCGAGCACGCTGCCAAGTTTGGTCAGTGAACCCTCCCTGGCATGAGCTACTCTGAACTACTGAGATGGGAAAGCACCAAGGTTTTGGGTTGCACCAGGGATGGCACAGTGAGCCCACATCTGCTGGAGGAAACAAAGAAATAGCTCCTACATAACTAGGAAATGGTGAAGGTGCTGAAGAACTGAAGGTGAATGGATAAAGCAAATTACTTCACAAATCTGAGTCTCAAATACATGAACTTTAGACAAATTCTTCACACAGATTTGTTCATAAAACCCTAATAATTTCATAGAAATTAAGAAAAAGTGTGCAAAATTTAAATTTCCTTGTGTCATTTTGCAATGCGACAAATGCAGTTTCAACGAATTGATGAAAATTTCATAGTGATGCTTAGAATTGATTCACTCTAATTCATAATGGAAAATCTTTCCAGTAAAAACTGGGAATTGGACAGCAGTGATTTAAAAAAACCAAAAAAACTCTTGTTTAAAAACTACATGCCTAGGACACAGCCTCTGGAGCAGGTTTGTGTTACCTGAGAGCGACTGGAAGGTGTAACAATTGCACTGTAGGAGGCTTTCCGGTAAGTTTGGCTACAGTTTTTGTTCTATGCTACAGTGATAAACCACTTTGTTATAACTTATTAACAGCCTCTCCTTGCTCCTATTGCTTGTGCTCTATATTAGGAAGACTATGTGTTTTGGGCTGAATATCTTCCCATATCAAAATGCTTCTGGCTGCAGCTCCATATTCATCTTTTGCAAGTGAGTGGAAATTAAAAACACTAAATAAGATGACAGATGCAACAAGGACATTTTCTGAGGTGTCTGCCTGCTGCCGAGGTGCAGCAGAAACGTCCACTGAGCTGTGATTTCACAGAATCATAGAAGAAGCTAAGTTTGAAGGCACCCACGAGGATCATTGAGCCCAGCTCTGAGCCCTGCACAGGACGTGCCCAGGAGTGGCACCACGTGCTAGAGAATATTGTTGAAAAAATCTTGAACTGTGATGGGATTGGTGCTGTGACCACTCCCCTGGGGAACCTGTTGCCCAACCACCCTTTTTCTAATATCCAACCTAAACCTTCCCTGGCACAAATTCAGGCCATTCCCTTGTGTCCTGTCACTGGTCATTACAGAGAAGAGATCCCCTCATGAGGAAGTTGTAACTGCAACGAGGTCTCCCCTCAGTCTCCTCTTCTCCAGGCTGAACAGACCTCAGCCCCTCCTCATACAGCTTCTCCTCAAGGCCCTTCACCATCTTGGTTGCCCTCCTTTGGACACTCTCTCATAGCTTTATATCATTCTTTTATTGTAGCACCCAAAACACCTCACCCCAGCACTCGAGGTGAGGCTGCCCCAGTGCAGAGCAGAGCAGGACAATCCCCTCCCTTGCCCGGCTGGCAATGCACCCCTGATGCGCCCCAGGACACAGGTGGCCCTCCTGGGTGCCAGGGCACTGCTGGCTCATGTTCAACTTGCCATCGACCAGGGCCCCCAGCTCCCTGCCGTGCTGCTTTCCAGTATCTCATTCCCCAGTCTGTCGGTACATCCAGGGCTGCCCCATTCCTGCTGCAGAATCCGCACTTTCCCGTGTTGGGCTTCATAGGGTTGGCGATTGCCCTGTTCTCTGCGTTGTCAGGGTCTCTCTGCAGGGCCTCCGTGTCCTCACAACAGTCAACAGCTCCCCCCAGTTTTGTATTGTCTGCAAACTCGCCCAGTATCCCTTCCTGTACTCCACCCAAGTCATTCATGAGGATGATGAAGAGCACAGGGCCAAGGATGGAGCCCCCACCAGTGACAGGTCACCGGTTTGATGTCACCCCACTGGCTGCAACCCTTTGTGCCCGACTCAAGAGCCAGTTGCTCAGCCATCACAGAAAGTGTTTGTCCCGCTGAGTGCTGGACACTTTGTCCAGAAGGATCCTGTGACAGACACGATCAAAATCTTGAGTGAAATCCAAAGGGATGACATCAACTGGCTTCTCTGGGTCAGCTGGGTGGGTTTCCTTGTCGTAAAAGGAAAAGCAGGACATTCCTCTCACGAAGCTGTGCCGGCTGTGACTGACGACTGCGTTGTCTTTCAGGTGTTCTTCCGTAGCTCCCAAAAGAACCTTCTCCATAACTTTGCCAGGCACTGAAGTGAGACTGACAGGCCTGGAGTCCAGGGTTCTTCCTGAAAATTCCAACAATGTTTACCAGTTTCCAGTCAGCTGGGACTTCTTTGAATTCCTTAGACTGCTTAAAAATCTTTTCAAAGGGTTTTACAGTGACATCAGCTCTTTCAGGGTTCTTGGGTGAATACCATCAGGCCCCATAGATTAGTAGAGTTCCAGCTGGAACACCAGATCCTGCACAATTTCAGGGTCACCTGAGAGTTGATCATTCTCTCTCCTAGCCATGGTCCTCCAGCTCAGGGCACTGAGACCCACTTGGTCCGTCATCCACGTTGAAGATTGAGGCAAAGAATATGTTCAACACCTCTGCCTTGCCCATGTCCCTGTTTGTGAGGTGACCGTCTTCATCCTGTAATGGGCTGAGTCTCATTAGGTTGCTCTTGGGTTTTCTTTTAACAGTTCTTGCTTGGAGCATAGGGATATGCTACCTCTAAAAACAACAAGTTATGACCCCAAGAGGTAAATCTAGCAGTAAAATTTTAAGACCTTCACTTGGTTCTTGTTTGAAGCACTTGAGACCTTTCTTGTACTTAGGTTAACATTATTAGGCCTCAGTGCATGAGGAGAGACAGTATTTTGAAAGAAAATTTAATGGTAATCTAAATTAAATCAGTAACAAAAACTTGCATCTATGTTTCAATGCCTATCTTGTCTCTTTCTTGACATTCTTTTCCTCTTGTCTGGCATCACAGCTATAATTCAAACAACTTTCTTTTCAGATGCCCAGTTGGTGAAAGATGGCTGGGGATACAATTGGAGGAAACCAAGAAGTTTTATTTGCGTCCTAATGAAAATGATAATGGTTTAGAAATTATAAAATACAATTGCTGGTCCCTGGATGGAACGACGTTGGCGTGCTCAAAACCTATTCCATGATGATTCCCCACACCACAGCCTGCAACAATAGCACCTGCTCAGGAGGATGGAATGGAGGGTGGAGCAGAACAGAGAGGGCCATTGGCCAGGCTCTGTTGGAGTCCTTGCAGGGAGCTACTTTGCAGATGGTACTTTGTGGCTGAGAAGCTGCAGAACACCTGTCAAGCAGGGGAGAGAGGAGATGTCTTGCTGTTGAGCCAACAGCTGTGGCAAAACCACTCTCCTCAGATGATACCCTAATTGTAATCTTAACACACGCCTTTATCCCAAAGTTACCCACCTGCAAGGTATGACCGCCCACCACTGGGCGTGCACTCAGCATTCCTTTTGACTGTATGTCTAAAAGCGAAGCAAGAGAATTTTACACCCATCAGCAAACAAAGTGTTTATTAATGAAGTCACTTCTAAACAGAAAGAAAGAATATAAAAGTAAGTTGAGAATAGGGGGAAAAGTTAGGGAAAACTCCATTGCAACTGCTGAGATCAACCAGTGAGCTGAAGCTGTCTTCTTCCTCATGGGGATGCCTGTTGGCATTCCTATCTGAGCTGAAGAATTTGATGGGAGCTTGTCCGTGTGTTGCTGGGAATGCATTCTTGCAGTCAGCTGCTATCGCCGACAACCCTCCAACATTAACCTGTCGCAGTTTGACATTAATCGAGAACGTTACTCTGTTATTGAGGGGCCTTCATGAGCACTGCCGGCTGCTGGCAGTGGGTTATACTCAAATAGAGGAAGACCCACTGAGGGGTGATAAAGTGGAAAGACCTGCTGAGGAGTCTCCCTTATGCTGTCGGTGTGTTTCCCTGACTAAATCAGCCAAAGCACCCTCGACAGCCCGGAATGGGTTGGTGCTTGTTTGATTTTTCAGGCCCTGGGTCCTGCGTGGGACTCGGTTCTCGGGTTTGGTCCGGTTCATGCGAGATCAGGGTGGTTTAGTGTCCTTTGCCCTCCGAAAAGCCCCAAGCCAGACGCAAGAATAAACCGGAGTCTTCAGATGTTCTTTTTCCAGGATTTTCTTGTTGTTTATTATTTCTTATTGTTTCATTTTTCTCTGTGCCCAGCCAAGGTCTCCACAGCACAAGCATCAGGCGACGACTCCTGCCCCTGACGTAGACTCATCATCTCTTATACAGATTATTACGTGTCTATTATTTACAATTCCAAACCAATAGCTACGTTCTATACTAAACAGGTTACTTCTACACTAACTCAATCCCTCTAAAGCTACTTTGTGCCATGGTCACAGCAGGAGATGGAGACGAAGAAGAAGATCCCAGGGCACCGCCCAGAATCCTCCATCTTGTCCCCATTCGCCCCTATTCTAGAAACCCAAATGTGAAAAACTATACTACTCTTTATTACACTATGTGTCTTGTAATTCCTCTCCCAATGTTGTAAGTCTCTCCCATGCACTAAAGTAAAAGCCAGTGCCTTTCTGGGCTCTGGTCTCCAACCCCCCCTGTACAAATCCCAGACCCCCCCGTAAAGGTTTTAAACCCCCCTGTACAAGTTTCTAACAGTTCAGGGCAGCCAAAGGAATGCCCTGGACTCCAACACTCGGTCGCTGGGTGCTGCGGACGCTCCACCGAGGCCTCAAAGACGCCTGCCCTGCACCCAGCGGTGGCGCAAGATCTGCTCCAGCTGCGGCCGGTCCGCGGGGCGCTTGGACAAGCACCAGCGGATCAGGTGTCGGCACTCTGGGGAGAGAAGGCGCAGAGCGCCGGTCACTTGCACAAGGCTCCTGCCCGGCTGCTGCCGGCGCCTGCAGAACCCGGGCCAGGCCGCGTGCGCTCAGAGCTGCCCTTGGCGGGACAGCGGCCCGGCAGGACAGGCGCCGCCTCCTTCAGCCCGGCGTGCCACACCCAGCCCGTCACGGGCCCCCTCCCGCAGCCGGCCCTTGAGGGCAGATCGACCTCGCGCGGAGCTGCGTCAGGGCCCTGCTGGGCTGCGCCGGGCCGTCTGCCCATGCCCCTGCCTTCCTGAGGCCGCATACCCACCTGGAGAGACCTGCTCCCTGAAGAAGAGCTGCCCTGACACGACGTCACGGTCCTCCTTGAAGGGCATGTCCCCGCAGACCATGACGTAGAGCAGCACACCCAGGGACCAGATGGTCGCCGCATGGCCGTGGTAGCAGCCGATGCAGATCCACTCGGGTGGGCTGTACATGCGTGTTCCTGGGGGACACAGGCAGCGCTGTCCAGGTGCGGGCCGCTGGCTTCCAGAGCCTGGCGCCAGCCCCCTGGCAGAGGGAGGGGCTGCACCGGCAGCCACAACTTCCCCCAAAGGCCACCCTGCGTCCCCCAGACAATTGGCCAAAGCCGAGAACCCGTTCTGCAAGGCAGAGAAGGCCAGCGGAGCAGCCCGAACCCTTGTGGGCCTGCCGAGCCCAGGGGCCGGGCCTGGCTCTTGCAGCACCCTCCCAGCCGGCTCCTGGGCCACAGCATCTGCCCCGTGCCACGGGGCAGCCGGCAGCCGGCTGAGTGCCGCAGCCCACGGCCGAGGAGGGAATGGGGCCGTGCAGCGCCTGGCACTGGGAGCAGGGCCCGGGCCTGGGCTCACCCGCAAATTCCGTGAAGGCCTGCTCCTGGAGAAAGGTGCCGCATCCGAAGTCAATGAGCTTCAGCTCGCCAGTGTCCGGGTTCACGAGGAGGTTGCTTGGCTTGATGTCCCGGTGCAGGACGCCGCAGGCGGTGCAGTGCCGCACGGCATCCAGCACCTGGCGGAAAAGCCAGCGCGCCGCCTCCTCGGACAGGAACTCTTGCTGCCGCAGGATGTGCAAGAGATCCTGGGACCGCTCCGGACGCTCCATCACCAGCATGAAGCCCTCAGGCATCTCGAACCAGTCGAGGAGCTGGATGATGTTCTGGCAGCCAGAGCCCACCTTCTCCATCAGCACAATCTCCATGGGAACACGGGTGCCGTCGGGCTGTGAGAGGAGCAGACAATGCCTCCAGCAGGCCCGATGGCTCTGCTGTCCCCTGCCTGGGATGCCCCAGCGCCCCGTTTGGGCAGCCTCGCTGGTGCTTGAGATTCCTCCCGCCCAGGGGATGCTTGGCAGGTGCCCCCCAAAAACATCGGTGTTTGGCATTCCCGGGCCCGCCGTGCTCGGCCTCGCACTCCGAGCCCAGGCCCCGCTCCCCCCGCCAACCGCCCTCGGGCCCCAGGGCTTATCCCTGCCCGCCGCGGCCCGCTCTGTCCCGCTGGCCCCGCTCACTCACCAGCTCGACCCACTCCACGACGTTCTCCCGGGCCACGATCTTGATGGCCACCTGCAAGCCATCGAGAGAGGGGGGCTGAGCTCAAGCCCTGCCCCGCCCCACCCCTCAGCCTTCTCCTGTGCCCGGCCGCCCCAGCCACTTACCGGGCTCCCGTCTGACAGGCGGGTGCCCGAGAAAACGGTGCCGCAGCCACCGCTGCCCAGCTGCGGGCCCAGCTGGTACGCCTCCTGCAGCTCCTCTGTTCGCCCTGCGGCCAAGAGCCAGCCGTCAGCCTTGCGCCCACCAACCCCCCAAGTGCCCGCCAGGGAAGCGAGCCCAGCCACCGCGGGCCACCTTGCTCCGACCTGCTTCCTGCTGCAAGGCGTCGGGCAGCGGCCACCGCCTTGCAGCCCTGGGGGTGGCCTGCAGCCGAGCCGGGGCAGAGGCGGCTGCAGGAGCCAAAGTGCGGCGGGGCAGGGCGGCACCGTCGCTGTCCCCGGCGTCCTGGGCTGGACTCTGCTCTTCTGGAACGCCGGGGATACAGCCCGAGGCTTCGCGCAGCGGGGTCCCAGGAGCGGCTGCAAACCAGAGAGGGGTTTTCTGAAGGCCTGGCAGCAGAGGCACTGAGAACAGCCAGGGCCTTGGCTGCTCTCAGAGGCCCTGGTCAGGCCTGGGAATGCGTGCCCCTCAAGAGCCCCAGGGGAGCCTCAGACAGCTCCTCAGAAGATCTCACCTGCTTCTAGCAATTCCTCACTGCTGGTTGGTGGCTCTGTTGGAGCAGCTTCCTGGAGATGGAGGGAGCTCCTCGGTGTCTCAAGGATCGTCTCCACCTCCAGGCATGGGCTGTCGCCAGCTGGCACAGCCTGCACAGTGTCCTGGGAGCTGTGGGCCGCTGACTGTTGGCTCCAGGACACTTGCTGCTCCACCACCTGCTCCTGGGATGGCTCCCCTGGCTCGGGCTGGGCTCCCACCTGGACTTGCGGGCTTTCCCTGGCCACGTTGACCGCCAGGGTTGTGCCCGTGTTGTCGGTGTCCAGGAGTCCAAGGGAGCTGGGAGACCTGTCCGCGGGCTCTGCGCCTTCCGCAGGCTGACAGGTCTCACGGAGCCTCTCCGAGGGATGGAGGCTGTCAGAGATGGTGGAGGCTCCTGGCAGGATGGACATTCTCTGACAGCCTGAGCTCCTTGCATGGATGGCGGGTCTCTGGTGGTGCGCCATCCTTGCAAAGGCCGAGGCTCTCCCAGGGATGGAGAATGGGAGCAGCCTCTTGAAGGGATGGAGGCCTTTGGAGGTGCTGGCCGAGCCACAGCAGGGCAGGTGGCCGCGGTTCCCCAGCTCCTCCAGTTCTTTCCATAACGCCTGCCACATCCCAGAGGAGAGCGGCCCAGATGTCCCATTGCCAGCCCAGAGCAACATCATCAGGTCCTGCAGCTCTCGGGCCACTGCCACGCAGGGGCTGCAGCTGCAGGAGCCCTCCGGGGGGCTGGCGGGAGCACCCGGCCGCTTGCCAGGGGTGGGCCGAGGCCTGGAGCCGCTGGGAGCCGCAGGGACTCCTCGCTTCCTCCGTGAACCTCTGGGCCGCACCCCGGGGCGCTCGCGTCTCTTCGGCGCTGCTGCCTGCCGCCTCCGTGGTTGCCGCTGGCCAAGGGCCCAGCAGACAGCCACAGCGGCCAGCAGCAGCAGCAGCGCAAGCGCAGCCGTCAGGACGCCTCCGTCAGCCATGGCTGCGGCACGTCCCAGCGCGACTGCACTGGCGGCTGCGGGGGCTGGCCCGGCTTATATAGGCCTGGCGCGGTGATGTCACAGTGCTGTGGCCAGGACAGCTGTGTGACATCAAGCCCTGCCTGACACCAGCGCTCAGCCCCTTTGTGCCGTCACAGCCCCGCCCGCCTCGGGGGCCCGCAGTGATTTATTAAAAATATGAATATCGACCTAATACTGATATCCAACTGAGACGGACAAAAACTCTCTAACAGTTTAAGTTAGAAAGTGTATGTTTATTACAGCGCCGGGCAGCACGAGGGGTAGTCCCTAAAAGCGTACCACACCTTACAGAAGATCACAAAGTCATTTTATTTACAAAACTGTTGAATATCCAACATACAAATGCATATTTATAACCCTGGTACATCCCATTCCCCGCTTCATATGGTAATTAACAAAAAAACAAATAAGCATGCGTTGTTTGTCCTTTGAAATGAGTCAGTGGTCTTATTTAGGAGGAGTGGGTTTCAAATGAGGAAGTAAAATGACTCTTCATCGCTCTGAACATTCTACCTTTTCAATGCAAATGTGACAAATGAGTGTTGGTAGAACTCCCATTCCCTTAGGTACGTGACTTTCAATAGGTTTCAGCATTTGGGAGTCTGTAATTGTCCTGTATCCCTAAACCTATTTATCAGGTTCTCTATTTATTGTTGCAAGCACAGCTAAGCAAACATAAAGTTGACAAGCAACCAGTTATTTGGAAAAAATTAACTCAAGCCTAGTCTTCCTTAACTAACCACAAAGCTTTTTTACTTAACTCCAACAAAAACAAGGCCTACTTCTAACTAAAATCTTAATTTTCTTAAAATCCTATATTCTTTAGAATCTATGTCTCATTCCCCACTTCTTCTATGAGATGAGCAAATTCTTTTACTCAATATGTAGATTCCTCTTCATCTACCCAAGACATATGTCTAGTATCTTTCAAGACCAAACCATACGCCTTTGATAGTGAGGCCAGAGCTGCCATCCATCGCAGCATCCTCCAATTCCAAACAAGTATTGCAGTAAACAAAATCAAACTTACAACTTTTCCCAACATATTCGTGACTACTATTAGTCCATTTATTCACTATTCCGGGTAAGTTTCAGCTTCAGTTCACCATCGCCTGGTGCAGCTTTCCAAACTCCTTCAGGGGCTTTCTTCAGCAATGCCGTGGGAGGCTCAAAGGGGCTCCCTGTGGGCACTTGAGAGCCCTCTGGAGCAGAGTGCATGGAAGATCCGTGTCTCAGTAGGACACTGGGATGAGGAGGGCAATGGTGATGGGGTCACCTCCCTGCTGGCAGCACGTGGGACGTGGACTGTCCAAGGGGACACTGTCAAGTCCTTGAACAGGACCAGCCCTGCTCAGCAACATCCAAACCATCTGTGTGCCATCCACTACATTCCCATCCTGAATCCAAACCCAACTCTGTGCCAATTCCTGGGAACAAAATGGGTCCTATTCCATTGAAAACCAGTGCATCAGCCCGTTCTTCACCCAGCACACCCTGTCCCCATTCATCTCACACCTGGACTCCTGCTCCAGAAGAATTCTCTGAGGGACAGGAGCAAAACTCCTCTTCAAATCCTGAAATAGCACCTGCACTGCCTTCCCATCACCCCTCAGCCAGGTGACATTATGGCAGCGGGATAATCCATCAGGTAGACAGGGATTGCCCTCTGTTATCTCACGCTGCCCATGGCTGACACTGGCGTATCCTTCCATCACTTCCCAGCAGTGCCAAATGTGACCTTCTCCATCATTTTTCCTGCTATCAAGATTAGATTAACAGGGCTGGAAAGTTCCAAGCCTTTCGTGTCAAGTCAGATACACCTGGAGAGCACTGAGCCACCATGGACCTCCTGGGGCTTTTAGGACCTTGGAAAGGTGATTTAGGGCCTTCTTGCTGGGACATATCGGGATGAATCCCATCCAGTGCCACCTCTCACAGATATTGTTCTGCTCCAAGCTGTCCCCAGCAATCCCAAAAGGAAGATCACTGTCCCTCGCACCACCGTGCCTCCACCGTTGGCCACCCTTTGGCACCCAGAGAAGCCAGTGGTACTTGGCAGAGCCAGGCTCTATGGGACAAGGACGCTGGGAATAGCTAAAAGCAGAGAGGATGCCCAGAGAGCCGAATTCCCACAGGATTCTGCCACCCTGACTGGTCAGTGAAGGGTCCCCCTGACAGAATGCTGACAATCTGGTTGGGCACAAGGGTCTTGCCTTTCCTGACAGACCAATTGAATACTAAGGTTCAAGGAAACCTCCCCAAACTAAGGGTCCAGGAAATCTCCCCTTTTGGCATGTTACTTATTCTTTAATACCTATGTCCTTTAAAATGTTTGTATTCCACAAGCACTCCCATTCAATTGGACATTATGAAGACTGCATTTGGGTTTTTTGGTTTTTTTTACTTCAGCTTAGTACAAAGACATATGAATGCAACTATATGGCAAATAATTTACTTCTGTGCAAATAAAGCCATACCATCGTACAAATTACTGTTACACTAGTGGTAAGCAAATCCTGGTTGAAAGTGGACAGCTGCAAAATGAACTGGTGTTGGTAGTCAGGCAGGTAGAGCTCTGCTATGGTGAGTCCAGACAGAAGTGACTACAAAAGCAGAGAATTCACACTCCTGACCCTAGAAGACCCATGGAATGGTTTATCTTCTAAAGATACAGTCCTACACAGTTGCCAAAGTTTTCCGGGAGAACCTCTCTAACTGCAACATTGAAAATCGCAGCTTCCCTTCAAAAACCTACCTACCTTGCTGTGTTCACAATCCTTTCCCTCGTGCCTGGCGTCACAGACAAAACTGTTGATTAATCACACTCTGACTGTCCCTGCTGGCACGAAGTCTCCCGCAGCTGGGCAGAGGTGCAGGTGGAGTCTAATCCATTGTGCACTGCAGGCCTGTGGAGGCTTGGTCTGCTCGTGATCTGGGTCGGCACCAGGCTGCTCTCCCGGTGGGCAGAGGTGGCCGAGCACGCTGCCAAGTTTGGTCAGTGAGCCCTCCCTGGCATGAGCTACTCTGAACTACTGAGATGGAAAAGCACCAAGGTTTTGGTTTGCACAAGGGATGGCACAGTGAGCCCACATCTGCTGGAGGAAACAAAGAAATAGCTCCTACATAACTAGGAAACGGTGAAGGTGCTGAAGAACTGAAGGTGAATGGATAAAGCAAATTACTTCACAAATCTGAGTCTCAAATACATGAACTTTAGACAAATTCTTCACACAGATTTGTTCATAAAACCCTAATAATTTCATAGAAATTAAGAAAAAGTGTGCAAAATTTAAATTTCCTTTCCTTGTGTCATTTTGCAATGCGACAAATACAGTTTCAACGAATTGATGAAAATTTCATAGTGATGCTTAGAATTGATTCACTCTAATTCATAATGGAAAATCTTTCCAGTAAAAACTGGGAATTGGACAGCAGTGATTTAAAAAAACCAAAAAACCTCTTGTTTAAAAACTACATGCCTAGGACACAGCCTCTGGAGCAGGTTTGTGTTACCTGAGAGTGACTGGAAGGTGTAACAATTGCACTGTAGGAGGCTTTCCGGTAAGTTTGGCTACAGTTTTTGTTCTATGCTACAGTGATAAACCACTTTGTTATAACTTATTAACAGCCTCTCCTTGCTCCTATTGCTTGTGCTCTATATTAGGAAGACTATGTGTTTTGGGCTGAATATCTTCCCATATCAAAATGCTTCTGGCTGCAGCTCCATATTCATCTTTTGCAAGTGAGTGGAAATTAAAAACACTAAATAAGATGACAGATGCAACAAGGACATTTTCTGAGGTGTCTGCCTGCTGCCGAGGTGCAGCAGAAACGTCCACTGAGCTGTGATTTCACAGAATCATAGAAGAAGCTAAGTTTGAAGGCACCCACGAGGATCATTGAGCCCAGCTCTGAGCCCTGCACAGGACGTGCCCAGGAGTGGCACCACGTGCTAGAGAATATTGTTGAAAAAATCTTGAACTGTGATGGGATTGGTGCTGTGACCACTCCCCTGGGGAACCTGTTGCCCAACCACCCTTTTTCTAATATCCAACCTAAACCTTCCCTGGCACAACTTCAGGCCATTCCCTTGTGTCCTGTCACTGGTCATCACAGAGAAGAGATCCCCTCATGAGGAAGTTGTAACTGCAACGAGGTCTCCCCTCAGTCTCCTCTTCTCCAGGCTGAACAGACCAAGTGACCTCAGCCCCTCCTCATACAGCTTCTCCTCAAGGCCCTTCACCATCTTGGTTGCCCTCCTTTGGACACTCTCTCATAGCTTTATATCATTCTTTTATTGTAGCACCCAAAACACCTCACCCCAGCACTCGAGGTGAGGCTGCAGAGCAGGGCAGGACATTCCCCTCCCTTGCCCGGCTGGCAATGCACCCCTGATGCGCCCCAGGACACAGGTGGCCCTCCTGGGTGCCAGGGCACTGCTGGCTCATGTTCAACTTGCCATCGACCAGGGCCCCCAGCTCCCTGCCGTGCTGCTTTCCAGTATCTCATTCCCCAGTCTGTCGGTACATCCAGGGCTGCCCCATTCCTGCTGCAGAATCCACACTTTCCCGTGTTGGGCTTCATAGGGTTGGCGATTGCCCTGTTCTCTGCGTTGTCAGGGTCTCTCTGCAGGGCCTCCCTGTCCTCACAACAGTCAACAGCTCCTCCCAGTTTTGTATTGTCTGCAAACTCGCCCAGTATCCCTTCCTGTACTCCACCCAAGTCATTCATGAGGATGATGAAGAACACAGGGCCAAGGATGGAGCCCCCACCAGTGACAGGTCACCGGTTTGATGTCACCCCACTGGCTGCAACCCTTTGTGCCCGACTCAAGAGCCAGTTGCTCAGCCATCACAGAAAGTGTTTGTCCCGCTGAGTGCTGGACACTTTGTCCGGAAGGATCCTGTGACAGACAGGATCAAAATCTTGAGTGAAATCCAAAGGGATGACATCAACTGGCTTCTCTGGGTCAGCTGGGTGGGTTTCCTCGTCGTAAAAGGAAAAGCAGGACATTCCTCTCACGAAGCTGTGCCGGCTGTGACCGACGACTGCGTTGTCTTTCAGGTGGTCTTCCGTAGCTCCCAAAAGAACCTTCTCCATAACTTTGCCAGGCACTGAAGTGAGACTGACAGGCCTGGAGTCCAGGGTTCTTCCTGAAAATTCCAACAATGTTTACCAGTTTCCAGTCAGCTGGGACTTCTTTGAATTCCTTAGACTGCTTAAAAATCTTTTCAAAAGGTTTTACAATGACATCAGCTCTTTGAGGGTTCTTGGGTGAATACCATCAGGCCCCATAGATTAGTCGAGTTCCAGCTGGAACACCAGATCCTGCACAATTTCAGGGTCACCTGAGAGTTGATCATTCTCTCTCCTAGCCATGGTCCTCCAGCTCAGGGCACTGAGACCCACTTGGTCCATCATCCACGTTGAAGATTGAGGCAAAGAATATGTTCAACACCTCTGCCTTGTCCATGTCCCTGTTTGTGAGGTGACCGTCTTCATCCTGTAATGGGCTGAGTCTCATTAGGTTGCTCTTGGGTTTTCTTTTAACAGTTCTTGCTTGGAGCATAGGGATATGCTACCTCTGAGAACAACAAGTTATGACCCCAAGAGGTAAATCTAGCAGTAAAATTTTAAGACCTTCACTTGGTTCTTGTTTGAAGCACTTGAGACCTTTCTTGTACTTAGGTTAACATTATTAGGCCTCAGTGCATGAGGAGAGACAGTATTTTGAAAGAAAATTTAATGGTAATCTAAATTAAATCAGTAACAAAAACTTGCATCTATGTTTCAATGCCTATCTTGTCTCTTTCTTGACATTCTTTTCCTCTTGTCTGGCATCACAGCTATAATTCAAACAACTTCCTTTTCAGATGCCCAGTTGGTGAAAGATGGCTGGGGATACAATTGGAGGAAACCAAGAAGTTTTATTTGCGTCCTAATGAAAATGATAATGGTTTAGAAATTATAAAATACAATTGCTGGTCCCTGGATGGAACGACATTGGCGTGCTCAAAACCTATTCCATGATGATTCCCCACACCACAGTCTGCAACAATAGCACCTGCTCAGGAGGATGGAATGGAGGGTAGAGCAGAACGGAGAGGGCCATTGGCCAGGCTCTGTTGGAGTCCTTGCAGGGAGGTACTTTGCAGATGGTACTTTGTGGCTGAGAAGCTGCAGAACACCTGTCAAGCAGGGGAGAGAGGAGATGTCTTGCTGTTGAGCCAACAGCTGTGGCAAAACCACTCTCCTCAGATGATACCCTAATTGTAATCTTAACACACGCCTTTATCCCAAAGTTACCCACCTGCAAGGTATGACCGCCCACCACTGGGCGTGCACTCAGCACTCCTTTTGACTGTATGTCTAAAAGCGAAGCAAGAGAGTTTTACACCCATCAGCAAACAAAGTGTTTATTAATGAAGTCACTTCTAAACAGAAAGAAAGAATATAAAAGTAAGTTGAGAATAGGGGGAAAAGTTAGGGAAAACTCCATTGCAACTGCTGAGATCAACCAGTGAGCTGAAGCTGTCTTCTTCCTCCTAGGGATGCCTGTTGGCATTCCTATCTGAGCTGAAGAATTTGATCGGAGCTTGTCCGTGTGTTGCTGGGAATGCATTTCTTGCAGTCAGCTGCTATCGCCGACAACCCTCCAACATTAACCTGTCGCAGTTTGACATTAATCGAGAGCGTTACTCTGTTAGTGAGGGGCCTTCATGAGCACTGCCGGCTGCTGGCAGTGGGTTGTACTCAAATAGAGGGAGACCCACTGAGGGGTGATAAAGTGGAAAGACCTGCTGAGGAGTCTCCCTTATGCTGTCGGTGTGTTTCCCTGACTAAATCAGCCAAAGCACCCTCGACAGCCCGGAATGGGTTGGTGCTTGTTTGATTTTTCCGGCCCTGGGTCCTGCGTGGGACTCGGTTCTCGGGTTTGGTCCGGTTCATGCGAGATCAGGGTGGTTTAGTGTCCTTTGCCCTCTGAAAAGCCCCAAGCCAGACGCAAGAATAAACCGGAGTCTTCAGATGTTCTTTTTCCAGGATTTTCTTGTTGTTTATTATTTCTTATTGTTTCATTTTTCTCTGTGCCCAGCCATGGTCTCCACAGCACGGGCATCAGGCGACGACTCCTGCCCCTGACGTAGGCTCATCATCTCTTATACAGATTATTACGTGTCTATTATTTACAATTCCAAACCAATAGCTACATTCTATACTAAACAGGTTACTTCTACACTAACCCAATCCCTCTAAAGCTACTTTGTGCCACCGTCACAGCAGGAGATGGAGACCCCAGGGCACCGCCCAGAATCCTCCATCTTGTCCCCATTCACTCCTATTTTAGGAACCCAAATGTGAAAACTATACTATTCTTTATTACACTTAGTGGCTTGTAACTCCTCTCTCAATGTTGGAAGTCTCTTGCATGGACTAAAGTCAAAGCCCTTGCCTTTCTGGGCTCTGTGCCAGGGTCTCCAACCCCCCTGTACAAATCCCAGACCCCCCTGTAAAGGTTTTAAATCCCCCTGTACAGGTTTCTGACAGTACAGGGTATCCAAAGGAATGCCCTGGACTCCAACAGCCTTCCACATTAGGAATCTTATTACACAAGAAATAAGATGCATTTCTTGTTTTCATATAAATATAGCACACAAAATATTCCTTCTTCTGTTTCTGTCTCATTTGTTTGAAAATGCTGAAGTGCATATATCCTTTTTACAGTGTTTCAAAGATGTTCTAAGGCACATATTGAAGAATCACCTGCAGTTGTGTTAATCTGTAGTCATTTTCTAGCTGAGAGCAACCACACACTTGAGGCATTTATCCTGTTACACAAAAGACAAACTGCTCCTTTCCTAGGAGTATGAATAACCTGAAATAATACAATAGGCCTGATTTTAAGAAACCTTAAGTCAGGAAATTTCCTTTGATTTCAGGTGTTCACATGAGTATGGTTTTGAAGGAAGATATATGGCCCCAGTGAAGTTATGGTTGATTCAGTTGTTGAGTAAGTTAATGATAATGTAGTGTCTCACAGCAAATCATAGAATCATGGAATAGTTTGGGTTGGAAGAGACCTTAGAGATCACCTAGTTCCAGCCCTCTGGCATAAGCAGGGACAACTTGCATTAGACCAGGTTGCTCAAAGTCCTATCCAACCTGTCATTCAACACTTCCTGGGATGGGACATGACATCTTCAGGCAATCTGTTCCAGTGACTAGCCCATGGAAAAAACCCTGTCCCTCCACTTGAAGCTGGTCTGTGGAGTGGCTTCTGACAGTTTAGCAAGCTACAGGAAAAGGGGGATAAAACCTCTTTACTTCCTTGATTCTGCCTGCGGTCTTTTTCCATTTCCAGCAATTACTGTTGCTATGTTCCAGATTTTGTCAACAAGCAAAAGGGAAATATATCTTGTATGAAAGTCAGGAATTTGCTCAAGACTAAACAAACAAAAAAATTTCAGTTCAGATCTAATTATTACTTTTTTATGGGGAAAAGTCTGTGTTGTAGTAATAGTAACAAAATTAATAAATAAAAATAATCTTCTCATACACTTGGTTTCTACCCCTTTTGCTAATGTTACACACACCCTCTCATCACTCATGCAGATCCTGCAGTCAGTGGTTTCAGCCTGGCAGCAGTGATGGGTAACATGATTAGTGTCAATATCTGGAGTATTTCACCAGTAGGAATATGATGTTCATATTGGTGGTGTCTTCTTCTTCAGTAAGTGATATAGCTGAGAGCATTTTAATATGTTTGCTAACATGTTTTTACCCTTTCTTTCTTCTTCCAAGATCTGAAACTCCACATTACAACCAAAATTAACTATATACAGTGCCTTTTACCTGTATAATCTACTATTTATCTTTGCTATCCCTAAAAAATGGGGATGCCTCTAAAAGCAGTAAAGCAGTTCCAGATGTTGCTTCCTTTACTTGACTACGGGTGGGTTGTTTACAGCCCTGTGTCATAAACAGCCCAGTGTCAGCCTGTGCCCATTTATCATCACATCTGCCCTCCTCTGTTCTGCATTCTGCTTTTCCATTTCTTGATGCCTTTGCTATATTACCAGGCTGGTATTTCTGTATACTACATATTTATGGTAGCCATAAATGTATCATCTCTACAAAGAAACTGCTTATTATTGCTATCTCAATAAAAACTATGATTTAACACTTTACAAGGTTAAGGAAAGTAGAATGAATTAGTGACAACCATCTAGTCAATAGAAAAATTAAAAAGTGTTAAAGCCAACACAAATAAAACAACAACAGCTCAGAGAGGGCAAGCCTGATGCACCTCTGTTCTGGGCCTTTCAAATTTATTTTGAAATCTGTAGCCAGATACAAACAATGCCAATACTGTATTGCAGGTCTACAAAGTCACAAAGTGTATGTTTTGTAACTACACCACATCTCATGAGAACCCCCAGAACTTTTCATTTTGTGAGGTGATGGTGGCTTCAGATCACTTTGCATTGTATCAAGTTCCCCTACTGAATTGTTGTCTGGCAAATTTTCAGAGTCTGGATTTTTACAGGGCTCTTCTGATCAGTGTGCAGAACACATCCTGACCTAACACACCAGTTGCTGCCTGGAGTCCTCTTCTGTCTCCAATATGCAGCCTGTGAGAGACCTGCCTCCCTGCTGCTGCATCAGCTGGGACTAGAAATTTGCACAGTAAAGGGAAGGACAGCTAATCCAGACAACCTTGGGAAAGAATTAAAAAGGAACTGATGTGAGGCAAAAATAGGACAGAAAATGGGATTAAGCAGGTTTTAGAAAGGATAGTGGGAAGAACAGGAGGTGTCAAAGAGTCTGAGCTCTTGGGAGAGAAAGAGACATGATCAGCAAGAAAGTTCAGTGTCTATTACTTGTGAGGCAGAGAACTCACAAATGTAAAATTAGCAGCATGGTCACCTTCAGCTTCACAAGCCACATCACTGTGAGAAGTATAAAGACAATTCAAATACCAAATAAGTAATATCTTCATGAAATTGCTAGATGAAGATACATCACCTAAACTAAATACAAAAAGCTCTACAGATCCACCCAAGACCCAAAATGTGATACATTTCTTCTGTCTAGCACTAAACCGCTCTTTATATTTCTCAGCCCTAGTTAATTAAAAAAAAATGCATTACTTTCAATCTTAAAACAGTCAGGCAAATAAAATTCTTATCTAAATTTACACAGATCAAATTACTACTTATGGGAAGTGCTCTATAGGTGGTGCAAAAACATTTATGATTTACAATGGTTCCAACAAATGCAAAAAGAGGCTATGCTTGCACACCATGAAAAAGAAGCCAAAAACTTAAGATTACTACTCTGAATTTGAAATATTGAAATAAAGTCAATCTTTAACCTAAAATAATCTAGAAAAGTGATTGTAGCATTTTGTTTGAAAGTCTAGATATAGGAAGAGGTTTGTAGTTTCTAAAATCTGATCACTAAAAATGGAACAATAATTTTTAATTTACTTTGAAAAATAGTTATTTTCCATCAAAAACCAGTTGAAATATGCAAGAATTTATCTGCCTTTAAAAGTCACTTTGAGCAACAGCAGTAAATCCCTTCTTAGATGAAGAACACTGAAGCTACCTGTAAACCAAATTGCATTTTGCACAGATGACAAGGCAGTCAGTGTAATGGAACCCAGGTGTTAGACTAATTTCTAATTTAACCATAAATGAAGAAAAGAAAAATATAATCCTCGATGCAAGTTGTTGTGATATTACAGAATCCATCATAATGAAGAAATGCCCCCGCTTTTGCACAAAGGTTAACCGTACAAATGGTATTGCATCAACGGAAAAGTTAATGAGTTTGTGTGGCAGCAGGTAAGCAAGAGCTGGCAGAAGGGAGCTGTTGTGGTAGGCAGATAATTACAATGGAAGTCATGTCTTTGGTAATGGCTGGGATTCACATCACATATCTCTTCAGTCACAGTACAATTTCGCTGGCTCTATTTATGGTAATCTATGGGATTATTTGACAGCAAGGTGACACTTTGACTTTGGAACAAACTTCTTCATAGGCAGCACAATTACTGATATTGTGACATTCAATTAGACACATCACTGATGTATAATTTTTGATTTTAGAAAATAGACAAACATAAGTATCTTTTTCATTAGTACAGGAAGTTTTTTTGGTTCTCAATTTGTTTTTTCATCATGCTATTGCTTTGATCTTACTAATGTGTAAGAGTTGGGAGAAATTTAAAAGCAGTGA